>JBBBDQ010000490.1:3167500-3605000 GCA_037127315.1 Ascarosepion bandense | reverse complement strand
TCAATTCATCTTGCACATATATAAATCTACCATCCACCCATGCACTGAATTCTGTCACATCTGGTCAGATGCCCCTGCTATTCATCTCGGGCTTCTTGACCAAATCCATCGGAGATGTAATTGCAATGTAATTGATCCCAACCTGGTAGCTCAACTCTAGTCACTTTCTCACCAATATAATGTGGCTTCCCTCTGTAAACAAAAAAAAAACCTTTTCACAGCTTCAGCTCTGATGAGCTTAGCTCTCTTGTGTCTCCCCCACCCTTTACATGAATTTAGCCGAGCTACTAGACTAGCAGCTAGGTCCCAACCTTTTACAGTGAGACCAATAAAATGTAACCACAACTTCTACTCTGGCAGCTTCTTTGCTCGCACTTCCCACCTGTGGAATTCCCTTCCTTATACTTGCTTCCCTGACAGCTACAATCTCCAAGAATCTAAATGCAATGTCAATTCCATCTCTTATGTTCTTGACTCAAATCCTTTCCCTGAAACCCCTTGTATCATGATCTTCTTGCTTATCACTGTACTCATGCAGCCCTCTTTACACACCAGTGGTTAGTTCTGCCTTGCTTGGGGTGAAATAATTAGAAAAAAAAATTTAAAAATATATATATATATATATATATATATAAGACACAAGAAGTGCTAAAACAAAATAGCTACTTTTGTAGTGATATTATAACATATTCATGTTATAATTTCTGAATATATATAAATATATATATATAAATATATATATATATATATATTAAGTTCGTATAAAATCTACTGTACAATGAAAACAGAAGCTGAAGAAAGTTCACCTGAAATAGGCCTATACTTCCACTTAACATGGAACTATGGAATAATGTGTTTTAATTTTTACATATATTTGCTCTATATGTATATTTAGAGCTCTCCTAGAAAGTTATCCTACCACTTTATATACAGCATACTCCTTTGGATTCTTCTATATCAACATCGCATATATATATATATATAAAATCTGTAGCATAGTATGTTAGTAACTAATGCAGCACCATCTTTGATACAAAGCTTATTTACTACAGACTGAACATAGGAGCAACAACAATGTTTTAGGGAAAATAGAATATAAAAGGACATTTGTACTCAAAATCAGAAAGAGATTATTGAAATTTCTCGCATACATAATGAAAAAAAGAGAGCTTGCAAATTTGATACTCACAGGACATAGCTGAAGCAAGAGGGACCAAGAAAAACAATAAAGAGCCTATCTAACGAGCTCAAGTAAATGGTTAGTAGATCAGAGATTAAGAGAAATAGCTAAAAAAAAGGGCTACAAAAGATTAAAAGATGTAAAAGACCTGAAAGGACCCGGCATATAGAAGAAAATGTCAAAAGATACACAATTTAGTCTTACACAGGACAAAAGTTATCCTCATTAGCTGAGACGAATGTGCAAATTTGAAACAAACACCACACGATAAGGCAAAAAAACTAGTTAAAATGATCAATACGTCAAAGTAGTGAATTCTCCTGCTGATGACCTTGTACTAGACTATATACACCTCAGCAAATTCCTAACCAAGTAAGAAATTAAACTGTGATTGTTTATTGTCATTCCATATTCAATCTCTTGAAAAAGGCATGAATCCATCTCTCCTTGCACCATCTCTTCACAAGATATCTTTTAGTGTCCATTACAAATCAACTAATAAAAATGATTTTATAAAAATGTATATACCCATCATAAAATAATATCCTGAATAATCATTGGATTCTATTTAAGAGCATTCAGAATTTGTAACCCTCAACATGAGGAGGAATACAATGAAAATGGTTTCAAGCTCCTTTAATACCCTAATTATTTCATATTCAATATGAAACTAAAGGCTCATAAAACATTTCAAAATAGAAAAGTGATCCTCCATGACAAACCAATTAAAATATATTGTTCTAACCACTATCACAAATACAAGTGAAAAGAATGTATCTAAACCCAATATAAAATTTGTTAAAACTACATCTAAAACAATAAAAAAACTTTATGCAAAAAACAAGCTAAAACTTGAAGGGAGAATTTACTTAATTATCTGTAATGGTTGCCACAAAGAATAAACAAGAGAAACCTCAAGGAATTTAAATAAAAGATTATATAATAAAAAAAGGATATTTTACAAAATAGCACATTCAATGTATTAGTTGCTTGCCATAAGAAAACTAATCACAATTTTCTTTTAAAAAATACAGCTCTAATTAAAAGAGAAAACAATTTACTATGATAAATTTTTTTAGAAAGTACTTTAATCACTAGATCACTCACAGTAAATTTATCTCCAGGTTCTTAGGTTTCACCATTCTTCTATTATCAACATGTGTTATTTAATAAATGTGATAGAAACAAGCAAAAAGAAAAAAAATCTAAATGAAATCAGCTAGATTATATATGCAAAACATTAAATAAAAAAATTTAAACTTGTCATACTTATTTTTCCTTATATATATATATATATATATATATATATATATATATATATATTTATTTGTAACAAAAGATTTTTTCTAAACATATCTCAAAGAAAATGAAAAGTGTTTTCATAAAAAATTAATACACAGATGTTTTCAATTTGTATAATAATTCAGTTTAATATAATTTAATAAAAATTCAAGCAAAATAACATTATCTTTGTAATGTTTAATAATACAAGGCTAAATTTTCCATGTGGAAAAACTTTTGTTTATTTACTTCTGAGCCCAGTTAAATAAACATTGACCATTAAAGTGTGTTGTTTCAAACTAATTTTTTGTTTATACTTAAAAAAAAAAAAAAAAAAAACAGTTACCGAGACATTAGATTTGTAAGTTCTAAAAATTCATACACTGATATCCTCAAGAATGTTGATTAGTTCCAGTGACTTGACCCAAAGATTTGTGAGTTCAATACCTGGCTATAGCAGTAGTGAACAAATAAGTTAAAGAGTTGAGTTAAAGAGAGATAAGTGGAAGTGGCATTGCACATGGAATGAGAATGATATGCCCCAGTGATTGAAATGAAAGGTTTGGTTCAAAATTCCTAACACCTGAAGAAGGCCAGAGCATCTAACAGCCAAAACATCATAAACATAACAATAAAGATGAGGACAACTGTTCAAACAGTGTAAATCATGTAAAGTAATTTTTTTTATTGATGACAAGTATGACACAAATACAAAATACAGTTTATCATAGCATTTATTCAAGAACCAGACCAGATATTAAAGATATAACATATTAGGGGAGGACTATATACAAGATGATGTTGAAAAGTTCTTAGCCAAGTTCAATTCCCTAAATCAGACCAAATAGCTAAATGTCCCTTCTTCCTCCTCAGCGTCATTAGACTATCCTGTGGAATATAGGGTCAAAGCCTCGCCATACTAGATATTGATGCTGTGGTTTTCAGACCAAACAGGTTTTTTTTTTACAGAGTGAAGATGCCAGTCTGATAAATTGATGAACTGGTTTTGAATTCAAAGTTGCCAACCAAATCTAGAAATCCCAGTTTGTCCTGTTATTTAACCCATAAGTGGGAGGATTAAGAAGAGAATTTCTATCATCCACAATAAAACTGAATGCAACAAACTGCCAGAATTTCAACTGAGCATATCAATTCTAATTCCTGTGCTGATAACCACTACTCTACATATATTTAACCAAACATCAGGTCTTTTTGTTTTGTTTTTCTTTTGAAGGGCTTCCTGGTCAAGTAGCTAACTTTATAGCACCCCCTTACACACAATTTCTTTGAAACCAAAAGTTTGCTAACATACAAAGCAATCAATACACACACAATAGTACACCTCCATACACTCACACCTACACACATCTTGAACAATTGTCATAGAAACCACCAAACATTTTGATACACCCACATATAAGCAATTTACTGAGAAAAGTAAAAATGTAGAAGGAATTTGATCAAACAAAACACAGGCACCGACTATAATAGAATAGTCTTTGAGATAAAATAAATACAAAGGCACCAGCTGTCTGTGAAAACCTGGCTCTTACCTTAACCAACAGACATACAAAATCATAAGATGCTGTTTTGGGGAACATGTGCCATCTGCTATGAGGAAAAAGAATGAAAAGCATGCCACTTAATAGTGACCCTAATAAAATGTTTCATGATGGCCACTTTTGATATCTAACTGAAGGAAAACAGCCTTGGAATATTTTACTTGTGCTTCTTCACTCAATGGAAATTATAGCTCGACAATTTATCAGCACTCGACTTCACTTCTTCACCCAATGGAAATTACAGCTCGACAATTTATCAGCACTCGATTCCACTTCTTCACCCAATGGAAATTATAGCTTGACAATTTATCAGCACTCGATTCCACTTCTTCACCCAATGGAAATTATAGCTCGACAATTTATCAGCACTCGATTCCACTTCTTCACCCAATGGAAATTATAGCTTGACAATTTATCAGCACTCGATTCCACTTCTTCACCCAATGGAAATTATAGCTTGACAATTTATCAGCACTCGATTCCACTTCTTCACCCAATGGAAATTATAGCTCGACAATTTATCAGCACTCGACTTCACTTCTTCACCCAATGGAAATTACAGCTCGACAATTTATCAGCACTCGATTCCACTTCTTCACCCAATGGAAATTATAGCTTGACAATTTATCAGCACTCGATTTCACTTCTTCACCCAATGGAAATTATAGCTCAACAATTTATCAGCACTCGATTTCACTTCTTCACTCTATGGAAATTATAGCTCAACAATTTATCAGCACTCGATTTCACTTCTTCACCCAATGGAAATTATAGCTCGACAATTTATCAGCACTCGATTTCACTTCTTCACCCAATGGAAATTATAGCTCAACAATTTATCAGCACTCGATTTCACTTCTTCACTCTATGGAAATTATAGCTCGACAATTTATCAGCACTGGACCTCTTTGTTTTCAGAGTTTGGTTTGTAAAAACATTTTTTTGTTGAGTTTTGCTACAAGCTATTTTAGTAGAACTCCGCAAGTGTCATATGCTATTTCAGGTTTATATATATATATTTTAAAACAGGCTGCAAACCCAGCTTCTCCTAGATAATGATGCAGTAACATTTTTAAAGATTTTGAGTGAGTCAAGCATTTTGTTACATTTTCAGGAAATTTAATAGTGGGAAAGTGTCATTGGAGTATCAAAGAAAGCAGTAGTATTCTGTAGCTGAGGTGGTACAATCCTAAGGCTGTAAACTTAGGACTCTGATGAGCATGCCCATCTTCTATGCGCTGTGTCCCTTCAGAACTTCTTATTCTTTGAAGCTCTTAGTCAGGTCAGTATTTTCATTGCTTCTCCTGCTACAAGGATGTATTTATATATAAAAAAAAATATTAATAATGTCTAAAAAGTTATAGTAAGGGATTCTATTGAATCCTACTTGTTATTACAAAAAAGTTTTAACTCATGAAGTTGTTAAGTAAAGAAATTAGAAATAGAATGTTTTGGAGGATTGCAGAATGTTCGTGTAAAATCGAGAGAATTCGAAATGTTCTAGAAATATGCAAATTAGGTGTTAGCCCCTAAAAATAGGTTTTGGGAATAGACTAGTTAGTTGTTAACAGGATTTGCTGACATTATCAACTCCGGCCTGATTTGTAAATCTATGCATCCAGTCAAAAGAATCTCTAAGATCAATAAAAACCTGAAAGAAAAACTCATGGAACTAAGAGGGTAAATAGATATTTTTGACTTTTTCATTGACCAAACTAATAATTATTCTTTTTATACACATTTAAGGATTTCCTAACAGTATAGCACTTAAACTTCTTTGCTATCTTAACTGGGTAAAGATATTTGACACCTTCCTTCCCCTTCGTAACACTTCCCCATCACTCTGCCAGTAGTAATCTGTTCTGTTTTGAATGTAAAAAAATTGTAAATTCTGTATATATATCATTTTGTGTTTATCATAAATGAAATATTTGTATGCGATTTTTAACTCTGAGTTTTGGTCAATCATTTTTTTTTCTTTTCTTGCCCTTAACCCGTAACACTATAATTTGTGATTCACATCTAAAGATGTTCCTCTTGTTAATAATCATACATTCAGTCTTCTTACAATTGCTGTTTCATCCTTTCTTCTCACTTTCCATTACTATCTTCTTTCAGAGTTCTTGCAGTTGCCCTTCTGTGTCTGCTATCAACACAGTATGCTGACCAACAAGTTCCACAAATATAAGGCTTGACTGAAGGAACTTGTATAATAATTTCATCAAGACCGGAGGTAAGGTATAGTGTGAAGTGGGGAATATTCAGTCAGTCAGTCAGTTAAGTATTGCATGTGATGAAATGCTTGAGCGAATATATCTCAAAACAGACATGACTGACTGGGCAGAAGATTATCCCGCAGTAGGTTACCATTGCTTTCTGCGGTAGACTGGTTGCCGACCAAGGCTTTAGAACCCAATCTGTCCTATTATTTAACCCATAACTGGAGGGAAGAGACGGATTAATACCTTTCCCAAGGGTATTTGCGCATAAGTGAATGCAAGGAATTCGACTGGAATTCGAACTCGGTTCCCCGATTCCTCATTCCAAACTGATGTCCACTGCACCACA
This sequence comes from Ascarosepion bandense, assembly GCA_037127315.1. Taxonomy (NCBI): domain Eukaryota; kingdom Metazoa; phylum Mollusca; class Cephalopoda; order Sepiida; family Sepiidae; genus Ascarosepion; species Ascarosepion bandense. The sequence continues at coordinate 3,598,409 of JBBBDQ010000490.1, read as the reverse complement.
ACGCACAACGGAATATTAGGTGGGTAAAGAGAAAAAAAATGCTTAAAAACTAGTGTATTGGATTGGAGTTGATCAGAGTGATTAGTTGGATTAAAGAGGGTTATAGTGATCATCATATTACAGAATGTGTAGGCTGGCCCAGAATGGAAATCTACTGGTTGAAATACCCTATGGGTGTGAAATTCTAACAGTGTCTTTACTTAATTTTTGAATATAAGAAAATGGTGCAAAGACATGGTGATAACCACAAAAATTTAAAGTGTCAACACACCTCCTACACAAAGATTCCCAACATGTGGCAATGAAATCCTAGCCAAGGGTCTATATGTATTCTCCTGATCATCTCCCTTCTACTTCCATCTAGAAAGGATGCTACCACTGTTGTCCCTCATATAATCTAAACTTATTTATAAATGGAACTTTGTGTGTGTGTGTGTGTGTGTGTGTGTGTGTGTGTGTGTGTGTGTCCGTTACCTATAGACTCCAAAATGGCTAAACCGATTTTCTTGAAAATTTACACAGTTGTACTATAAGCTTCTGCGAGTGTTCTTAGATAGGTTTTGTGTCGAGGTACCCTCGATAAATATTGAAAACCGATAATCGAAAAAAATCGGGTTATAGAAGGAGTGGTCTAATTTTAATCAAATTTGATACACTCATAGACAAAGACATAAACGATATTCAGAAGTTTCAAGGTTACAGTTCTATCCTTGGATGACTTATTTGACTCCGATATTGGAAATCGATACCCCGATATCCTACCGGGTCTGATCAAAATCAGTTTTTCAGCCCTTTTATTTTAGTTTTTGCTTTGGGTTTGCTTAGGTATAATTGTAGTTCTTAGTCTCAGCCATGATACCATTTACTCAGAGGACTTATTTAGCCTTCAAAATTCAGTTTACGTTGAAAAAAACTTGTTTGATATCGATACCAGGAAATCAAAATTTGACTTACATCCATTCATTTTTCTTTCAGTCTATGGTTTCGCTTTTACTGGAAACAACTATTGCTTTTTAGTCTTTCGTGCCAACGTCCAAAGAGTCTGAGCTCCAGGACCATGGATTAGTTTTAAAGCTTTCATTACACCCGAGCAATGCTGGGCTATACTGCTAGTAAAGTAATATAAGAAAATAAAATTATCCTTCATTGATGCAAACTATGATGTAGTGTTGGGGTCTGAAGGATTAAAGCGAAACAATACAGAATGAAACACATTAACCCGTGATACATAAAGGCTGATGAAGTCCCACTTCATGTCAATAAACCTCATCAAATGTAAGAGAAGACACCAACCAGCCTTCATAAGTGAGTGAGAGACTATCATGCGGGGTTTGAAAACATTTTGTGGCGCTCCAGACATATGTGATGCAGTTGATGATGAGCGTAATCTTGAAGAGGTTGAAGAAATGTTATATATTGAACACCCCTTGCAATGGAGTATCAGAGAGAAGTGTGCGCCTACATTGTGATCAGAAGATCTAAGCAGGTGTGTATCACTATCTGTATATCATCTGTCAAAAGAAGAAACAAAGACTCCACCATTTAGCAGTGACTATGATAAGGCATTTCAAGATGGTATCTTGATATATAATCAACAGAAAATAAATTCATTTACTTGGATGTGCATTGTGGTGCAGTGGATATCGACTCAGAACAACAAATCAGGGAACCGTGTTTGAATTTTAGTTGAATTCCTTGCATTCACTTACACGCAAATACCCTTGAGAAAGGTATTAATCGGTTTCTTCCCTCGAGTTATGGGTTAAATGATAGGACAGATTGGGTTCTGCAGCCTTGGCTAGCAACCAGTCTACCGCGAAAAGCAATGGCAACCTACTGTGGGATAATCTTCTGCCCAGTCAGTCATGTCTCTTTCGAGACATGATCACCCAAAGCATGTATCACATATGGCACTCAACTAATTTACTGAATAGGAATTTTAACAAGAAAATTTATCAATGTTGAACATTTGTGGACAATTTAACAGTGCTGAAATTCTATAGCACTTCATTCACAGAGTTTTATTCATAAAAAATTCTTTGTAGAACCAATTTCATTAGAGAAACCAAAATGGTTCAACCTTCAAAACAAAGGTGTCTTTTGTGATTCTATGAATTGCTTTCAGTTCAAATTAGCTTTCTAAAATTAACTTTTAGTAAGGAAACATTAATAGAAACACATTATTACTATCTATGGTATTAGACTGAGGAGCTCATGTGCAAAGTGTCAGTTATTGGGGGTTGATTTCTCAGGGGATGCTCTATGAATCTGGCCTCATGTTGAAATATATCCAGTTTACTAAATGTCTAATATCAAAAGCCAGGGAGTTTCTTGCACAGAAAATGCTCAATAAATCTAGCCATTCACCTAGCTTGTTCCATTCCACCAAATATCTATTCTCATAATATTTTATGCATTCTTATGTAAAACTATTCTCAGTTCAACATCCATGCAAACTTACAAGTCATTCTAATGAGTCTTTCCTTTGTTAATTTCTCTCTAAATCTCAATTTATGCCAAACGATGCATTGGTCATTTTAAGTTTCTTGATGTCCAAACTCTTGCTTTTTACAACTCAAATTATAAGTTACCAATTCCTCAAAATATTGAGATCAGTATTAATACAAGTGAAGATCACATTGTAAGAATCCAATTCACTATAATAATAATGATCTGCAAGACAAGCCTTTTCATTATTGCAATATAAAGCATCTAATTAACTGTAATGACAAACCACTTTTACTACTACTTCATGGACAACCATGCCTCTCTACAACTTCCTATCATTTTTCATTCTGAACTTCTACTTTATTTAGGCAATTATACTACACAACATTTTATATGTGTGTGTATAGAAGCTAATGTCAATAACAAGTGGTGACAGTCTATTTCATGTTTGAATGGAATTTTCAGGCCATAAACTGTCACTGCTTAGTGTTAATATCAGTGTTCAAACTTCATATATTTACATATTTGCTCGATTCCAGATACTGAACACTTTTACCCTATATATATATATATATATATATATATATAGAGAGAGAGAGAGAGAGGAAAAACTACTAAAAAGTTTTAAGTTTAAAAATGTATTTTTTTGACAGTATTTATTTATTTCTATTATTATTATTATATATATATATATATTTGATATTTCAGACCGTCCTCGGCCTTTCATCAGAAACAAATGATTTTAAAATTTAAACTAGAAGCATCCATCGCGAGAGCGTTCATCAAGAGATGTTTACATCATGTGATGTAGAAAGCGATAGTTTTTTAATATTTGTAAACATATATATATATATATATATATATATATATATATATATGAGAGAAGCAATCTTCATAAAACATCTGGTACCCCATATTAATTTCACTGTATTTAACAATGGAAATATTGTGAAAAAGGTTTTTGAAAATAGAAGGATGTCAATTTGAATCCCCATCTACATGCCTTTCCCAGGACTCATAATAATTGCTACTACATCTTAAGATGATCATGAAAAGAAAATAATGACAAACCCATTGAAAATGGTTAAAGAAGTGTTTGAACGGGCTTGGGACAATAGACATTACTGACAATTTTTATAATCTCACTAAAAAAGAAAAATTTCAGAATGACTCCCCACCCTATATAATCATATTGCCCCAAGCAAGGCATTTTACTGCCACTGTTTTGCAGGGGATTACATAGGAGGAAAGTTATGAAAAAACGTAACAGGTTATAGGGGATGACAGGAAGTGGATAAGAGAAGGATGAGAATACTGATGAGAGTGGAGTGGATGGAGAAAGGAGCATAAGAGAAAGGATACAAGTTAGATAGAAGATGGCTTGACTTTCCATTTAAACTCCTGGAGATTGTAGCTGTCGAGGAAGCAAGTAAATGGAAGGGAATTCCATAGGCAGGAAGTGCGAGAAAAGAAGCTGCTGGAGTAGAATTTGCGTTTACATTTTATTGGTTTCACAGTAAAAGAGTGGGACCCAGTTGCTAATAATATGGCTCAAGTAAATTCATATATATAGGGGTCACCAGTGAGTAAAGTTCATCAGAGCAGAAAATAAATTAATAAAAGTTTCTTTGTCTATCATATTTAATGAAACATGTTTGAAAGAAAGGTTTTTGCTATATATATATATAAAAATCCAAATATTGGACAATTTTTGTCTTTATTTTCACATGAAATTAAAGCCAAAATACGATGTTTAGAACACCTCATGATTAAATATAATACATTCATTGTTTGTTATATTTAACAATATATGTTTAGAAAATTATCTACTGCCTCAATACACTAAATTTACATGTGTATGGCCAAGTAGTTATGATGTGAGCATTCCAACCTTGAGATACAGGTTCAGATCTCATCCTGGTTTATTTAACAAAGAGACAACCTCTTGATAATATTAATCTGAAGAGATAATCCAAGTAAAAACAGTACTATTAATAAATGCCTGCAAATTATACCAAATGTGACCTAAGCCTTGTGAGTGAAACTGGGTAGACAAAACTGTCAATAGTTTTACCAGCATGAAGTCACAAGACATCATAATCAAAAACTCTTGATCATGCCAGTTTAGGGACTCTCTCCTAGAAACTGTAACTAAGGTCTACTCAGTATAATTGTAGAATAAACCACGAGTTAGCTTTGAAGATGTTGAACAAGCACAAGCAGATATCTGCTACAAGGATTAGCTAACCAAATAACAGACAAATGAACTCTGAACAAACAGCTAGCCATTATATATAAAAGCCAGTGCTTGTTACTTTTTAATACACAAAACATGATGTAATTGAAAGAGACACGTCAGAAGAAGCGACGTGAGAAAAAATTACCTACCTTAGAAATGTTCGTACGTGTGTGCGTCATGTTAATTGCAAATAGAAAAACCAATATGGTGGCACATAGCTGTTATATGTTGGTTAGTTGTTGCGAAGTAACAAAGTTTCATTGCTCATATGCAGACTACATGGCCCTAAGCTGTATAAAAGGAAGCCGTTTTCTAAACAGGGTGTGCGTAGGAAGAAAGCTAAAGCTGTGCATACAGACTGTGTTTAGAAATGACTCACACTATTTGACAATTTAACTTTTTTAACACTCGGTGCTACAAGAATTCGTGTGAGTGCGCAAGGTAGGAGGAGAGTGTTCGTTTTTGGAATGCTGGTCAGTCTTTTTAAGTTGGCTGAGACAGGGACAGTTAGAAAGTGATTATTTGGATCAGCTTCAAAATACATGGCTAAAACTAAACTATCGCCCGGTTCACACTGCACCCACGTCTATTGAACAGGTGAAGAGGCTCATCCCTTGTTCCCTGTTTAGGATGTGGTTTCCTGCTTTCTCTTTTTCAATCTTTTCACTCTTATGTAGCCCCCTGCACATCAGTGGCGTTACCGCCTTGCTCGGGGTGATATGATTAAAAAAAAAAAAATTTTATGAGTGTCTCATGAGATAGCTGAATAAGAATAACCAAAAAGAATGAAAGCTAATAGATACAAAAGAAGCAGCACTTCTCTTGGCAACAAAGTCTTTTAGATAACAATGACAGGCTGATAACATTAAGCAGAGGACATAAAATTGAAGAATTTACATTCATTATTATAAACGATTGCTTCCCCAACGGCTACAATCTCCAGGAGTTTAAATGTAAGGTCAATACACACCTCCTAACACACTAACCTGCTCCCATTCTATCAAGCACTCTTCCCATCTGCCCGACCCTCATCCTCGCTATCCTTACTCATCTGTTACCTTTCTCCTGACATTCCCTATGTCTATCCACTCCTTCTCTTTACCTTCCCCTATGTAGCCCCATGCGCAATAGTGGCAGTGGAATGCCTTGCTTGGGGTGAGATGATTAAAAAAAAAAAAAAAAAAAATTCATTGTAATTAAAGCTATTAAAAAACAACTTTATAATATTAATGATAATTATGAAATTTATTGACTTAAGATTAATAAGATAAAGAACAAATGAGAAATGTTTATCAAGCTAACCAGTTTCAATTTTATTCAGAGAATGAGTCATGGAGAAAAAGAAAGAAATTCTGGTACTTTTACTTTTGTGTTTGAATTTCATTGGTCAGTCATGTTTCACGTGTATTCAACTTTTTAAAACCAATGTGAGCATAACTTGTGGTGTTCCAAATCTAAAAGTCTAACCAAAATTTCAAGAAATAAACAGATTCCAAGCTTAACTGAAAAACTGAATATTAATTTATGCATGTAATTGTATAATATTTCTAATTTGTCTATGTGGGATTCCGATGAGAATGTATATGTGAGTGTATAGTAGGCATTATGTTTGTCGATTTGGAAACGTTTTTAGATAAATACTGTGCATTGTGGTGCAGTGTATATATATCGAGAGCCGAGTTTGAATTCCAGTCAAATTCGTTGCATTCACTTATGCACAAATACCCTTGGGAAAGGTATTAATCAGTCTCTTCTCTCCAGCTATGGATCAAAAAACAGAACAGATTGGGTTCTGTAGCCTTGGTTGGCAACCAGTCTACTGCAGAAAGTAATGGTAACCTACTGTGGGAAAATCTTCTGCCCAATCAGTCATATCTCTTTTTAGACATGATCACCCTAAGTGTATATCATGTATGGCACTAAACTGACTGACATTTACTTTTTTCTTGATGGTAAGTTAGATTCATTCTTAGTTTAGACATGATCACCCAAGAGTGTATCACGTATGGCACTTAACTGACTGTTTTGATAAACATATGTTAAATTCTTTAAGAATGACTTGAAATTATATATTTTTCAAATTAATTGATATAATGTATCTGAGGACCTGATAGATTTTGATGACATTATCCATTATTCTCCAAAACCACATCACCTGTTTTCACCAGAACGCAAACATTAAAACTGTCATATGTTTGCATATGTGACATTCTCATACTGGCATAATTTTCAAGAGCAGTTAATACCTACAAGTACCATCAGATATCAACTCCATTTCTAATAACAAATATAGAACACACAAGTTTATCCAAAAACTACCACTTAGAAATATACACTGGGTACAATTCTAAGATAAAAATGTGTTTTACCTCAACTCCTACATAAACCTTCCTCCATATCTTTTTTAACTGTCAGTACATTCACATGCTAGTAAAATCTATTCAGATTATAAATATCAACATCATAGGTGGTTGTAATTAATAGGTGAGTCTGGGCAATAAAATAAGCAGGGAAAGAAAAAAAAACTGGGTGTGGTAAAAGTAAAAACACAAAATGCATAATATCTCATGTTATGTTCATCAAGGCTTACAAGGGTGGGAATGTGGGCTGTATATCAGCGACAGTATCCAACTTGGTTTTGCCATATTGGGCCACATTTTCCTATTTCTAGTCAGCATCATCATCTTCACTGCCACCACCTGTCCACTTGACATTCTCTTCTCTTCACACTCAGTTTTTTCACTTCCAACACAAAAATAATCCTTAAAAATTCTCTAGAACTTCCATGACAAAAAAAAAAAACTCTTCAATTGATTAAAAAAATATTACTTATTTTTTCTTTTTTTTTTTAAAATATTGTTCACCCAATCAAGGTGAAGGATTACTAAATGAGTTTGTAAGAGTTTAATCGAAGAAAGTAAGGAGTGGGTGTATATTATAATCATATGAAGTATAGATAATGGTTGATAATTTTCTTGATGATAGCCTCAAGAAGTTTGCAACAGAGGATGAGCACTCAACCACATACAGCTGATACTTTTCCATAGACCTGGGAAACATTTCTCCTTCAGGTTGCAGTTAAACAATTTGCCAAGATTGGAGATATCTCTAGACCGTGGTTCTTAAAAAACAACTACAGGAATTTCATGTTAATGTTCATAAAGTCAAGGGTTTTTTTTTTGGGTTTTTTTTTATAAATCTGGAAACTTCCCAAGTTGAAAGATATCACAGTGCTTCTTTTTTTTTTTTTAAACAATGACAAGTACAAGGCCCAAGAGCCACTTGAGGTAGTCGGTTCCAGAGTAAGTGGCATCACCCCAAACAAGGTGATAATGTCATGAAGACAAAGAGGCCACCAGAAGTAAAAATAGAAGAAAAAGATTTTAGTGGGAACCAGAAACTCAATCCGTAACAGGAAACATAGGATAAACCTCTACTCCTGTTCAAAAGACCGGGGAGGTGTGGGACCCAAATGATAGGCAACTGTTCTGTGAGAGGTGGGATTGTTAGCAAATATCCTTTCATCTATTTTTTCAAATATTATTTTTGTAGAAACTGTTCACGAAACAGTAGATGAGAGAATAACCAAAACCAGAATCATCAGGCACCTAGTGAGGATTGAATTCACTACACTATAAATGCAAAAGTATTTTTCTATGATGAAAAGTTTTATGAAAGTCACTGTATATTAACTGCAATATTCAGGTCATGTAATATCCAAAAGATGTGCTGTGTTGTGTAATAGACAGCTTGGAATGAGAACTCAGAGAGCTAAGTTTGAATTCCAGTCGGGTTTGTTATATTCACTTATGCAGAAATACTCTTGGGAAGAGCATGGATCTATCTCTTCTCCCATTGGCTGGATAGCAAGACAGACTGGATCTTGTAAACTTGGTTGGCAATCAATCTACTGCAGCAAAAACTTTCTGCCTAGTCAAACATGAATCAAAACAGACATGATCACCCAAGCATGTATCATGTATGACACTTAACTGAGTAAATAATGTGTATGAAATATGGTCCAAAAGTACGTAGACAGTAAATGATAACATGATATATTTATACTGTCTACCTAATTTTGGACTACCCTTCAGAAAGCATATTAAGATTCTATCATTGAACATTCCAGGGTTGTCCACAACTCTTATTCTGGGTGTAGCAACAAGGAATTTATTGAAATTTGAAACATATCTAATCTAAACTTATTTATAAATGGAACTTTGTGTGTGTGTGTGTGTGTGTGTGTGTGTGTGTGTGTGTGTCCGTTACCTATAGACTCCAAAACGGTTGAACCGATTTTCTTGAAAACTTACACAGTTGTACTATAAGCGTCTGCGAAAGTTCTTAGCTAGGTTTTGTGTCGAGGTACCCCCAATAAATATTGAAAATCAAATAATCAAAAAAATTGGGTTATAGAAGGAGTGGTCCAATTTTAATCAAATTTGATACACTCATAGACAAAGGCATAAGAAACGATATTCAGAAGTTTCAAGGTTACAGTTCTTACAATAGTGCAGAAAATCGATAATATATATATATATATATATATAGCTTAATATATCTTTATATATATTGGAACTTAGATCACTGGTGCCCCCTAAATATGAATTTGCACGAGATACTAGATTAGCAACTAGATCCCACCCTTTTACAGTGAAACCAATAAAATGCAACCGCAACTTCTACTCCAACAGTTTCTTTCCTCGCACTTCCCGACTGTGGAATTCCCTTCCACATGATTGCTTCCCCAACGGCTACAATCTCCAGGAGTTTAAATGTAAGGTCAATAGACACCTAACACACTAACCTGCTCCCATTCTATCAAACACTCTTCCCATCTGCCCAACTTTCATCCTCGCTATCCTTACTCATCTGTCACCTTCCTCCTGACATTCCCTATGTCTAACCACTCCTTCTCTTTACCTTCCCCTATGTAGCCCCATGCGCAATAGTGGCAGTGGAATGCCTTGCTTGGGGTGAGATGATTAAAAAAAAAAAAAATATATATATATATATATACATATATATATATATATATATATATATATATAAAGGCAAGATGTTTGTGTGTGTGTGTGTGTGTGTGTGTGTCTGTTTATCTGCCTCTATGTCTGTATTTTTTTTTTTCAGCCCTTTTATTTTAGTTTTTGCTTCGGGTTTGGCTCTAAGTAGGTATAATTGTAGTTCTTAGTCTCAGCCGTGATACCATTTACTCAAAGGACTTATTCAGCCTTCAAAATTCAGTTTACGACGAAAAAAGCTTATTTGATATCAATACCAGGAAATCAAAATTTGACTTACATCCATTCATTTTTCTTTCAGTCTACGGTTTCACTTTAACTGGAAACAACTATTGCTTTTTAGTCTTTCGTGCCAACATCCAAAGAGTCTGAGCTCCAGGACCATGGATTAGTTTTAAAGCTTTCATTACACCCAAGCAATGCAGGGCTATACTGCTAGTCCAATACATATTCAAGAAACAATGAGTACATAGTGGTTTCAACACCTTTTAAAAATTGAGACAGGAATGAAAGTGATGTCATAAATCATCTTTTATATGGTGCATAATATTTTGCTTTTTTTTTTATATAGATCACTTTCTTCTAATTGTCACTCCTTTTATCTTAATAATAGTGGCTCTGACATAACATGGTGCTTAGCATAGCATCATTATTCATTATTGTGCTGCATTTATTGGGTGTGGCCACAAAAAATATCTGCATAAGTTATATTTATCGAGATAAACTGTAGTTTCCATAGTGACTATTCTAAACTCCAAGAGAACATATTCCGAACAATTACAAAAATGTTACTAGCTTTCAAAATATGCTGCTGTATCCATATCTACATGCTGTGGTCTCCACACAAGCAATCTGTCTGCCTGAAACGTCTGGAAATGTTAACTCATCTATCCAAGCAACATGGCACCAGTCTTTCAAGGCCCAGGGGTGATATTATCAAGTTCAGATGAAGTGCAGTCACTGATGCCATGGTGTCCATAATGGTATCTTTGTTAGTCAACAACGATAAAACTCTATAAGAATAAAGTGCATGCTATCTAGAGTGTTGACTGACAGGCTAAACTGCACAGTCATTAAAGTTTTGTTTTTTTTTAAATCATCTCATCCCAAGCGAGGCATTCTAATGCCACTGTTGTGCAGGGGGTTACATAGGGGAAAGTGATGAGAAAGAGGGGTTAGTTATAGGAAATGTCAGGAGAAGGGTAATAGATGGATGAGAATACCGAGGATGAAATAAAGAACTTGAGAGAACGGATGCGAGTTAGTAAGATAGGAGATGGGATATTATTTAATGTTCCTCTTTTTGGAATTGTTACCATCCTTGCTAGTCCCCAGAATGCTTGTTTTTGGATGACCTGCTGCTGAACTCTCTGGAATCCACATATTCTTGGTATACTATTGCTGCTGTTGCACGAAACGACTCGGAGCAGAAAACTGAGATAAGTGCATTCATTATGTTTACAGCCCAAATAATCATCCCAGAGTCAAATCTCTAGCCCATGGCTGTCACAGCTACACAAATTCTTTAGTTAGATTAACATATACTCCCAGCTATGAGCCTTAGTTGGCAACCAGTCCAGAAAAAATATTTTAAATTTAAAACTAGCAACTATATAGACCTATTTGCTACATGAACCATAGCAACAATGTCCTATGGTCCACAAAGGGGTTCCGAGTTCAAATTCCAGTTGAATTTGTTGCATTCACTTATGCACAAATGCCCTTGGGAAAGGTATTAATCTGCCTCTTTCCCTCAGTTATGGGTTAAATAACAGGACAGATTGGGTTCTGTGGCCTTGATCGGTAACCAGTCTACCACAGAAAGCAATGGCAACCTACTGCAGGAAAATCTTCTGCCAAGTCAGTCATGTCTCTTTCAAGACATGATCGCCCAAGTGTATCATGTATGGCACTTAACTGACTGAAGATTACACTAATAATAATGGAAGATCGATTTTCATAACACTGCCTAAGAAACCAGGCATAAATGAAAAATCAGCTAAATAAGCCAAATATCAAAACTCATCATTTGGATTTTGATGAATAGAACGTGCAGCAGAATCAGGCCAGAGTTAGGACAACAACACTGCCTGTTCATCAAGGACACTGAAACAAGGAACATGATATTTATGCTCAAAATGTTATCAGAAAGCTCAATACAAATACAGAAGGACGTTTGGCAACCTTGACATATTCAGGAAAGATATTAGAATAATCAAGAATCTATACAGGCAGCAAGTATACAAAAATAGCGAGAGGTATAAGACAAGGAGGTGTCTTCTCACCAGATTTATTCAGCAAGGCAATTCTGAGAGAACTAGAAGTCCTGCCAGGATTTGTCATTGCCAGCCACAATCTTAACAACAAAAGATACACAAATGAGATCTCTGACAGAAGGTAGCACAGGAAAGCAAGAAGAAAGGACTAAATGTAAACTACAAGAAAACTGAATGAATGGTTATCAGCCAAAAAAGGAACCCAAAATGCTAATTACAGGTCAGGGATTCTAAAGAAATCCCTGAGAAGTGTTCTTACAGAGGAAGGAAAGTGAGATTTGAAGACATATTGGCATGGTCAAGGACACATTCTAAAAGCTGAGTAGAGTATTAGCAGGAAAATACTGTTGAAACCAAAGAAAACAGTACTGGACTGTTTTGTGATATCAGTCCTATATGGCAGCAAATGCTCAACAGTCTCCTCAAAGATAAAGGAAAGACTAAGCAACAGAAACGTGGTTCTACAGAAGGATGCTGAGGATATCATGGTCTGAACATGTGAAGAACAAAGTTTTAGAGAGACTGAAAATGGAAAGGAAGCTAATACTTAATATCAGAAAAATACAGCTGAAGTTTCTGGGACACACAAGGAAGAAGGGCTTGGAGAATCTGATACTCACAAAGCAAATAAAGGGAAAGAGAAAGTGGGGGGAACAGTGTGTGATATACTTGATGGGCTGAAGTAAATGGGTGACAGAGAAGAGATTGGGTGAAATAAAAAGACAAAATGTATTAAAACCTACAAGGCACAGGAAGATGTGGAGGGCCATGATCCCCTGCATCCTAAAGAGACACAGCAGATGAAAGAAATATAAAATTATTCTTGTAAATATGTAATCTAATAGTGTTTAATATCATTGTTATCAATTCTCAAGAATAAAGGTTTAGTTTGGTCTAGTTGCTTGATCAGCATTACCAACCATCTTTGCTCACTTAATCCTGAAAATTAGATTTTTATTCAATAATAATGTCTTAGTTTTGAGTTAAAATTAGTGAAATATAGTTGATGATTGGTTGTATAGTTCATCTATAATTGTAGTTATCTGGATTAAATTTTGGTGTATAAATTAACTTTTCCTCAAGTCGGTCAAAATGGTTTTTGAAAAGTTCTTTAACCCTCTAGGGCCATTCGTATCATATTTGATACAGTATGAAAACAAGCCTTGAAAGAAATATTTTCCTGAAAAATTTTTTAAGAGAAATATTTTATAAATTTCAAATGAAAGCAGTACTGACTGCTCAGTCAATGAATACCAAATGTTTCCTTATAGGGAAATACCAAATGTTTCCTTATAGGGAAATACTGTATCAAATATGATACAAATGGCCCTAGAGGGTTAAGGCTGTTCATCTTTTAAAGGTGTTTATGCATAGAGGCAAATCAGGTACAGTCTATCAAAATGTTTTACTGTGTAATTCTCCTGGCATTCTATGCATTTCGGAGAATCCCCATCTTTTAGAAGAAATGAATAAGTGATATTGGTATGACAAGTTCTTATTCTTGATAAGACTACTTCTCTTTGCGAAACCTGGTGTCATGGTATCGTATCCCAAATATAGGATTGATTTTGCAGAATGTATTATTTGGGTGAGTATTCCATAACTTGCTACTTATTTACAAGCATTAATTATTGTTTTGGAATCTGTGTGATGGACTTTTGCTTTTGATATATTTATTTTTAGTGATTCTTTAACTGCCTTATGTGCCTTTCCATTTCCCTGGGTGCCTAGGGATTCAGCAGAATATATTTTTGGTTACAAAATACAGTGATTTTGTTTAAAAGTTTGGTTATTCAGGATTGGTCAAGTTTTTATACTTCAATGAGGTAAGAACAGATAAGGAGTCTAAGAATAGAATGAATCTAACTTACCATCAAGAATAAAGAAAACGTCCGTCAGTTAAGTGCCATACATGATACACATTTAGGCAATCAGGTCTCAAAAGAGACATGACTGACTGGGCAGAAGATTTTCCCACAGTAGGTTACCATTACTTTCTGCAGCAGACTGGTTGCCAACCAAGGCTATAGAGGCCAATCTTTTCTGCTATTTAACTCGTAGCTGGAGGGAGAAGGGACATATTAATACCTTTCTCAAGGTTATTTACATGTAAGTTAATGCAATGAATTCAATTGGAATTTGAACTTGGTTTTCCTATTTCTTGTTCTGAGCTGATATCCACTGCACCACAACACACCAGAAAATGTATAAACCTATATTTATACTTTGATTTTATTAAAATTCTAATCATTACTTTTTAAAACAAACATTACCAAAGAGTTTTAGTTTTGTTTAACGGCATATCAACCTGTGTGTTCTTTAATGCCAAAAGGTAGGGTTTTAAGGCATTTTTTTTAATGTTCAGTTATAGGGAGATGGTTAATTTAGTCAGATTGTGATGAAAAATTGTTTTTATTTTTTTATTTTTGAAAACTGAAGATGTCTTCTAGTTTTGTATTAAAAAATGTGTTGTTGGTAATAATTGTTTTTCCTTCAAAAATGTATATTTTTCTATAAAAGTCTATATATATATATATATATATATATATATATATATATATATATGTCTATTTTTATACTTTCATAGTGTTTTGACCCCAGTTTGGGAGTTAACTATTTGCCCATAGCTGGGACCCTAATAGGTGTTACCATTCTAGGTCAGGGTGGACCTGGGAACAACAACAATTAAGAGGGGGTTCCATGCTCCTCATAACCTCCTAATCAGAGGCCTTGCTGCCAGATGCAGTTTACCATCATACCCAGGACCACCAAGAGTTATAGATGTATATACAGCAATATATGGTGTCAAGGTAATAATCAATCCTTTTGACACACTGTTTTGGCAGGCATGAAGGTTAAGCATTGAAAGAAAAAATAAATAAAATTATGTGAAGATAGTTTAATTACCAAAATTATAGAGGACAGATGATTAACATGGGATATATTTTGCTAAAGAAGTTACCAGGAACTTAGAGGCATTCAATGCCTTCAATCTCATGGTACCAGCTTTTTACAAAAAAGACGTAGGTATAAAGTAAACTGTCCCATTTGCAATCCAATATTCTCATTTGATGCACGCAATAACATCAAGTAGAGAAAAATGTAGGTAACTGGCCTCATCAACAGGTGCTTGGAAAAGTGCCAACTGAAAAAGGGATGGGCCAACCCACCCTAACCAGGCCCTGCATTACTCCTCTATCCTGTAGAATTTCTGACACAAGTCATTTTATGTCTAATATAACAACTTAAAATAACTGGTAACCAGCATCTCTCAAGCTCATATCCTGAGCTGAGTTTATTTTTGTGTTGCAAGAAAGTAAAACACAGAAGAGATTAAACAAATGATCCGCAATATACAAATATCCACTGCAATCAAAGAATGTGTAAAGAGTAACGTCGAAGAATCATTCAGTGGCATTAGAAAATGTTTACAGATTCATACTGCTATACATATTGGATTCATCTACGACAGGAAGTTCAGAAACATAACCATTTTTGACTTTCCTCTATAAAGAATTACGTTTCTGCAAAAGAGAGTATTTTGTAGAAATGGAAAAGATTGTGGATATAGCTCAGTGGTAAGAAGCAGAATAAAAGTTTTAAGGTTCTATTTGTTTTTTGTGATTACCAAAACCTTTGTGAAATTCATAGTAACTATGACATTACATATTTCCTCCCCATTCAAATATTATTTTGTGGATACCCATGTTTAAGTAGATGTGCTAGTTTTGTTAAAAAAAAAAACTGTGAAACTATGCACACACTTAAATTTTTAATAACCCTTCCTATTAGGATAGTAACAATTATGACTCTCCACAGCTTTCTTTTCTTTAAGATCTGTAAATTGACATGACTATTATTGGGAAACATCATGGAGTAATTTTCTGTTCACTTTTTCTTTTTCTCCAACTAAAGACAAATTGTGCCTCTGACAGGAATTGAACCTGCATCCATTTTTTTATTCAGAGAAACCACATTTTTGTATACCTCTACCAGTTATGCCACAGACCAGCCTGAGAGGTTCAATTGAATTTTTTTTTATTTTAGGCCAGTTGTTATTAATTTCACTGTTTAATAAAATAAAATAAAAACAGCAATTCAAACATCTGTCACCTTTAAAAATAACATTTACTGTAGTAATAATGTCATAATAAAAATCCTTTCAAAAGTTACTGTTGTTTATATTTCATAGATATAGATTTGCAACAAAAAGAGCATGTTTTATAGCCTGTTCAGAAAATATCCAGCCATTTTGAATATCTCAAAAACCAGTTGTGTAACCTTGATGTAAATTAGCAACCAATCAAAGGTGACTTTCCTGCCATGCATGAGTAGACACTTTTCCAAGGGGTTACTCAGTAAGTGAGATGTCATTGAGTGTGTAGGTGTGTAATATGAAACCATCATATTCTTATACAAAGTTTTTGGCAAACCATCAAATCACCCAGCAGTGTCAGCTTCAGTACCATCCAAATTTGCCTCTGTACAACGTCTGGCTCAGCTGAAAGTGAAGATTTACTATGGAAATAAAGATTTCTGGTAACGGACAGCAGTATTGAAAATGTGATAAGGCAGTTGGTGATTTTTAAGGATAGTTTTGAAAAATGGAAGTGTGAGAAGTTCCAAAGAGAATAATTTTAAGTGGACTAAAATGCTATTTACCCTGAGCTAATTTTTCACCTGACAGGACAAAAAACCTGCTCCTCAACAGGATGTATAAAATCCAAGGATGGAACAATAATATTGGAGAAAGAGGAAATACTCCAGCAATGGGAAGGATATATAAAAGATCTTTTCCATGATAAGAGAGAGCAACCGATAATACACAAAGGTGAGGATGGACCAGAAATATTAAAGTTCGAAGCGGAAGCTGCAATGGCCAAACTGAACAGAAACAAAGCAGCTGGTCCAGACAGCCTTGTAATAGAGCTGCTGTTAGCCCTGGAAGAATTCGGCATAAAGAAATTACAAAAATAATAAATGAAATTTATAATAGTGGTGTAATATCAAATGACCTAAGCAAGTCAGTTTTCATAGCACTGCCTAAGAAGCCAGATACAAACGAGTGTGAACTCAACTGAACAATGAGTCATATTACAAAACTGATCATCCGAATACATAGAGGAAGAACATTAAATGAATAAATCATTCGAAGACAGACCATATACACTGTCATCCCTTATGACTTTAGTTACCGGTGATCATGTCTCGAAAGAGACATAACTGACTGGACAGAAAACTATCCCACAGTTGGTTGCCATTGCTTTGTGTGGTAGACTGGTTGCCAGCCAAAGCTATAGAACCCAATCTGTCCTATTATTTAACCCATAACTGGAAGGAAGAGACAGATTAATACCTTTCTCAAGGGTATTTGCATGTAAGTGAATACAAAGAATTCAACAGAAATTCGAACTCAGCACCCCGATTTCTCATTCCGAGTCAAATTCCACTGCACCACAATGCACAACACTATCTTATATTTGTCCCCATATCAGGCCAAACTCAACTAAGCAGTATATCTATAATCATTTTGAATTGCTACCATTCAATGTCTTATAATTGCAGCAAATACCTTCTGTCAGCAGTTACAGTAAACAGTACTCTGAATAAAAAGCAGCCTCGTTTGACGAGTCACAAAGCTGTGGTGTTCCATCATGATAATGAATAGCCCCATACAGCAAAGATCATATTTGAAAAGAATAAAGACCTAAGCTGGGAAAAAAATTCCACACCTTCCTTAAACTTCATCTGATTACCTCAAATTAACTGAACAATCTTGATGAACCAGTTCTTAAAACAAGATACATTCTCTAGATTCTTTTCCTCC
Source organism: Ascarosepion bandense (assembly GCA_037127315.1). NCBI lineage: Eukaryota > Metazoa > Mollusca > Cephalopoda > Sepiida > Sepiidae > Ascarosepion > Ascarosepion bandense. Next base: position 3,580,598 of record JBBBDQ010000490.1, on the reverse strand, counting down.
AAATCAAAACCATTTACAAAAATAGGCTAAAATCTTGTGAATCATTGGAAAGAAGTTATTGATAAAGATGGAACCTCCATTTAATGAATTCTAATTAAACAGGAACTTTTTTCTTACCTTAAATTAAGACAATCCTCATCATAACCATTTTTTTTTTTTTGGTTGATGCAAAACTGAGAATTAATCTTGCACAAAAGTGAGTCCTGCCTAACAGAGGACTTCAGTTTACTTCTTTACATATGCCTATCAGCGTACAGAGAATTGTCATAATTTGAGTTAGGGATTTTTTTTTTTAAATTTACAAAGCCTGGACACTCTTCTTCATGTCCAACTCAGAAAGTCAAGTTCAAAGTTCAAGTATGTTTACAAATTACTGATGGAATGCCTTATAAATACACACACACACACACACACACACACACAAAATAGACTTTTTTTTTAATACCACATTCTTTCATGGGGGTAAGCAGTCATGCCTCTATATTTTCCTGTTCAATATCTAAATTGTACATTGTCATGATAGTTTTTGAGGAAGGGCACATGGCCAAATGATTAGAACATTCACATTCTGACCATGAAGCCCAAGTTCAAATTTCAACATGGTTGATTCGTCAGAAAGATGACATTTTGATGTTATCAGTCTGGAGGAGGTAATCCCAGTGTGTGGCACTTTTGGAAACTGCCTGAAAACAACACCACAGGCTGACCCAAGCCTTGTGAGCGAAACTGGTTAGACATAAACCCCATGAGAGCTGTGAAGAGTTGTAACAGCATAAAGTCACAAGCCATCAAGGTTTGAGTGTCCTAGCCTTGTTTAGCTCTGTGGATGCTGAACAAACACAAATGTGCCTGAGCAGGCTTTTACAATGGGGATTAGCTAGCTGCCCTAATAGACAGTCATCCTCGAATATAAGTGGCTAGTCATACATTCTTGGAAAAGATAGAATTTGTCTAATTGTTTTTTTCCCTGTTTTTTATTTAGAGCTGTCCTTCTCTAAACTTGATTGCCAACCAGGGTTGGAGAGGCCAGTCTGTCCTGTCATTGAGCACATGACCAGCAGAAAGGAGATGGATTCATGACTTTCCTAAGGACATTGGTATAAATTGAACAGAAGCAGTTTAACTTAGAATTTGAATCCAGATTGCCAAATTTATTTTTCACACTATTAACAATAAGTTCACTACATCATAATTATAGTGAAATTCTTGCACAAGTTTAAAATTTTTTTCAGTCAGTTAAGTGCCATACTTGATACACTCTTCAGCAATCATGTCTCTTTCAAGACATGACTGACTGGAGAGAAGATTTTTTTCTGCAGTAGGTTGCCATTACTTTAGGTAAACTGGTTTTTAACCAAGGTTATAGAACCCAATCTGTTTTGCTATTTAACCCATAGCTGGAGAGAGAAGCAATGGATTAATAACTTTCCCTAGAATATTTGTGCATAAATGAACATAATGAATTCAAGTGGAATTTAACTTGGAATGTAGAAATCGAAGTTCTAAGACAATATTCATTGCACCACAATGCACATTCTTTTATTACAAGAAAAAATGAATAAAAAATACTGCCATATTGAAATACATGATTTTTTTTTGTTACTAATGTTGTATTTAAATATCACTTTACAGTAATGTTAATAATAATAATAATAAACAAACTCTTTAGGCAAACTAATGTTTTGTTTTTTTTATATTTCTTTTTGTTATTATTTTCTTTCTTGTTTCAGTTTATCCATTTTTATGGCTCTGTTATTATTATTATTATTCTACGGCTATATCATGTTGAATACACCATTTCCTGTCCGATCACCGAAGTTAAGCAACATCGAGCCTGTTCAGTACTTAAATGGGTGACTATTTGGGAATACCAGGTGCTGTAAATGTAAGGACCAAGAATGGTCCACCAGTCCTCCAGGTTTGGGGGTTGGGTGCAAGGCTGACAACCCTGCCCCTTAAAAAACAGTTTGTTACAGAAACAGCAACAAAAAGTTGCTGCCCTATGCACCTTCTGGGTGTGATGAATAAATGATGATGATTATTATTATCAATTATGATGATAAAACTAACCTCAAACAATTTATATGCATAATTTGAATCCACATTTTTCTTTTGCAACAATGAACAAGCTTGTATCAAAAACTACCATGAGTTGATCAAATACCTGTGAAATCTTCAAAACAGTCACCCACTTGAAAATGATCAGAAGAAACATTACTTAACTTCAAACTCACATTAAAAAATGTAATTACATTTTGCAAAAAGTATAATAATCTACATTTTCTAACCCGATAATGACCACCATAAAATGCAGTAATTCTTGTAATTTGTATCTTCCTGCATCACTTAATGCACGACTCACAAAATTTAATGGTGAATTTACTAAATTATTAATGGGTTAATTTATTAAAATAATAACAGTAACAGAAATTAATATATTACAAGCAAGAAAAGCTAAGTCTGAACGCACACTCTTGTTGTTATAAATTCTTTTTTGTTCTTATTCTTTTCCGCTTGTTCAGGTCCTTTTATTTTCTGGATCTTCCCAGATTCATGGGAAGGAATGAGTCATTACTCTGCCATGCTGACTCAATGCAAATTGGAAGGGACAGATGTGCCACTCGGGCAATGTTTCTTTTTGAGTCACGATCACCCAAAGAGATTTGCATAAGTGAATGTAATGAACCTAACCAGAATTCAAACAGTGCCAATTTCTCATTCCATTACACCACTTCCACATCCAAGCTTACAATTCCTGGTATTCTTGACCAGTCACCCATCTAGATGATGATCAAACTCAACATTGCATAACTTATGTTGCTAGATGAGAACTGATGTTTCAATCTGACATGGCCATCAGCCATTAAGTTGTAAATAACATGATACAATCAGGAATGGTTAGTTCAGTGATTATGGCAGAGTATAGAAAGCAAGTACTTTTTATAAAGTCTATAAAATTTTTACATCAAAAAGGTCAACTCCATGGGACTGGGATATTTTTGAGTGGCATATCAATAAAAGCTCTCATTAGTCACTCCAAGAGAGTTATGGCTTTTACTGCCTTCTGGGTATCCATGAAAACACACACAGCATACAAAAAGAAATTTAAGTTTTATTGAAAGTTTGTTTTTACTTACACTATTTACCTTCAAACCATATATACAGTAGCGGCCATAATATAAGGAAACAACAAAGACATAAATATGTGTATTACTTAAAATGCAATGCATGATTAGCAGTCAGTTTTATACCTGCTACGTTGTGGTGCAATGGATATCAACTCGGAACAGAAATCGGAGAGCCGAGTTCGAATTCCAGCCGAATTCATTGCATTCACTTACGCGCAAATACCCTTAGGAAAGGTATTAATCCGTCTATTCCTTCCAGTTATGGGTTAAATAACAAGACAGATTGGGTTCTATAGCCTTGGCTGGCAACCAGTCTACCGCAAAAAGCAATCGCAACCTACTGTGGGATAATCTTCTGCCCGGTCAGTCATGTCTCTTCATCGAGATATGATCGCCCAAGCGTGTATCATGTATGGCACTTAACTGACTGAATTACACAATGAATGACACTTTTAGACCTATGAACAATATCATAAATTTATGAAATTGACTTTTTTTCTTGATAGTTAGAAATAAGTTTTTTTCTTCAAAAGAGCGTTTTGCATGTAGAATTTGTCTTATTGCTTAAAAATAAAGTCCTAGTGATAAGTGAACTTTCACTTACTGTAGAAAAGCTCCATTGAGTTTTTTAACAATGTAAATTAAAAGTTTATGCAAATTATTAACATCGTCCCTTAACTTTTGTCCAGTAGCTTATTTCGTTTGTTCCATTTCATCTTTATTTTAAAAAAAACAAACTATTATGTAAATTTTTGTAACTTTGTATAATATTTATGCATTACACTCTAATCCTTATTCAGTAAAAATTTCATTGCTAATCATGCATTACTTTTTAAGTAATGCGCATATTTATGTCTTCGTTGTTTCCAAGTATATTCAGTATATATTAAAATCTTTTACATGTTGAATTCAATTTTTTTTGAAAATATTGAATTCATTTTACTTTGAATATCTTTATTCTAATAAGCCATAACTAGTAATTCCTCACACTTCAAACTGGTGACCAACAGCAACTTTGTCCAATACTAATTACAGCATACAAATCATAATCCCCACCACCTCACAATTTGATTATCCAATACAAGTTGTAGCACCTATTAGCTATAACCTAAAAAAAAAAAAAAAGAATGCACAACAATTGTTAATATTCTGCAAGCCTGTTCTTAAATTAAGGAATCCACCACCTACTAATGCCTCATCATTAATCAAGTAAGTCAAACAGTTATTAGTGTATTATAATAATTTACCACATCCTGGATATGATCACAGGAATATAGTACTGGTATCTATTTAGAGACACTACTCACTTCCTTTGCCCTGATTAGGAAATAATTCAGAGATCAAATAAAGGGCACCAATTTTAAACCAGTCTGATGTCAGAGGAAGGAGAGAATGGTGTGAGAATTTTATTTGGGAAGTAAAACTAAACAGGAATAATGGAAAAGAAAAAGAAAGTTTTTTTGTTTTTTTTTTAAAGAAAGGAAAGGAAAAGTCAGGGATTTTATAAGAGCTGTTTATTTGTCTTTGTTGTCAACTGGTTCAAAAGAACCTTTGTATAATAACACTTTATACAAAAAATAATTCAGACAAAAAGAGGGCAGCAAGGAAGAGGAAGATAAGAGAGAGTGCAACAAGGGAGAGAGAGAGAGAGAAAAGAAAAATATTGATTAAGGGGGGAATTATGAGAAAGGGAAAGAAAGAAAAGATTAGATTGTTGGGGAGGAGGAGGACAATGGGGAAGGCAAAAAAAAAGAATGAGGAATTTGAGTTTTGTTTAACGGCATATCAACCTCTGTGCCTTATTTAATGCCAAAAAGGTGGGGCTTTAAGGTATTTTTTTAATGTTCAGTTAGAGTAAGAAGGTTGATTTAGTCAGATTTTGTCTTCCAATTTTGTATTCAAAAATGTATTGCTGGTAATATTTTTTTTCCTTAAAAAATGTGTTATGGTGATAATTTTTTCTTAAAAAGTGAATTGTTGGTAATATTTTTCATTCAAAAATGTATATTTTTTTAAAAAAAGGACCAAGAGTGAGGAAGAAGGAAGGAAGAAAAAAACAGAATGGGAAGGTGAATAAAAAAAAAACGATAAGAGAGCCCAAATCAAAAGAGAAAAAAAATAGAAAAATAGAAAAATAAAAAAAAAAAAGCTTCAAGCACAGAATGTAAATTAGGGTAAAAATATGAGAGGAGAAGCCATTCAGAGTATCAAAGACAAAAGCAAATGGTAGAGAGAAAACAAAGTAGGAAAGAAAATATTTTTAACACAAGAGGAAAGAAACTAAAAAAATTCTTTCACCAAAATTAGGTTAATAAAGGACTTAAGAATTTAATAGAGAGAGAAAAAGAGTGTGTGAGTAAATATTGGTTTTATTTGCTTTCTGTAGCGTCCAAGCAAGGTTTAAAAACAACATAGCAAATGTCATTGGAGATAACTTTAATACTTTCATTCAAACAATTTTTGTCCTATTTCTTATATTAATAAAACCTTCAATAAAGCCTTATTAATTAAATCAGGAATTGGTTTATTGCAGAGCAAAGTAACCTACCAGCATGTTGGCACTGTATTATTAGAATTTCTTCTTGATTCTTTCTCAAAGAACAAAACAAAAGATTTCAATTGAAGAATACATTCAGGTATTCCTTAAACCTAAAAAAAGACTTGCTAGGTATTGTTAAAAAATGCACCGAATATTTTCTTTTCAAATATTTTAGTGTAAAATTCAAAATCAGTTTAGAATCAAAAGAAATCTAAAGAAAATGATCGTAATAAGACATGAAAGAAGGTAAAAGAATCAAAGCAAGGGGATAAAGATACATTCAGTAATAAAGGGAAAGAGAGAGAAAGGCAATAGCAAACAACAAAAAGTGGCGAGCTTGCAACAGCACCTCCCTTATTGCACTAAAAGAGGAGTGATGACTAACAATGTTAGTATGATAGTAGTTACAGGGAAAGATTTGTATATGTATGCACAACTCATATTAAACTGATCTTATATCAGAAACCGTCATTGTTGGGAGTCTGGTGAATACTGACAGAATGTGGAGAGAAGAAAAAGATGGAAAGACAGAAAGGGAATGAGAAGTGGACACATAGATTGAGAAAAGGAGAGAAATGAACAGTGGGAATAGAGAGAGAGAAAACCAAAAAGAGAGAGTGAGAGAAAACCGAAAAGAGAGAGAGAGAGAAAAAAAACCGAAAAGAGAGAGTGAGAGAGAAAAGAAAAGAGAGAGTGAGAGAGAAAACCGAAGAGAGAGAGTGAGAGAGAAAACCGAAGAGAGAGAGTGAGAGAGAAAACCGAAGAGAGAGAGACAGAGAAAACCGAAGAGAGAGAGACAGAGAAAACCGAAGAGAGAGAGACAGAGAAAACCGAAGAGAGAGAGAGAGAGACAGAGAAAACCGAAGAGACAGAGAGAAAACCAAAGAGACAGAGAGAAAACCGAAAAAAGAGACAGAGAGAGACAGAGACAGAGAAAACCGAAAAGAGACAGAGACAGAGAAAACCGAAAAGAGACAGAGAAAACCGAAAAGAGACAGAGACAGAGAAAACCGAAAGAGACAGAGAGAAAAAAGAGAGAGACAGAGAGACAGAGAAAACCGAAAGAGAGAGAGAGAGAGAGAGAGAGAGAGAGAACCGAAAATAGAGAGAGAGAGAACCGAAAAGAAAATAGAGAGAGAGACCAAAAATAGAGATAGAGAGAGACAGAGAAAACCGAAAAGAGAGAGTGAGAGAGAAAACCGAAAAGAGAGAGTGAGAGAGAAAACCGAAAAGAGAGAGTGAGAGAGAGAACCGAAAATAGAGAGAAAGAGAAAACCGAAAATAGAGAGAAAGAGAAAACCGAAAATAGAGAGAAAGAGAAAACCGAAAATAGAGAGAGAGAGAAAACCGAAAATAGAGAGAGAGACCGAAAATAGAGAGAGAGAAAACCGAAAATAGAGAGAGAGAGAAAACCGAAAATAGAGAGAGAGAGAAAACGAGAGAGACCGAAAGAGACGAGAGACAGAAAGAAAACGAAAAGAGACAGAAAGAGACGAAAAGAGACAGAAAGAGAACGAAAAGAGACAGAAAGAGAACGAAAAGAGACAGAAAGAGAACGAAAAGAGACAGAAAGAGAACGAAAAGAGACAGAAAGAGAACGAAAAGAGACAGAAAGAGAACGAAAAGAGAGAAAACCGAAAAGAGAGAGACAGAGAGAAAACCGAAAGAGAGAGACAGAGAGAAAACCGAAAAGAGAGAGACAGAGAGAAAACCGAAAATAGAGAGACAGAGAGAAAACCGAAAATAGAGAGACAGAGAGAAAACCGAAAATAGAGAGACAGAGAGAAAACCGAAAATAGAGAGACAGAGAGAAAACCGAAAATAGAGAGAAAGAGAGAGAGACAGAGAAAACCGAAAAGAGAGAGAGAAAAAACCGAAAAGAGACAGAGATAAAAACCGAAAAGAGAGAGTGAGAGAGAGAAAACCGAAAAGAGAGAGAGAGAGAGACCGAAAAGAGAGAGAGAGAGAGAAAAGGGGGAGAGAAAACCGAAAAGGGGGAGAGAAAACCGAAAAGGGGGAGAGACCGAAAAGGAAGAGAGAGAGAGACCGAAAAGGGAAAAGAGAGAGAGAGAGAGAGAAAACCGAAAAGGGAGGGAGAGAGAGAGAGACCGAAAAGGGAAAAGGGAGAGAGAGAGAGAAAACCGAAAAGGGAGAGAGAGAGAGAGAAAACCGAAAAGGGAGAGAGAGAGAGAGAAAACCGAAAAGGGAGAGAGAGAGAGAGAAAACCGAAAAGGGAGAGAGAGAGACCGAAAAGGGAGAGAGAGAGAGACCGAAAAGGGAGAGAGAGAGGAGAAAACCGAAAAGGGAGAGAGAGAGAGACCGAAAAGGGAGAGAGAGAGAGAGAAAAGAAAAGGGAGAGGGAGAGAGACCGAAAAGGGAGAGAGAGAGAGAGAAAACCGAAAAGGGAGAGAGAGAGAGAGAGAAAACCGAAAAGGGAGAGAGAGAGAGACCGAAAAGGGAGAGAGAGAGAGAAAAAACCGAAAAGGGAGAGAGAGAGAGAAAAGGGAGAGAGAGAGAGAGAGAAAAAAGAAAAGGGAGAGAGAGAGAGAAAACCGAAAAGGGAGATAGAGAGAGAGAGAGAAAACCGAAAAGGGAGAGAGAGAGAGAGAAAACCGAAAAGGGAGAGAGAGAGAAAACCGAAAAGGGGAGAGAGAGAGAAAAAAAACCGAAAAGGAAGAGAGAGAGAGAGAGAGAGAGAAAAGAGAGAGAGAGAGAGAGAGAGAGAGAGAGAGAAAAAGAAAAGGGAGAGAGAGAGAGAGAGAGAGACCGAAAAGAGAGAGACAGAAAACCGAAAAGGGGGAGAGAAAACCGAAAAGGGGGAGAGAGAGAAAAAAAAGAAAAGAAGAGAGAGAGAGAGAGAGAGAGAGAGAAAAGAAAAGAAAAGGGAGAGAGAGAAAACCGAAAAGGGAGAGAGAGAGAGAAAAAACCGAAAAGGGAGAGAGAGAGAGAAAAAACCGAAAAGGGAGAGAGAGAGAGAGAAAACCGAAAAGGGAGAGAGAGAGAGAGAGAAAACCGAAAAGGGAGAGAGAGACAACCGAAAAGGGAGAGAGAGAGAGAAAGAAAAGAAAAGAAAAGGGAGAGAGAGAGAGAGAAAACCGAAAAGGGAGAGAGAGAGAGAGAAAACCGAGGGAGAGAGAGAGAGAAAACCGAAAAGGGAGAGAGAGAGAGAGAAAACCGAAAAGGGAGAGAGAGAGAGAGAAAACCGAAAAGGGAGAGAGAGAGAGAGACCGAAAAGGGAGAGAGAGAGAGAGAAAACCGAAAAGGGAGAGAGAGAGAGAGAAAACCGAAAAGGGAGAGAGAGAGAGAGAAAACCGAAAAGGGAGAGAGAGAGAAAAGAGACCGAAAAGGGAGAGAGAGAGAGACCGAAAAGGGAGAGAGAGAGAGAAAAGAAAACCGAAAAGGGAGAGAGAGAGAGAGAAAACCGAAAAGGGAGAGAGAGAGAGAGAAAACCGAAAAGGGAGAGAGAGAGAGAGAAAACCGAAAAGGGAGAGAGAGAGAGAGAAAACCGAAAAGGGAGAGAGAGAGACCGAAAAGGGAGAGAGAGAGAGAGAAAACCGAAAAGGGAGAGAGAGAGAGAGAAAACCGAAAAGGGAGAGAGAGAGAGAGAAAACCGAAAAGGGAGAGAGAGAGAGAGAAAACCGAAAAGGGAGAGAGAGAGAGAGAAAACCGAAAAGGGAGAGAGAGAGAGAGAGAAAAGAGAGAGAGAGAGAGAAAAGAAAAGGGAGAGAGAGAGAAAAAAAACGAAAAGGGAGAGAGAGAGAAAAAAGAAAAAAACGAAAAGGGAGAGAGAGAGAGAGAGAGAGAGAGAGAGTAACACAAAATGACCATAGAGAAAATGCCAGTGAAAGCAAGAAAGACACCAGAAATTGGGAGATGTAATGTAAAAATTCTCTTTCCTAGATATTCCCATTACTCCTAAATTAAACAACGTCTACGCTGTGTATATACTTTTCTTCCAGAAAAGATTCAGCAACATTTGACAGTGAAATGAATAATTGTTAGTAATACATGAAAAATGAGAAAATAAATCTTTAAATCCTTTTCAAATGTCTTCAAGAAATTCAAAAGAAAAAATTTTTTCTGTCAAATGACTTTCAAAAGCCATCAATAATTAAAATCTGACTTTTTATTTTTATACCATAGCTCTTCAGGACTTTTTTTTTAATTATTTCACCCCAAGTAAGGTATTCCACTGCCACTATTGTGCAGGGGGTTACATAGGGGAAAGTGATGAGAAAGAGTGACAGAAGTGGCTAAGAGAAGGATGATTGTGGTCATAAAGTGAGAGATCAGTCTATATATTGATCGTAATGTAGAATTGATCCCCTACTTTATATCCACATTATGACTATAGTATTTTTTTTTTTTATATAATCATTTCATCCCAAGCAAGGCATTCCACTGCCACTGTTGCACAGGGGGTTACATAGGGGAAAATGATGAGAAAGAGTGGTTAGATATAGGAAATGTCAGAAGGAGGGTGATAGACGGGTAGGGATACCGAGGATGAGGGTTGAGTAGATGGGAAGAGTGTTTGAGAGAACGGGTGCGAGCTAGTGTGTTAGGAGGTGTCTATTGACCTTACATTTAAACTCCTGGAGATTGTAGCTGTCGGCGAAGCAAGTATGTGGAAGGGAATTCCACAGGCGGGAAGTGCAAGAAAAGAAGCTGTTAGAGTATGGGCAACCATGACTACAGATTTTTTTGTTATCTGTGAACTGCTATGCATTCTGAGGATGACGTTAGAGCGGTTTCCCATTGTCTGCTCCAAGGCATGAGATTAGTAATTTCAGAATGCTAGTAGAATATAAAAGAGTGTAAATCTATTGCTGTTCCCTTTGTGACCAAAATTTTAAAAAGTTAAACTCTAGAAGATCATCAAGATAATTAGCATTATAATCCGTTATATTCCAACACCAACCACATTAGGGTGCAATAGATATTAGCTTAGAATGAGAAATCAGAGAGCCAAGTTCGAATTCCAGTTGAATTCATTGCATTCATTTATGCGCAAATACCCTTGGGAAAGGTATTATTCCATCTCTGGGTTTAAATAGCAGGACAGATTCGGTTCTGTAGCCTTAGTTGGCAACCAGTCTACCACAGAAAGAAATGGAAACCTATTGTGGGAAAACCTTCTACCGAGTCAGTCATGGATCAAAAGAGACATGATCACCAGAGTGTGTATAAAATATGGCCCTAAATTGACTGATACATATTACAGTTTTTCTTATTGGTATCCACTGGTTTTATCTCTCATTCCTTCACTTAGCTTTCTGTTATAGGGAAACATACCTATTCCTCAGATAATGGACTCTCCCGCCTATATTGGAAGTTTTAACAGGAGAAGTTTTTAGAAGTTTTAGAGGGTTCTTTAGAGTTCTAAAGGAGTTCAGTAGAACTACTAGTTGGTTCCAGTTTGGGCATAGTTGGACTAAGGCAGTTAATATTAGTCGGCAGTTAACTAAATACTAAGGAGTCAGCTTTCAGTGAAAGATTACCAAGTTCCTAACATTTTGGGTACCTTAAGTCAAATAGCAACCGACATAGCACAATTATAACCTTCAGTGCAAAAACTACTTAACAACACTTTCATCATTTTAAATGGACAGCAAGCTATTTCTGGTGGTAAAGATGAAAATAAAATTTTATTTTGTAAATTCTTAGCTATTTTTGTAAATGTTTACTTTCAATACTCAATCTATATTGTGCATTGAAAAATCAAAATGCAAAAATGATGTCTCAAGAATTAATACACGTTATTGAAAGATTAGTCATTAAATGTTAAACATTTTTATACAGTGTAACCCTGATATAAGAGAGTTGTCGGGACCGGATAAAAGTTCTCTTATAGCCGGGTTTGGTCTATTTTATATACATAACCACAAGCTCTAATTTTGGGCCAGAGAAAATCTATCTTATATCCTGGTTATTTTTTTTTTTTTTAATTATAGAGTTAATAAAGGACCCTGTTTGTAATGGCACGTAATCTAAAAGTAATTACTATTGTTTTTTTGGCTGACAACATCAAAACGAAACTACAAATCTAGGACACCTACAAATGAAAAGAAATATTTCTTTTACATCACTGAATTACAATAGGAATAAAAGCAATGTTGCCATTCACATTTTTCGTGTGCTCCCCCCCCCCACCACACACACACACTTGATTCACCGTCATCTGTTATTCTTGGTTTTCAGTCTTTGATTTTTCCTACCATTCCAATTATCCAGATATATTTATATGAAAAATCAAAAGCCATTTGATTGCAGTTTAAAAGAAAATCAACATCTGGCACTGATTCAAAGTCACCCCCCCCCTGCTTTCCCCAACCACCTTCTCAGTTCATGTAAAACTTATTTCTATCCTATTGTCAGTTGATAAGAAAATACATAAAATTAGAGATTTTCTTTTTTCCTTTGAATATTATTATTACTTACTGCTGAGTATTGCTGCTACAGCTTACTATCCCCGCCAAACATTGCCACTACATCTTACTACTACTGTCACTATATATATTAGTATTAGTATTATGTATTAATATTATATATTTATGAGTATGTATTATGACTATGACGTATTATTTCCAGGCTAGCATTTTTATTACATTTTAACTGGTATCCACTTCAACCATTCCAAATTTGTTAGGTTGGAAAATGTTTGAAAAATCAGTCTATGAGGTTGTCACACATGACACACTTTATTGGAAATGAATAAAACACTTCTGAAATGTCAGTTAAAATAGGCACCATGTCGATGAATGACTGTTCTCTAACGTACCTCCAAATTCTTGATCTCGTCTTTAAAAAAAATTCTCATCCTTTGATGTGATAAACAGTTCAAATGCTTCGATTACCTTTTTGTTATTGAAGAATATTTTATTGCGTATAAAAAGCTCAAAATGCTTAAATTAGTGATAAACAGTAGGAAAGATTTTTTTAAAAAATCATTTCACCCTAAGCAAGGCAATTCTACTACCACTATTGCGCAGGGGGTTACATAGGGGAAGGTGCTGAGAGAGTGATTAGATATAGGAAATGTCAGAAGGAGGGTGATAGGCAGGTAAGGATGTACATAGGAAAAGGGTTTGAGAAAATGGGTGCGAGTTATTGTTAGGAGGTGTCTGTTGACCTTACATTTAAACTCCTGGGGATTGTAGCTGTTGGGGAAGCAAGTATGTGGAAGGGAATTCCACAGGCAGAAAGTGCAAGAAAAGAAGCTGTTGGAGTAGAAATTGCGGTTACATTTTATGGGTTTCACTGTAAAAGGGTGGGACCTAGTTGCTAATCTAGTATCTCGTGCAAATTCGTACCTACAGGGCACCAGTGGTCTAGGTTCATCGGAGCAGAAGCCGTGAATATGGAGGATGAGGTAAAATTTCATAATTCTGACAATGCAGCATTTGGTCAGTTGTGTTGCATGTTGTCATGCAGCAGAATCAGGCAATCCCCGCTGACAAGAATGGTTCTTTTGCAATTTTTCATGCGTACACTCAATTTCTCCACAATACAAGTTTACTGTTATTGTCTTCCCTTGAGGTAAGAATAAATAACCCATCTGAAAAATCACCATACAATTAACTATTAATTTATGTTGCTGTTGTGGACCCAGAATAGATCCGGAAAAGACAACTTGAACTCAGGAATTAGTAAAACATATATATTAAACGGAAAACAAATACAAGAGTGTTACATGTAAGTCTGACTGCCAAGTATTAGACCAGAGTGACTCAACCCAACTCAACCCTGAGAAGCATATTCTCCTGGTATTCATAATAATAGGAAGAGTTCATTATAGTACAAAAAGGGTAGGTCCCATGATAGATAGATAATTGTTGTGGACCCAGAGTAGGTCCAGAAAAAAACTCAAACTCGGGAATTAGTGAAACATATCTATTAAACAGAAAATAAATACAAGAGTGTTACACGTCAATCTGACTGCCAAGTATTAGACCAGAGTGACTCAACCCAACTCAACCCTGAGAAGCATATTCTCCTGGTATTCATAATAATAGGAAGAGTTCATTATAGTACAAAAAGGGTAGGTCCCATGATAGATAGATAATTGTTGTGGACCCAGAGTAGGTCCAGAAAAAAACTCAAACTCGGGAATTAGTGAAACATATCTATTAAACAGAAAATAAATACAAGAGTGTTACACGTCAATCTGACTGCCAAGTATTAGACCAGAGTGACTCAACCTAACTCCACCTCGAGAGGCATATTCTCCCAGTATTCATAATAATAGGACGATTTCATTATAGTCCAAAAAGGGTAGGTCCCATAACAGTTGCATTAGAAGCTTTGGATTTTGTTTTGGTTATTTACTTGCATCGAACTACTAGTCTTACTGTTGTCAAAAAGTACCGATTTCTCATTGCATGTAATGATTCAATGCACTAATGGTTTTTTTGAGTCAGTATATAAAAAATTTTGAATTATTTTTAAGGAGATTACATGACAGGATCAACAAACAACCAAAACTGTGCCATTTCATGTTTGACAACCTAATACTTTACGACCTATCTTTATTCTTCCCATTTCACCATGACCCATTGCCAGGTATTTGCTGGTTACAACAAAAATGTCTTACAAGTATAAATGTAACAGTCTTTTTCATGGATTACAAAAATTTATGTGGCATGACAGATTTGGTGATAATGCATTTAAAAATATGTTCATTCATGTCCGTGAGCAATATCTTTTTTAAGTTTAGCAATAACTTATGTCTTTTCTAATTTCCTTAATTTTTCCTAAATTATAATGGCAGGACAATTAACATTTTCTCTATTTTGACTGCTTCAGGAGGAGAGGATGTTTACCTGACAAAAATTTATATTAGTGACCCCAGGTCAGTAATTTTCACTTATTATCCAACCACCATTTTAAGATAATCATTCTCAAAGACAACTATTTTTTTTTAACATTTTTTTTTTACAATCTTATTTTAGGCACCATGTTTCTTCAGCGCAGGTAACAACAAGAATAATTATTTCATAAAATAATCATACATTGATAACACTGGCTTTGTGAAGAAGAAACAATTTTACTGGATCAGCCATGTTGTTCTATAGTGGGTCATCCATTATAGTGAAGTGTATTTGTGTGTTGAAGCAGATTAACTTGATTTGGCCTTGTTAGTAAATAGTCCACTATAAGAGGGGTATAAAACAAAAAAATCAAATTGTGTATAGAAACAACATTTATATATATATATATATATATATATATATATATACACACACACACAACCGTACTGATGAGCAGTGATACAGCAAAACAGATCTGTCTGTGGATGACTACGCTCTCACACCCTGATTGACCACTCTGGAAGAATGGTAAACTTTGAAAAACAGTAACTACTCTAGCATATATGCATCGTTCATTCAGCAATGAATTAGAACACTCTCAGCAATTGGGCATGTATAATGATAATATACACACTAAAAAGTCTGCCTCCTACTACCAAGCGCCCATAGCTCAGAGGTAGAATCACCGACTGATGCCAATTCGGTCGGGTTTCAGAGCAGTACTAGATAAGAACAAGATGAGATAATCCTTGGAATCAAAGGCAAAATGAGAATGTTCTACTCCCATAGATTAAATAAAGGGTTCAATTTGAAGTTCTCTTAAGGTTACCAAGCTCAACAAGAAGCTGAAAAAGGCCAGAGAGCAAAACAGTTGAATTGTTGCAACGATAACAACTAACATGAGAATTATGATGTAAATTATGTAGTCATGGTTAAATGTAATTGAAAAAAGTGCCCAACAAACAAAATTGACAAAGTCTGCAATAAACAATAACAAGAGAAAAGAAAAGACCAGGGAAAAATGATAATTAAGAAGCAAACAATATATACAAGACAAAGCAACAGTAATAAGGCAAACATTTCACAAACTAAAAATGGTGTCAAAAGGAAATACAGACAAGTGATTGAAGAATTCTGAGTTCAAAATAAGAAAGAACAAAAATATTGCAGATGAAACTGAGAGGTTGCCTATCTTATAGGTTAGTAAAATCCCCCTGCATGCATTTATGTGCTTTGACTATAAACTTGTGGAAGGCATTATTTTTTTTATTTTTTTTTTTTAGCAGTCAAATTAGAACCAACAAATAATTTCTCATCCATTTCAGTAGGTGTTTTTCACATGCCTTACCTGGATTTGAGACAAAATTAACTTTTAGATTTGAGGATTTTTTTTTAATAACCATATCACTCCCAGCAAGGCATTTTACTGCCACTGTTGCGCATGGGGTTATATAGGAGGAAAGGTTATGAGAGAGTGACAGGTTATAGGGGGTGTCAGGAAGAGGGTAGGAGAAGGATGAGAATACTGATGATAGTGGAGTGGACAGAGAAAGGAGCATGAGAGAGAGGATGCAGATTAGTGAGATAGGAGACGACTATTGACTTTACATTTGAATTCTTGAAGATTTTAGCTGTCAGGGAAGCAAGTAAACAGAATGGAATTCCGCAATATCGGTTCGGAATGAGAAATCAGGAAGTCAAGTTCAAATTCCAGTTAAATTCCTTACATTCACTTATACACAAATTACCCTTGAGAAAGGTATTAATCCGTCTCTTCCTTCCAGTTATGGGTTAAAGAATAGGACAGATTAGGTTTGATAGCCTTGGCTGGCAACCAGTCTACTGCAGAAAGTAATGGCAACCTACTGAGGGATAATCTTCTGCCCAGTCAGTCATGTCTCGAAAGTGACATGATCACCCAAGCGTGTATAATGTATGGCATTTAACTGACTGACTGAATATAATAGTTGAAAACATGCTTAAGGCTTCTAGTGGGTATAAAGTGGAGGAACAGTTTTATATTGTTATGAAGTAATAAACTGATCCCCCACTAATTACTACTTAATATAATACATCTCTTCTCCCTCTAGCTATAAGTCAAATAACAGGACAGATTGGGTTCGATAGCCTTGTCTGGCAACCAGTCTACTGCAGAAAGTAATGGCAACCTATTGCAGGATAATCTTCTGCCCAGTCAGTGATGTCTCTTTTAGAGACATGATCGCCCAAAGTGTGTATCACATATGGCACTTAACTGGCTGAATCAGATTTACATCAGCAAAAGAAACTGAGAATCAAGTTCAAAATTGTGGATTAGAACGAGAATTTGCTTGTTTCTCTCAATGTACATTTACTGCATTAAGCAGTCAGAATTTAATTCTAATATATTACACGGCACTTGCTATACCAAAATAACATTTTATCAAGAGCTTTAAAGACAAGAATGAAAGAAAAAAAAATAAAGAGTTAGAAAGACTCTTTTGTTCTTTATCTTCACTGAATTTATATTATTCGCATATGTGTAAATAAACACAAAAAGAAATTAAAAAAAAAGAAAAGAATTACAGAAATCCTTAAATTTCTGATTTATTTGGCATGCAAGAAACCCAGTATAAACCTTAATGGAAAAATAAAATATATTAGAATCCCAGCTGAGATTTAAAAAAGAATTTTTTTAGCATTTATATTTAGAAAATATAAAAGCAAAGTAACTCTCATAAATTTATCTCAAAGTTATTAACAAATCCTTTTAGTGTGAAACCAATAAATTGTAAACACAAATTCTACTCCATCAGCTTCTTCTCTCGCAATTCCCACCTATGGAATTCCCTTCCGTTTAATTGCTTTCCCGGCAGCTACAATCTTCAAGAATTCAAATATAAAGTCAATAGTCATCTATCTCACTAACTTGCATCCTCTCTCTCTCATGCTCCTTTCTTTGTCCATTTCACTCTCATCAGTATTCTCATCCTTCTCCTACCCTCTTCCTAACAGCCCCTGTAACCTGTCACTCTTTCTCATAACTCACCTCCTATGTAACCCCCTGCTCAACAGTGGCCATAAAACACCTTGCTTGGGGTGACATGATTATAAAAAAAAGTACATCAATATGTAAACAGCGTAATGATGGAAAAACAATTTGTTTTAACCTTTTTGCTACATAAAGCAGATATATCTGCTCAAACATTTATTACCATTAACTGCAGAAAGCAGATCTACCCAAGGATTTTGAAAAAAAAAAATTTAAAAAAATATAAAAATTAAACTGCAAAACATATATATATATATATATATATATATATATATATATATATATCAGCATGCAGTGTGGGTATAGAAGAATCCAAAGGAGTATCCTGTACATAAAGTGGTAAG
This sequence comes from Ascarosepion bandense, assembly GCA_037127315.1. Classification (NCBI taxonomy): domain Eukaryota; kingdom Metazoa; phylum Mollusca; class Cephalopoda; order Sepiida; family Sepiidae; genus Ascarosepion; species Ascarosepion bandense. Next base: position 3,562,746 of record JBBBDQ010000490.1, on the reverse strand, counting down.
ATAACTCTCTAAGAAAGCTCTAAACATATATGCATATAAATACATATAGAGCAAATATAAGAAAAATTAAGACAGAGACGTTATTTCATAGTGAATCAGAAGTATAAGCCTATTTCAGGTGAACCATCGTCAGCTTCTGTCTTTATTTAACAAAGGATTTTACACGAATCTAAATCTTCATGTAAAATCCTTTGTTAAATAAAGACAGAAGCTGACGATGGTTCACCTGAAATAGGCCTATACTTCCGATTCACCATGAAATAACATGTCTGTCTTAATTTTTCTTATATTTTTTTTTGTTTTTTGGTGGATAATTATCATTGCAGGATGACCATAAAATTTAATTATGCAGTGAAACAACATATTCTCATTCCTTGTCAATGCATTCATTTCAGCTGTGAATAATCACAGATGAAACTGAAAATTTCAGACCAAAAGATTACCTATTTGCCTATTGATAAGTCTCAAAAAGCAAAGACAAAAATAAACACATAATTTCCAATAGTAAACAATATTTACATTATTTATTGTCCGATTATTGCCCTTATCTTTGTTATCACATTTTGAACACAGTGCCCTCAAGAAATTTTGAACTAACCCCTTCATTTAATCTATACACGTATATTATTATAGTTCTGTTCTCCATGTCTAACAATATCTTATTTTTGAGTACTGCTCAGTTATTGTTAGTGTTATGAGGATGCATTTATATACAAAAATAATAATAATGTTTAAAAAGTTATAGTAATGGATTCTATTGAGTCCTACGTGTTATTCCAAAAAAGTTTTAATTCAGGAAATAGTCGTAAAACTAAGGAAATCAGAAATAGAATATTTGGAAGTTTGTAGAATGTTCCAAAGAGTTCGAAAGGTTCTAGAAATATGCAAATTAAGTGTTAGCCCCTACAAAAATAGGTTTTGGGGCAGTGTGTAGTCAGTTGTTACCAGGGTTTGCTGCTGTTATCAACTCCGGTTTGATTCAGGATTTATATCCAGCCGAAAGAATCAATAAGAAGTTGCCGACCAACAAAAACCTGAAAGAGAACCCCATGGAACTATACGGGTAAATACATATTTTTGACTATTTCATTGACCATACTTAAAATAATTTTTTATATACTCATTTGAGGATTTTCAAAAAGTATAGCACTTAACTTCCCTGCCAACTTAACTGGGTAAAGAAATTTGACTTTCCCTCTCCTTCTCTTCCTCATAACACTTCACCGAGCAGTAGTAAACGATACGCTTTCTATCTCTCTTGATTTGAATGCCAAACTGTATATTTGTAAATATTTTATTTGGTGTGTTTGTAAATTGAATATTTGTCTTTGATTTTATCTCTGAGTTTTGATCAGTCGTTTTTTGTTTTTTTTTTCCTTTTGTTACACTTAACACGTAACATTAGCATGTTTCAACAACATCATATTTTTGTTACTCTAAGTAACTTCTGATTTTTTACTGCTAGTTTTGTCATTTTATGCCATCCAATCAGAGAAAGTCTGTACTACCCAGGCCAGGGATTGAACTATACCTATTATGCTACTAAATTTACAAACCAACACATTTCAATCCTCTAGACACAGAGGGCACAATATCCCAAACATTGTGATAAGATGACGACATTAGAACAACTTTAAATAATGTGATTAACCTTAAACCCTCCTTAGGCAACTTCAAAAGCATTTGTCCTGTCATTGCAGGTGATGCTAATGGCTAATTAACATTATATTTAAATTTCACTAATAGCGAAAACAACGACCTTGACTTAAAACGAGATTAGAGCTACTACAGTTTATATCTGTAGCACCCTCCACCATAGCAGAAGAAGTAACAATGTAGAGTGCTAAAAGTTAATGATAACTCCACATCCCAGAAATTCAAAAACTAGTTTACTAATCAGTACCTCTACCATAATTTTAGACCCTATTTTATAACAATTCAGTTTGAGAATACATAAAAAGATAAACAACGACCTTTTCTTCTTAATTGGAAAATTTGTAAGTTGCCAATTGCTGTCTAGATAATAGAACACCTTCTCTATAAATTTGCTGCTGTTAATTATGTTATGTTCCATGTTGTCACTAGCTTCAACCCTTAAGACCCCAATGCCACTTTATGAAAGTTTTTTTTTGTTTTATTATATAAGAGGGACAGATGTTACCATAGGTTCTACAAAGCAGTGAGAGAAAGAACTTCAAGGAAATACATGTCCACTCATTGGCTTAGTATCCCACCACATGCAGCCTTAGCCTGTCTATAGACTGTGGGTGTGGAAAGAATGTTGATGCTTCAAAATTGTTGTGGCTCTCTGACTTCATGCCTTGCTCTTATATCCAAAACTTAAACAAAAGCAATCCGTCAATGTCAGAATACCATACCCACAAGACAAGCTGGCCATCCTGGCAATGATTCCACATTCTGCAACAATAGAACGTTTCAGCCAACACATTTTTTGTAAATCAGCTAAAACATTGTAACAATAAGAGTATTGCAAGGAAGAGGTTCAAATATCCAAACAATATTTGATACGTTAATGATCCTTATATAGCTATAGACAATTTTAGATTCTTATATAGCTAAATGGATGTGCATTGTGGTACAGTGGATATCAGCTCGGAACGAGAAACCGGGGAGCCAAGTTTGAATTCCAGTTGAATCCATTGTATTCACTTACGTGCAAATACCCTTGGGAAAGGTATTAATCCGTCTCTTCCTTCCAGTTTTGGGTTAAATAGCAGGATAGATTGGGTTCTATAGCCTTGGTCGGCAACCAGTCTACCGCAGAAAGCAATGGCAACCTACTGCGGGATAATCTTCTGCCCAGTCAGTCATGTCTCGAAAGACATTTCTCGAAAGATATGCAAGCGTGTATCACGAATGGCACTTAACTGACTGATATAGCTAAAGACAATTTAAGTTACATTCCATTCTTATCCAAATTATTATTTTTTGTTTCCCAGTATAAAATATCATTAATATTGTCGAATGGGACTTATTGAAGAGTGATGTTTCATGCATTATCACATGATTCATTTCTACTAAGTGTTTTCCTCATCAGATGATCTGAATACTGTGACTGTGTCATACTGAACTTGATGTTTCCAATTAACAGATCATCCATTCATTTCAATGGTGGCACAATGCCTTTATAACGTTGGGTCTCATGTATACAAGAGATCAGAAAACTAAAAATAATAATAGTGTCTGGGCGCGCTAAAAATTTGATGCAATCACAGATTATGCAATATTTATCAAGGCAAAATTTCATCATACACCTTGAAAACTGATTCATATTACTGCACATTATTGCAAATGTCCTAATCTGAGGTAAAAAGAGAAATCAATTACACCCTGTCACTCCAGTGGTTCTAAAACTGACCGTATGATGAAAAAAGTCATTGTTGCATTTTGGTTAGTAAAGTCTACTGTATTATTCTGACACTTAGTGGGCAGTAATGGTTATATTTCAAAGGATATCAAATAGAAATAATTGTCAATCCAAATATAATTATTTACTAACTTTTTATTCATTTGTTTATTTTTATTATTACATTTTTATATATATATATATATATATATATATATATAATTTTTTTTTTTTTCAAATAAAAGTTACGACATATGATTTTGAAAGTTTAAACAATCTCTCTCCACGAACGCTCTCGCGAAATACATTTCTAATTTAAATTTTAAAATCATTTGTTTCTGATGAAGAGCCGAGGCCGGTCTGAAATATCAAATATAATAATAGAAATAAACAAATACTGTCAAAAAAATACATTTTTAAACTTACAACTTTTTAGTAGTTTTTCCTATATATATATATATATATATATATATACACACAGACATCTTTGGCTAAGTAATAAATAATTCTATTTTCATTGAGTCCTCTGGTTGGATCAGTTTTAATATTAATAAGATTAATATTAATAGGATATGCCTTGCGATTTTAACTACATGCTACTTTCTGTTTGTAGATTATATATATATATATATATATATATATATATACACATACATACATACACACAGAAAAAATATGACAAAATGGAAAGACGCTTTTGGAATATGTCACATAAAAACATTTTCCACTTAGTCATATATATTTTTATACCCCAATCTCTCACTATATATATATATATATATATATATATGTGTGTGTGTGTGTGTGTGTGTGTGTATATGTGTGAATTAATAAATATACATATGGGAATGCACACATGTATAAAATATAAGCCTACATTAAAACTATATTTTTTTTTATATATGGTTTTGTGTGTGTGTGTGTAAAATATAGTTTTAATTGTAGGCTTATATTTGTCTTTACAAATCAAATTTTTGTCTTTTTTTTTTTTTAGTTTGTATAAAGATTATGAATGACAGGGAGAACTTTTACAGAATCAGCCATATTCTCTCCCTTCCTATATCTTAGCATGATGTACTTGTGAGAGGGCTTTATCAAAAAGACCAGCAGTGGAACATAGATTTTGCTAATGTTTCTTGATCAGATAGGAACCTAGCCCCTATCATATTTGACGTCATAAGACCCCCACATTTTATTTAGACTAAAAAAAAAAAAAATAATAATAATAATTCTACAGTATATTATATTCAAAGTAAGCTAATATTTATCCAAGCACCTTATCTGTACTTAAATCTTGTAATAGTAAATGTAAATATCTTATACGTTACAAACTACAGTTTTCTTGCAATTATGGTTAAAGAAGGAAATTATTACGATTTGCAAACAAATCAATCTTCTTGAACCAATCACAATAAAGAATGGAAAACACGGAACTAAATACCTTTTTCTCTTAATTAAGTTTACTTACTCCGAAACCAAATGTCTATAAATAACTAACTTTCAAAAACTTTCAGATGAAACATTCATAAGTTTATTTTGCAATTGCAGTCTGGTAGTTAGATATAAAATAGTGAAGAGAATAATAATGGCTACCAACTGTGAAATTTTGGCATCCCATATGGAATCTGTGTTGTGGAATCACGTGTAAGACCAATTACCCCCACTGATGGAAGCATAATATTTAGAAGAAATATTTATTTAGCTATCAACACTTTCATCTTTCATCCAAAATATTGGGAGGGAAAACAGGCCTTATTTCCTTCCTACCTCTTCATTCTTTTATTTGTTAGTTCCTTTTAATTTTCCTGCATTAAAACGAAAATATTCAAATGTTTGCCATATTTTGCAGCACAGTCGAGCAGGTCAGTGCAACAAAGGGCAAAAAAAGGACAGTTTGACGAAAAAAAGAAAAAAAGTAAGTAAAGCGGATGGTTGTCAAAAAACAAAAATAGATGGTTGTGTTAACAAAATAAGTCTGGAGGCAGGAAGATGGTGAGGAAAAGCAGAGAGGAAATAACGTTAAGAGAAAAGGACAATTGTAATGGCATTAAGAGCAAAAGAGAACATATAAAAACTTGGAAAGTGATTTTGTGAGTTCACACACACAGTCAATTGGAGTATTTGTCTATATTTCTGAGATGAGGTAGTATTTACAGTATTTACATTATTCGGACAATTGTCCTCATATTTGTTGCCATTTGTACAAGGTTTCAGTCATTGTATGCTTCAGCCTTCTTAACTTACAGGGTTAGAGGAAGATAACTCATGACTACTAAAAGAGGCACAACTATTCAAAAAATGAAGTTCATATATCCCAGTGATTGTAATAAAGGGTTCAGTTCGAAATTCCTAGCACCTAAAGAAGGTTGGAGCATACAACAGCCGAAAACATCATACAAATGGCAACAAAGATGAGGACAATAGCCCAAATAATGTAAATACTGTAAATACTACCTCATCTCAGAAATATAGACAAATAGAATGATCTATTATTAAACGTCGTACAAATGGCAACAAAGATGAGGACAATAGCCCGAATAATGTAAATACAGTAAATTTGAGGAACCCCTGATTTCTTTTATATCAATATAAACATTTCAAGTCAAATTCTATAATAAGTCTGAAATATTAATAAATCAACTTCTTCTATGTGCCTTGCCCTTTCAGGACATACACAATCATGGCCTTCCATAGTGGCTCTTAGCATGCTTTCTCCTGTTACACCATGCAAATTCCATTCTGCCATCGACCTGCTCAGGGCCCGTCAAGTACGTTACACACCGTTTTCCCCATTTCTCTTTCCCTCTATCTAGCCTGTTAGTATCAGATTCTCTAATCCCTCCTTCTTCATTGCATGTCCCAGGAATTTTAGCTGTCTCTTCCTGATGCTCAGTATTAATTTCCTTTTCGTTTCCATCCTTTCTAAAACCTCATCATTGCTCATCTGCTTGATCCATGATATCCGCAACATCCTTCTGTAGAAACACATTTAATTCTAGTTTTTCCTTCATCTGACGTGATTGTCCAGAAGAGCTGATATCAAATAGCAATCTAGTACTCTCTTCTTTGTTTCTAGCGAAATTTTCCAATCTCTTAATACGCTACTTAGCTTCTGGAATGCGTCCTTCACCATGCCAATTCGACTTTGGATCTATGTCATACTTTCCGTCTTCTGTTGTGTCTTAATTGGATAAAATTGCCTACAAGTATTACCTATAATTAAGAAAGGGATAGTTCATTGCATCAAACACCAGGGAAAGTCGACAACAAAGATCTTGTGAAATTAAAGATAAAACTAAAAAGAATATAAGGAACTCTACAGCATAATATTTTGTTTCAAAAACAAAAAATACTGGAATGAATCCTAGAAATACTATGAAGCTAGAGTTAGAACACAATGTGTAAGATATTAGGCTTAACAAATCTGAATAATTTCTGGGCATTATAATATATGTAATCAGGCCCTATAGAGTTTTGTTTAACAGCATATCAACCTCTGTGGGTTATTTAATGCCAAAAAGGTGGGGTTTTAAGATATTTTCTAATGAAAATTTTGTTTTTATCCCTTTTTATTTTAGAAAAGTGAAAATGTCTTCTAGTTTTGTATTCAAAAATGTTTTGCTGAGAATAATTTTTTCCTTCACAAATGTGCTATGGTAATATTTTTCCTTCAAAAATGTATATTTTTCTATAAAAGTTTACTTTTATGTATATAATTCTATAAAAGTCTATTTTTATACTTTTATAGTGTTTTGACCCCGGTTTGAGGGTTAACTATTTGCCCATAGCTGGGACCTTAACAGGTTCTATCACTCCAGGTCAGGGTGAACCTGGGAACAACAGCAATTAAGAGTTGGTTCCATGCTCCTCACAACCTTGTAAACAGAGGCCTTACTGCTGGATGCAGTTTGCCATCATACCCAAGACCTCAGGCCCTATAGAGAATCACAAAGAAAGAGATTCCAAACTTCCATAAGCAGCAACAACTAAAAGAGATAGTAAATGTAAGCAGAAGAGAAAATAATGATAAAATTAATATGTTGACTTTCACACTACTTTAAACAAAAGCTTAGGAAGGAAACTCCAAAGAATAATAGAAAGAGTGATAATGGTGAACTTGACCATTTCCTGAAAACTGTTTTAAGAGAGATTTAAATTTCAACCAACAGTAGTGCGAACTGTTGAGTCAATGAATGCAAATGTTTCCTGTATGGAAATGACTCATCTTATTACCATAGCATCAAATAGTTTAAGAGAAAAGTATAATGAAAAACTGCATATAGAATATACCATGTAAAAAAAAAAAAAAAAAAAATTTAAGGAGAATATAGAGAGAAAAAGGATGTGTGTTGTGGTGCAGTGGATATCAACTAGGAACAACAAATCGAGGAGCCAAGTTCAAATTCCAGTTAAATTCCTTGCATTTACTTACGCAAAAATACCCTCGGGAAAGGTATTAATCCATCTCTTCCCTCCAATTATGGGTTATATAATAGGACAGATTGGGTTTTATAGCCTTGGCTGGCAACCGATCTACCACAGAAAGCAATGACAACCTACTGCAGGATAATCTTCTGCCCTAAAGAAAGAGACATGATCGCCCAAGTGTGTATTACATATGGCACTTAACTGACTGATTGAATATAATAGTTGAAAACATCATTAAAGCTTCTACTGGGCATAAAAAGGGGGATCGTTTTTCTATTTTATGAAGTAATAAACTGATCCCCCACTAATTATACTTAATATAATAATGTAATATAATCTCTCTTCTCCCTTCAGCTTTGAGTTAAATGGCAGGAAAGATTGGGTTTATATAGTCTTGGCTGGCAACCAGTCTACCGGAGAAAACAATGGCAACCTAATGTGGGATTATTTTCTGCGCAGTCAGTCATGTCTCTTTTGAGACATGATCGCCCAAAGTGTGTATCACATATAGCACTTAACTGACTGATAGAAGAAAAAAGAATATAAAGGAGAAAGTAGTTTTCTCCTTAAAGAAGAATATAGAAAGACCATATCTTAAGAAATGTAAAAATAACTGGTTTGGCAGATCCTATCTGAAGGGAGTTCAGTGTATATTTTTAACGCTGAGAGGAAGTTCAAATAATACACAAAGATGATGAAGACATAAATCTGCCAGTTAAATATATGCGTCAAACCAGTATGGCTTTCATTGCTCAATAGACTTCTTTGTTGAACAAAGAGAAAAATTGGGATCATTAAAAATTATAGAACAAGCTGTACTGGAGGCATTGCTGAAAAGACATTAACTTATTTTTCAAGTGCTGTTGTTAATATACAGGGCCTGGCTGAAACACCTCCCACATTAGGGTAAGACATTCTTCTTCTGTGTTCCATGTCCCTTCAGGATGTAGGCGATCATGGCCTTCCACGTCTCCCTATCCTTAGTGGCTCTTAGTATGCTTTCTCCTGTTACTACACCCAAACCCTGCTCTGCCATTCACTTGCCCAAAGCCCGTCAAGTATGTCACACATTGCTTTCTCCTGTCTCTCTTTCCCTCTATCCAACCTATGAGTATCAGATTTTCCAAGCCCTTCTTCCTCATTACATGTCACAGGAACTTCAGCTGTCTTTTCTTGATGTTAAGTATTAGTTTCCTTTTCACTTCCATCCTCTTCAAAACCCCATCATTGCTCACATGTTCAGTCCATGGTATCCTCAGTATCCTTCTGTAGAACCACATTTCTGTTGCTTTAAGTCTCTCCTTCATCTTTGAGGAGATTGCCCCGCATTCACTGCCATATTGAAGAACAGACATCACATAGCAATCCAGTACTCTCTTCTTTGTGTCTAGCAAAAATTATCTGTCTAAATACTCTACACAGCTTCTGAAATGCATCCTTGGCCAATTCACCTTCAGATCTCAGTGTCAGACTTTCTGTCTTCTGTTAGAACACTTCCAGGTATTTGAATTAAGATATTAGCTAGATGAAAACACCATTGCTATCAATCTGTTACTATTATGTGGAAGGTATTACCTTGTATAAAAGTTCTGTTTTCTTGGTTTTTCTTTTTTGCTTTATATAATTGGAAAAAAAATTTCTTTTCATAGCTAATATAGCTGAGAAGGCAGTAGATTGACTGCCAATCTAGGAAAAAAAGAGTTTTGTCCAAAAATACCTAGTAGTATCTTTTGCAGCATTACCTCAAGAAACTTACGGCCACATCATGTTGAAACACTGTTCTTATACGATCACCAAAGTTGAGCCTGGTCCTTGGGAATTGGAGTAGATAGATCTGTTGCCTGGTTCACACTCCACCCATGTCTATTGAACAGGTTAAGAGGCTCATCCCTTGTTCCCTGTTTAGGATGTGGTTTCCAGCTTTATCTTTTCCAATCTTTTCACTATTACGTAGCCCCCTGCACATCAGTGGCGTTACCGCCTTGCTTGGGGTGATATGATTAAAAAAAAAAAAAAAAAATACCAGGTGTTGTAAGCTATAATGTGCAAGTGATGTAATGGATAATGACTCAGAATTGTTAATTGGAGAGCTAAGTTCTAATTTCAGTTGGGTTCATCAAGTAACTTTGAGAAGGGCATGAATCCCCCCAGTTATGGGTTAATTAGTAAAACATGTATCACTAAATCATTATTACAAAAAATTCTTACAATCTCAAAATATTTTCTGGGCTTAAATAGCCATGGAAAATGAAACAATGGAATACTGATTAGCTACACAGATAGGTCATAAATTTACACTGGAATAAAAATGCATATAAGCTACAGTGGCCACAAAGTGAAGGATCAGTTTATATAATGGTTGTAATATAGAATAGATCCCCAGTTTACATTCACATTATAATTTCTTGTTCATCAAAAGCTGAGGGAAAAAGAAATGAATTCATACATTTCCTAAGAATATTTAAGCAAAAGCAAGCACAACAAACTTGGCTGGAATTCAAATCTGGGTTCCATGTTTACTCATTTCAAACTGCTAAATATTACACTAACTGAACATCCAAATGAGATTTATTAAATAGCTTAAAGAATATTAATCTCACAGTTGAAAAAAATACACAAGATAAAAAAAAAAACATTTTTTTTTAAAAAACACACTTATTTTGTTTACTATTCATATTTAACAAATTTTCTATTTTAGATTTGAAATGGAATTTTATTCATGATTACTCATATTGATATTATGTGTGGTAAATATTTAAATCTCACCCAGGACCTAAAAATGTAATTTTTGTAGGCACATTCCAGGTCTGTATCAGCCAACCAATGATTCATTCTATCTCTGGCAGCATTTCTAAGTACAAAATAATATATGTCCATATTCTGTCATACCCTCTAAAATAGTCCTACATTGAACAATGGGGAGTAGTACAAACAGGGTACAAAATACAGTTGGTTTTACTAGGAGGGGGAGCATAGTTTAGTACAATCAATGTTCATTATTTTTTTTGGGGGGGGGGGGGGGGAATTAAGTTTTATTATTCAACATAAAAAAAAACCTCCCACTATTTTAAAAACAATTTAATGATTAAAATACTTATTTAATAAAAATGCAATCTTGTTTTTATAATATCTTTTAAGTTTTTATATACTGTATATACTCACGAATCATGGCAGTAGTACATATGCTAATTTTATATCATGCATGAAGCAACCCCCTTAAAATATCTTAAAAATTAGGTCTTAAAAAGTTGCATGATATGTGAGTATATATGGTGTATTTCATTCTGATAAAATATAATACACAGTAGTAGCACATTAAATATAAACACAGTAGAGAGCCAGTAAGTCAGTTAAGTGCCATACGGGATACATGCTTTAAGCAATCATGTCTCAAAAGAGACATGACTGACTGGGCAGAAAATTATCCACAGTAGGTTGCCATTGCCTTCTGCAGTAGACTGGTTGCTGACCAAGGCTATAGAACTCAATCTGTCCCGTTATTTGACTCATAGCTAGAGGGAGAAGAGATGTATTATAATATTAAGTAGTAATTAGTGGAGGATCAGTTTATTACCTTATAACAATATAAAACTGATCCCCCACTTTATGCCCAGTAGAAGCCTTAATCATGTTTCCAACTATTATATTGGATCAGTCAGTTAAGTGCCATACATGAAACATGCTTTGGGCATTCATGTCTCGAAAGCAGAAGATTATCTCAACTGGGCAGAAGATTATCTCACAGCAGGTTGCCAGCCAAGGCTATAGAACCCAATCTGTCCAATTATTTAACCCACAACTGGAGGGAAGAGATGGATTAATACCTTTCCCAAGCGTAAGCAAATGCAATACAACTGGAACTTGGCTCCCTGATTTTTCATTCCAAGCTGATATCCACTGCACCACAATGCACATCTGCACCACAATGCACATCCTACCAGTAGAGAGTAGAGTTTGTAAATCTTAGCAAAACGTTAGTGATAACTTCAACAATACTAAATACTATGGAAATTCAACACACACCAGTGTTTCAAAAAATTCTAGTAAGCAAAAAACGTCTTACTCAAAAACAGGCCAAGATAAAAATTAAAAAAAAAAAATTAAAAAAAAATTATATATGCTGAAACCCCCTGATTAGTAGACTAAACAATTACAAAAAGAGTGTGTCTACAAAACTCTTGAGTTGAAGTGCTGAGTATAACATCAATCAGCTAAATGACAAATTTTATTTGTAATCACATATATATATATATATATATATATATGTGTGTGTGTGTGTGTGTGTGTGTGTGTGTGTGTGTCATAGTAAGTAATATTAAAAGAACCAGTACCACCTTTTGAATGCAATTAGTCTGTAATGTTTTTAAAAATACAAGTTAAATCTTTTTAACTTTTGGGATATACTGTGTACTTGCGTGAAGTATATGTAGCAAGCCTAAAATATTATTGGCTATACTAAGGCTAACCTGAACTTGTAACCTAAGAAGCCTCAACATCCATTCCATTTTGATTTCCTGTGTTCCCCTAGAATTTGGAACTGAAGAGATAAAATCTTTACAGAACTCCTGGTTTCCAGTGCCATGCTGTTCTTTATCCTTCAGCTCCAAAAGACCTTGAAATGTCTTCAGCTGCAATGCCAGTGTTGATAATTTCTGACTAGTTGAATGAACAAACTTGACCCAACTTAAAACAAAAAATAAAAATAAGGAAACTAATCAAGATAAGAGCATCAACGCTATAACCATGTGTGCAATTGAGAATCTTCAATTGGTACTGCTACATTTCTGGATTTTCAAATGTAGTGCTGAATGAATTTAGAAAGGGGAGGAAGAGGATAAGAGGGAGAAAAGGGGAAGAGAGGGAGAAAAGGGAAAGAGAGGGAGAAAAGGAAAGAGAGGGAGAAAAGGGAAAGAGAGGGAGAAAAGGGAAAGAGAGGGAGAAAAGGGAAAGAGAGGGAGAAAAGGGAAAGAGAGGGAGAAAAGGGGAGGAGGAAGGAGGAAAGGGGAGGAGGAAGAGGAAAGGGGAGGAGGAAGGAGGAAAGGGGAGGAGGAAGGAGGAGGAGGAGGAAGGAGGAAAGGGGAGGAGGAAGAGGAGGAGGAGGAAGGAGTGGAGAGAGAGGAAGAGGAAGAGAGAAAATGAGAAGGGGTATGAGGGGGAAAAGAAGAGAGGAGTGAAGAAAAGGAAAGAGCACGGGCAAACAAAAGGAAAAAAAAGTGAAGAAAAAGGACAGGGAAGAAAAGTAATATATCAACATGTTTATTTCTCAATAGGTGTCTCATTAACCTAACTTTGTGCTTAAATTGGCCAAGTCTAACACTGGGTTCACATGCTCGTGAGTTTAATCAGTGCTCCATTAATTCAGACTTCAATCAAATATTTATTCAGTATTTTGTTGTTCTTTCTTATCAAAATATTAGTAATTTTTATGAGTGAAAATTTCAAAAAGATACTCAATACTGCATGTACAAATTCTTTTATTATTTTCTGATAATTTAAATATTTATCATGCCAAGAATTCTTATAAGTAGACATAAGATGCAGATCATGAAATGATCAAATATAACATTAATAAATTAAAGAGATTTGTTCACTAACTGCTATAGCAGAGTAAGTTTACATCCTCATTAAACAAGGTAGAAGTTAATTATGAAAATAAGCATTAAAAATAGAAAGATGAAATAAGCCTCCATCTTAATCTATTATCTATATTTATCTAAACATATGCTGTTAAATATAAGAGACAATGAATGTCTATTATGTTTAATCATGAGCCGTTCTAAACGTCGTATTTTGGCTTTAATTTCGGTTGAAAATAAAGACAAAAATTCTCCAACATTTGGATAATTTTTTATTAATTTGCTTCTAAGCTTTCGGCTCACATGAGTCATCTTCAGAGAGGTTATTTAGACTGTAATACAATAACATCCACCATCACCGACAATTTTGTGTTGACATAAAACTACGCTTGGCAACGGCAATAGTTACCAAAAATAATAAATGCAGTTCTCAAATTTGCAATGCGGTTTTATGACGTCACACCGCATGATAGCGCGAAATGACAACAAAACTATGTAGTCAAATACTATGTAATATGTTAAGTCCAGATTTAAAGGTGATTTTGAGTGTTGGTTGTTTAGATTTGATGTACATGGCCTCCAATATCTGAAGGTCCTCTTACTGTGTGTATTAGTAAGGATCACCGTATTGTTGACCAAAATCTGTCTGATATTACCTACATGTTTATGTTTTTCAGAGAAATGTTGTTTTTTTGTACTCTGATCAGAAAGATGACATGTGAGTCTGCATTAAATATCTATATTTAATGGATATGAGTGGTTATTGATACAAAAAGTGATATCAGCATGAAGAGTTCAAATTCTGGCTGAGTTCAGTTATTTAATGCCACTTTTATACAAATATCATTGACAAAGATATGAAGCCATCTCTTCTACTCGACAGCTATAGGCTAAATAGCAAGGCAAACTGGGTACTCTAGCCTTGGTTGGTAACTAATCTTAGAGAACAATAACCAAACCTGTTGAGCATAAGACTGGAAACTCAATTCTATACAAATGTAATTGCTAAAGAAGCCAAAGCAGTAATACCAAGCAGGATGAGTGGTGAGGCTGTGTCCTATGCTCCAGCAAAGAGACATTTAAAAAAAAAAAAAAAAAAAAAAAAAAAAAAAGAGAGAGAGAGAGAAATGAGTGAACCGATTTCAGAAAACAGATTAAAATGAGAAGAAACTTGAAAGCCAGAACCCACAAATAAAAATCTCAAAATTCCAGTTAAGGTAACTGATATAATTTTCACCATCACAAAAGTCTTTTGTCTCACTGATAGTCATCTAAACCAGGAGTTGGCAACCTCAGTTACATGTACCACACCAAGTAATTTCCATTGGCATGACTTGTCAAACTAAGGAAGTCTCTGGAAGATGGAAATTTAGAAAAACCTGATGCTATTCTTAATTGTTGGAAATCTCCCCCGAGATCTCTCATCTGTTTGAAGAAAATTACTTTTGCTCTTCTTTCAGCTTTTGGTTCAACTTATTCATGTAAGTAAATTTTCTCTTACATGAATGCAGTGTTACGTCTACAACAAAGTTGCCTAACACCTGAATGTTTAGAAAACTGTCAAACTCAAAGTAATAAAGCATGTTGCTTGCTGATATTGAGCAATTGGCTAAGACCATGCAATGGCAAGGCTCCCATTAATGGGAAAATAAACTTAAAAAACAGTATTTCTTTTAATCTGGTCTACATATTATTTGTTTGTTTGTTTGTTTGGGGTTTTATGGCATATCAACCGCTATGGGTCATTTAATGCCAAATCCAGACTGTACATATATATTAAATATACGTCTATTGAACAGGTGTAGAGGTTCATCCCTTGTTCCCTGTTTAGGATGTGGCTTCCAACTTTCCCTTCTCCAATCTTTTCATTTTTTTTTTTTTTCAATTAGAGTAGATAGACTAAACTATCGCCCGGTTCACACTCCACCCACGTCTATTGAACAGGTGTAGAGGCTCATCCCTTGTTCCCTATCTAGGATGTGGTTTCCAGCTTTCTCTTTTCCAATCTTTTCAATCTTACATAGCCCCCTGCACATCAGTGGCGTTTCCACCTAGCTCGGTGTGATATGATTTAAAAAAAAAAAAAAAAAAGTACTTTGTAAACATAATTTAAGGATAATGTCCTTAAACCACAGCTCGTTTATTCTTCCTCCGATAAACTGCGGTAAATGATTTCAGATATTTCTATCTGATATAAGTTGGTTATTTATATCAAGTAGATTGATTTATTTGCATGGCCAATTGGTGTAGTTTTTCCATGACCAGTTTTATTTACAGTGGGTAAAGTTCTAATGTTGTATTATCCAACAGTAAGTTGAGTGTTTGGGTTTTTATGGTATATTAATTAGCCCGGATTCTGCCGCAATTCCACCGTAGGATTGCATTATTTTGTAATTTCATTTTTTGATGTGTAATTTTTCTGAATTGGGGTTATTGCTCTTTTTTTATTTGTTTTAGTGTTCAGCTCATGTCGGGACCAGCCGATTGATCAGATCGGGCCTCTCCGACCGCCCGTCTGTCTAACCTAGGTAAAGGCCAAAGTGGGGTGTTGAAGAAACATGACCTCTTTGCACACAAATTATGAACTTCTCAACTACCAGGATTCCATCCCCAGGCGTTACGGATCGCCACCCATGGCCAACAGGTGGCCCTCTTGGGAGATTTTTACCCCTTTCAGAGGTGCAGTCGACGTATTCTGAAGCCCCGCCAACAGGGCGATACATATTATTGTATATATTATTATATAAAATATATTGTAAAACAGATATATTGTAAAACAGATATATTGACTTTGACTTGTCTAAAAATATGTATGCTGTTGGCACACAATGATTTTAAAACCCTAAGTCAGCACATAGTTAACAAAAGGTTGCCAACCCCTGATCTAAACTATCCTGTTATTGCCATGATGAAACTGAAAAGCAAATGCATGTAGGATATAATACACTCCCAACAATAATACTACTTCATTAATTTTAGTGTGGCTTGTATAACCATTGTCAGTCATGAAAGAAACTAAGGATTTTACAGTTTTATCTAAATGAATGCTATAGGTTAAATAGCAAACATATGGACTTAAGCCATGATTGGCAACCATCTGGGAGAATGACAATTTTGAATTCAAAGAAACAAATATTACCTAGTTAGTTAAATCTTAAAAAAATATTGTTAAATGGGATATTCTTGTGTGCATTTGCACATGTGTGCAAATACATCCTCAAGATGCAGTCAGAATCATTTCTAAAAAAACAAAAAAAAACAATGAGCTGAATTGACAAATTGTCATTAATTTCCTGATATTTATATGACTTTTAATTTATTTTCATAGCTTATCAGCCCTTTGCAGGTTATTTAAAGAAACTATTTTTAGATTGTGAGAATTTTTGAAGATAATAATGATTAACTGGTACAAGTCCTACTATTTAACCCATAGCTAGGTAAAGAAAAGTTGATTCATATTTGTTCCCATAGCTATATAGCTTATAGCAGAAGGATCTGCAACGTAATCGATCCCAATATAGCACTTTCTTACTCACATGATGTGGCTTCTCTCTATCTTTTTTTCTATGTGCTGCATCCCATCAGGACATGGTCAGTTATGGCTCTCCACAATTTCCTGTTCTTTCTAGCACTTAGTAAGATTTGTCTTTTCACTATCTCTCCTAGTCCCTGTTCTGCCAATCATTTGCACAAGCTTAGATAGGTTACTCACTGCTTTTCTGTCCTCCTTGCTTTCAATGGCCTGTGTGTGAAAAAATTCCTCAAACCCTCTTTCCTCATTATGCATAAAAAACTATAAATTAAATATAAAAAATATACTTGGCAAATCTGAACCCCACCACCACCCAGACATTTATATATTCAAACTGAAATGCATGTGTGAGTGTGTGTGTGTGTGTGTGTGTATATAATTTTTTTTTTCATTCCTCACTTAGATGATCATTCTAAGTTTTCATTTAACTCTATCCTTTGTTTTTTTTTTTTGTTTTTGTTTTTTATGGCAGATCAACCTCAGCGGGTCATTTATTGCCAACTAAATTTTATTTATTTATTGCTGGTAATACATTTTCTTTCAACAATCTATTGTTTTTTTATATAAGTTTTGTGTCTAGTAATGCTTTTTTCTTTCTTCGAGTATCAAGATTCATTGGGATTTGTTTTTCTTTTTTTTAAGGGCAGGGTCCCCAAGTCCTACCCTTGTTATTTAACCCATAACTGGAGGAAAGGGACAGATTAATACCTTTCCCAAGGATATCAATGCTTAAGTGAATGCAGGGTATTCAACTGGAATTCGAACTCGGATCACTGATTTCTCTTTCCGAGCCGATATCCACTGCACCACAATGCACATCTGTCACTAAACGCTTATAGCACCTGGTATTCCAAGCTGTCACCCATCTAAGTACTGACCAGGCTCAACGTTGCTTAACTTCGGTGATTGAGCGAGAACCGGTGTATTCAACATGATATGGCCGTCAGCTTCCATCCTTTGTGATAGAGCTTAGAAAGAAAGAGAATGACAAACAGCACTCATGCTGGATACCACTCGTTTGAACTGTTAACCTCTTCTTTATGTGCTGTGCCCCTTCATGACGTAGGCAATCATGGCCCACCACATGCTCCTGTTCTTTGTAGTTCTTAATAAAATTTGCCCTTATATATTTCTCCAAAATCCATATGCTCAAGCTCAGCAAGTATGCCATGTCTTTTCTTCCTGTCTCTCTTACCTTCCATCCCATGACTACCAGATTTTCTAAGCCCTCCTTCCTCATTACATGACCCCAGAAGCTTCAACTGCCTCTTCCTGATCTTAAGTATTAGTTTACTTTTTATTTCCATTTTCTCCAAAACTTTGTCATTATTCACATGTTTGGTCCTTGGTATCCTGAGCATTTTTCTGTAGAACCACATTTTAGTTTTAAAACATTGAAGGGACATCTTTTATTCTTTGGCCCTGCATAAAATGAACACTGCCACATGCTGACAATTTTTAACAAAATTTTAAAATAATAAGCAGTGTTTTTTGATGGAGGTGTATGTATGTATGTTAGTACAACTAAGGACTACTACCCAATTTTATTTTGTATTGCACAGTGAAAAGAATATATATATTATTTCATTTCCAAGTACATTTGTTATATTTAAAGCAAAAAAATCAGCCTACACAGGGTACCTTTGCAAGTGAGAAAACAAATTGTAAGTACGAATGAGACAAACTGCATCAGGAAACAAGTCAGCAATTTGTGCTCTGTGCTTCAAAAACAGGTGGGCATTGGAATGATAATGATGCCAATGCTCTTAAGAGAGTAGTTTTTAAAACAGCAAAGGGACACAAAAAGGTTAAAAAAAGTGTTTTGTGAAGACGTTTTTAAGCAAACACTGAATATCTTGCTTTAGTAACTAAATGCAAATGATAAAAGGTTGATAGTTGGTTGAACAGATGTGATTCAGTAGCAAAAGTCACATGACAAAGATTAACCAATCAGAGAGATGATTGAGAAGAAAATGAGACAAAAGTAAAAGGCGGGAGGGCGGGGGGGACAAAAACAAACTATTTTGGTGCTATCAGGTTTCTCTAAGCAGGTGTCTTAATAGACGACATAATTACATACAATTATTATGTAATCTGTAATTATCACAGAGGAGTTCTTTCTCAATATTACAACTAAATAAAGTTTACCAAATTCTTGACTTCCTCTTCCAATGGAGTATATACTTACAACTATTAAATTTACTTATGATATACGAATTGAAACAGACAGACATATCAGAAGAAGAAATAAATTATCCTGAGCTTGGATGACTACTCATAAGCTTACATATATAACTACTAATTTCATGTACCATATGAAAGAGCAAACATATTTTGAGGAAAGGGTATCTGAACTGTCAGTCAGTCAGTTAAGTGCCATATGTGAAACACGCTTGGGCGATCATGTCTCGAAAGAGACATGACTGACTGGGCAGAAGATTATCCTGCAGTAGGTTGCTATTGCTTTCTGTAGTAGATTGGTTGCCAGCCAAGGCTATAGAATCCAATCTGTCATGTTATTTAACCCATAACTGGAGGAAAGAGATGGATTAATACCTTTCCCAAGGGTATTTGCATGTAAGTGAAAATTTAACGTGTAGTCATCCAAATACCTAAAAAAATTGAAAAAGTAAATATTAGTGGTCAGTAAAATACCTTCAAGGAATTTTAAGCATATTTTTCGACTAACTAGTTCATTAATTATCACATTATGTTTAAATGTATGTTCCTCTTGATAGCAGTAATGTACTTTATGCAAGCTGACTTTATCTAAAGTTAAACTGCTTCACTTATTCTTCTGGAAAATTGGTTCCCTTAAGAGAATGTCAGGAGTTAATAACATACGTGCACGTGGAATAGCAGTTATTATGTAAAGAAACAGAATCCGCAGGCAGAATTAAAATTCCAGACAAAGCAGTTGCAGTCACTTTGCACTTGAGAAAAGCCTGAATCCATCTTTTTCCATTCTCCAACAACTGTGTGTAAAAATAGTAAAACAAACTTGGCTCTCTAGTCTTAATAGACCAACTAGTCAGGGAGAAAGACAACTTTGAATTTAGAAGGCAATAGAAAAAAAAAAAAAAGAAATTTCATTATCTTAACAAACATAGCAATAAGATAAAGTTTAAAGATAAAAAAAGGCAATAAAATTGTTGTAGAGTAGCCAGTACCCCTTCAACATTTTCAAAGATGGAATGGTTTGTGAACTGAAATAGCTATATAAATAAATATTAATAGCAGTCAGAGATTCGGAGTGTCATTGACGATTATCAAACTTCTGTGACTAACAAATTAACTTCTCTCCATTTTAATTATTCTTATTCTGTCTTTTCTGCGTTTGTCTTTTTTTGTACTTAATACCCTTAATACGGATATTGTGTTGTGAATACACATCATCTGGTATTGTACTGCCACCTCAGCAATACGACAAAAAGTTTACAGATTTTAAAAAAAAAGAGAAAGGAAGCTTTAGTGAACCCTGTTTGCATACATCCTAAAGAGATATGGCATTTAAAGAGGAGGAACCATTGTGTTATCATACACTACCATATAAGAAGGAGAGATGGACAAAACAATTTTATCAAAAGAACAAATATTAGCAAGACACTTTATGATATAATGGTTAGCAAGCCAGTCTCAGATAATATTATGACTGGAGTAATGAGATCAAAGACAGCATAATGGATATCAATACAAAAAAAGGAAATCATTAAGTAGAGTTCAAATTCCAGCCCTAATCTATTCTCCTAGCTATGGGTCAAATAACAATAAACAGGATTCTCTAGCCTTGGGTAGCACCCTGTCCAGGAGAAAAATTATCAATTCAAAAGCATGAAGAAAGCAACAGGAAACCACTCTGCTTTTCAAAAAAAAGTCATCACAATTTAGGGGTATAAGATAAAGAAAAAAACTCAAAAACATTTATCAATCTAATAATGTGTTTGAATTCTATTAAAGCTTCATCAGAGAATGAGATGGAGAAAAGAAAGAAATTCTGGTAAATCTTACTGTTGTGTTGTTCAAGTTTCATTGGTTAATCATGTTTCATATGTATTCAACTTTTTAAACCAACATTAGTACAATTTGTGGTTTTCTGAATTCAATGAGAGACAATGAGTCTATCCAAATTCACAGACAATAGAAAAAGAATCTAATGTGTTCACCCTGAAAAAACATAGCATTAAAAAAAAAAAAAAAACACTTCTCAAATGTTCTAGACTTGCACCCATTGATTAATGAATTCTTTTTTTTTTTTTTAAATAGGGTTATTTAAAGCCGAAACTTTATTTTGAATTGTAAGCATATATTTTTATTTTTTTGCTAATGAATATTGCATTAACAATTTCTGGAGAATAAAGATTTTTCCACATAAAGGTCCTACTCTTTAACACATAGCTTGGGGAAGGGGATAGATTCATACCTTTGCCAAGGAAAAGGTATTTGCATGTAAGTGAATGTAATGAACCTGACTAGAATTCAAACTGCTTTTCAATTTCTCATTCCAAGCCACGATTACACAACCTACACAACAATATTTGCATCCATATGCCAAAATTAATATCTTGTAAATAACAGGTACTTTGCTATAGTGTAAAGATCAACAAGCTGGTCTTGCTATTCATTAATACAGAGTTCAATCTTTACTCATGTCCCATACTAGTGGCAAAACTAAGCTGTTGTTAGTAAATTAGAAGCAATAAGTTTACTCGATTTGTCCAAACTAAGTTAACTTTTCAAACTACCAATTACTTTTATCTATAAGATTTACACACAAAAATAAGCAAATATAACGTAATATACAACAATGGTCATTACCGGAAGACCTAAGCAGATTTATTTTCATAACACTACCTAAGAAGCCAGGTACAAATGAATGCAAACTCCATCAGACAATCAGCTTAATGAGCCACATAATCTTAAAACTCATCCGAATTCTGAGGGCTTACGGCCTGTCACGTTGAATACACCGGTTCTCACTCGATCACCAAAGTTAAGCAACGATGAACCTGATCAGTACTTAGATGGGTGAACGCTTGGGAATACCAGGTGCTTTAAGCATATAGTGACGGATGTGCATTGTGGTGCAGTGGATATCGGCTCGGAAAGAGAAATCGGTGAGCCGAGTTCGAATTCCAGTTGAATACCCTGCACTCACTTAAGCACAGGTACCCTTGAGAAAGGTATTAATCCGTCCCTTCCCTCCAGTTATGGGTTAAATAACAAGGGTAGGACTTGGGGACCCTGCCCTTAAAACAAATCCCAATGAATCTTGATACTCGAAAAAGAAAAATGTATTACTAGACACAAAACTTATATAAAAACAACAATAAATTGTTGAAAGAAAAAGGTACTACCAGCAATAAATAAATAAAGTTTAATTGGCAATAAATAACCTGCCAAGGTTGATTTGCCATAAAAATAAAACAACCAACCAAATTCTGATGAATAAAGCACAGTGAAATAATTCTGTGAGTCCTACCAGGATTCATTAGTGGCAGCCATAATCTTCACAACATTAGATACACAAATGTCAGTGTTTATGACAGACACAGAAAGGAAACTACAGGAATTCCTACAGAAAGTGGCAAAGGAAAGTTAGATTAAAAGAGTAAATATCAATTTTAAGAAGACAGAATCTATGGCTGTTAGTAAAAGGAACAACCCAACATGTGAATCACAAACTAGAGATACGAAAATCAAGCCAGTACAAAAATTTAAATATCTAGAAGTGTTTTAAAAACCTGAAGGCATATTTGGGATAGCAAAAGATGCTTTCCAAAAGGAAAGTAAAATAATAAGAAATTAGAAAATTTCAAGAGAAACAAAGAAAAAAAAATACTGAACTGTTATGCAATATCAGTCTTTCTATTTTTTTTTTTTTTAATCATCTCACCCCAAGCAAGGCATTCTACTGCCACTGTTGCACAGGGAGTTACATAGGGGAAAGTGATGAGAAAGAGGGGTTAATTATAGGAAATGTTGGAAGGAGGGTGATAGACAGATGAGGATACCAAGGAGGGGGGTGGAGTAGATGAAAAAAAAAAAACAGCTTGAGAGAATGGATGCAAGTTAGTGAGATAGGAGATGACTATTGACTTTACATTTAAATTCTTGGAGATCGTAGCTGTCGGGGAAGCAAGTATATGGAAGGGAATTCCACAGGTGAGAAATGTGTGAAAAGATGCTGTTAGAGTAGAAATTGCAGTTACATTTTATCGGTTTCACTGTAAAAGGGTGGGATGACAGCAAATGCTAGACAGTCTTCTTACAAATGAAGAAGAGACTTGAAACAACAGAAATATGTTTCTATAAAAGGTTGATGAGAAGAATGAACTGGAGTGAGCAATGACAAAGTTTTAGAGAAAATAGAAATGAAAAAGATAGTTGTAACCATTGATTGATGAATTTTTTTTTATTTTTTTAATGGCTAATCAAATTTTTGTACCACTGTATCATTATTGTATCCACTGTACTACAACGACTATGTGCGTTGTGGTACAATGGATATCGGCTCAGAACAAGAAACCGGGTAGCCAAGTTCGAATTCCAGTTGAATCCATTGTATTCACTTACGTGCAAATACCCTTGGGAAAGGTATTAATCTGTCTCTTCCTTCCAGTTATGGGTTAAATAGCAGGACAGACTGGGTTCTATAGCCTTGGTTGGCAACCAGTCTACTGCAGAAAGCAATGGCAACCTACTGCGGGATAATCATGTGCCCAGTCAGTCATGTCTCTTTCAAGACATGATCACCCAAGCATGTATCACATATGGCACTTAACTGACTGAATCAAATTTTTGATTACAAAAGATAGTTAAAATTTCTACAGCACATTAATGAGGAAAAAAGGCATAGAAAATATAATACCCGCAGGACATATTGAAAGCAAAAGGGACAAGGGAAACAATGCATAACTTACCTAACAAGCTTGTCTCAATAGCTGGTATGAATGGGATTAAAAAAGATAGCCAAAAGACAAGCTTTACTAAGATTTACAAAGGGTCAGAAATTGTTGATAGCTAGGATCACTAACATCCTTAAAGAGACATGGTACATAGAAAAGAAAAAGAAGAAGAAAGCTGTCAGGGAGACCTGTTTATTTAAGCCTCATACATCAATAATCTAACAATATTTCTTTTCTTCGCCTTCATACCGCATGGAATAAAGATGTAATATTTTTTT
Organism: Ascarosepion bandense; assembly: GCA_037127315.1. Classification (NCBI taxonomy): domain Eukaryota; kingdom Metazoa; phylum Mollusca; class Cephalopoda; order Sepiida; family Sepiidae; genus Ascarosepion; species Ascarosepion bandense. The sequence continues at coordinate 3,538,660 of JBBBDQ010000490.1, read as the reverse complement.
TTGTCTCGATAGAAAGAACAACTGAAACTCGATTCAGTACCAAAAACAGCAATTCTGTTCTGCTTTCAAATAATATTGATTGCACTGTAAGTGATATCAATCATCTTGTACAAAAACTGACATTCATCAATGATGAGCTTTCACAGATTCTTCTCTAGTGTAGGCCAAAATATATCATTCCTGACCTGTCAACTCACATCTTAAGTTAATACTTTTAGTTCAGAAACTAAGTATTAATCAACTTTTTGAATTGTTATTCATCGATTTTTTTTTTTTTTTAACAATTCACCCCAAGCAAGGTGATAATGTCACTAAGACAGAAGAGGATATTAGAAATGAAAGAGAAAAAGAAACACAATCCTAAACAGGAAACAACAAATAAATCTCTACTCCTGTTCAAAAGACAAAGAAGTGTGAGCCAGATTATAGGCAGACCTATCTACTCCTATTGTGGGGGGAAAAAAAAAAAAACTATACTTTCAGTATTTTTTGTCACTAAATATGCCATTATGTGGGTGAATAAGTTATGACATTTAATAAATCCTACCTGTGATATCAATTTATATAAACTAGTAATTATTGCATCAATAAAACAGTAATGGTTTTGTATTGTGTCAAAAATGTTAAATTTATCAATTCAAAAAGCATCAAACGAAATATACAAAAACTTATAACAAAATATAAGAATTAAGCATTTCTTATTCATAACTGATATGAAACTTAAATTTGAAAAAAAATTTGCATGTTTTGAAACTTGTTTATTTATAATCACAGAGAAGTTTGTTTTCAATATGATAACAACTAAAAGTTTGTTTTTGTTTTGTCTGTCATCCTTACTTTTGTTGCAGTGTTTTTTAAATACTTTAATTTTTTTTAGTGAGTATCTTGTGAAAAGATTTTTATATATATATATATACACACACCACTGAGGCTATAAAAAAAATAAAAGCATTTAACAAATGTGAATATATACAAGTCTAATAATAAGCAAATATGTGATTAAAATTTGAGTGAAAATTTCCCTGCAATGAATGAAAAAAATAAATGCTAATTCATCTTTCATATCAAAGAAAACAAAAAAAAAAAAAAAAGAAATGGTCAGGCTTACCAGATTGGGTTACTTTTATAAGCCCAGTAGTACTAAATTCTGAATTTGGTTACATTTTAATATTATAATGTTACATTTTTTAAAATAAGCTGGGCTAACAATAAGTTAATTGAAAATTTAGAACTGAGTCTTTAAATATAGACCAATCCATTCAATTTATAATCTACATCTGGTAAGACTGGATATAATTGTGCAACCAATTATATTGCATAAAATAAAACCTTATCCAAAAACACTCAAATGAATTAACATATTCAATAAAATTGAAATAAGTAAACATTAAAATTAAAATTAATTTTTTCCTTTTTTGGCTTAAAAAAAAAAAAAAAAAAAAAAAAAAAGAAAGAAATCTTAAGTATATCGTATCTGGTAATAGAAAAGTTTTGTATTTATCAAATGCCACATTTACCAGAGGTATACTGATAAATGGAAAGTATTAAAAATAACAAAGATAAAGATACTCGTTCATATAATCCCTGAAATAAGAGAAAATAACAAAAGTTTGAATACATTAAGTATAAAAGTTGTTTTTTTATCTATTTTTTTAAAAACAATACTCTGTGTCCAGTAAGGTAATTCTTATAAAATCATTTTAAGTTCATAGCAATTTGAATATAAGTAAAATACATTGCAAAAAAAGTAGGGGGGATTTTAATGTCAGCTGATTCATATTTACTGTAAATATAAACTTGAAATTTACAAAAAAAAAAAAAAGAAAAAGAAAATAAGAAAGTGCTTACCTTCATCCAAATCAGCCATTTTGAAGTAATTTTAATAGCAAATCAAGAGAGATGTTCTATTGACAGCAGTTTTCCTCTTTCGCAAGTGTGATTCCTTCACTCGAACACTGAAAAACAAAGTGCACACTTGTTTAACAGAGTTGAACATGATCCCCCATCAGATAGGCAAGCAAAGAGGGAGGCCCAACAACAACCCAAAGATGCTAAGAGAAGCACTTTCATTGAGCTTTTGTTGCCATAGCAACTGACTAAATTCGGAAGTGAACTAAACAGGGCTGAAGTGGCAGTGGGTTTTAATATCTGAGCAAGTGTGTCTGGGTGCTGCCTCCATCATTTTGATGAGGGGAGGAGGAAAGACAGGCTAACTTGATGGATGAATAAAAGCAAAGATTTAATATACATGATGCACTTCAGAAAATTGTGTGTGTGTGTGTATATACACAAAATATATACAAGAAATATTTTCTTGATGCAATATTAGGAAAAATTTCTTAGTCCTTTTTAAAAGGACCCACATAAATAGCACGTGCAACTCAGCGAGAAAATAATGACATAATCAAGATGTTTATACCCCACGCTACTGCAAACGAGAGGGTCAGGAAAGAAACCCCCATTAATATTGGAAAGAGCTCTTTGCGGCCAAGTTGGTTAAGGCGTACTGGGTTTAACGGTAGTTTGCTCTACATTGAGAGATTCAGATTAACATCCTAATCCTACCAGAGAGCGCAAACTTTTCTTTAACAGGATTTAACAAACATTCAGGCTGGTAGCCAAAATATAAGTATTGTTTAATAAATAAACTGAGCACCTATTCAAATCTGAGTATCCACTAAAAATAACATTTAAAATGATAAAGCACATCTTATAAAAACAAAAAGTTTAATCGTTTAGTTGCTGTGGACTATATCAGCTTGGGGATTATTTAAAAATTTAAAAACCTCCAAACATGACAGTTTTCATCTCAAAATATAACTTCTTTATCAAATAGATAAAGTCATTAATATCACGAAAATCAATTTATTTATTTTTTATTTTTTTCCCGGATATTTACTGGAACCATTTACACATTATCATCACTGGACATTCATTTATTTGTGAACGACCTTAGTCTAGAAATTTTTCCTCTTCTCCTGTGCAACCAAAAACATCTTGCATTCCAATAACGTAGCAAACAGAGATTAGGACACAGGCTGGGGTCTGATCAACCTTGGCTGGGTCAACCTGGGGAGAAGGTATGATGTTTGTAAAGGACCGAAACCGACAATGAACCAGGATAACATCACTGATGATGTGTCCTAACCGCATCTAAATGATGTATTTTCAAATTCTTTATCAAATAGATAAAGTCATATTTTGAGATGCTCCTAAGAAGCCAATTTTAGACATTTTACTTAAGGACTTTATTTCATTGCATATACTTTTGCTACACATTTCATTAACATATTTAATAAGTAGCTTTTTTTTTTCTTTCATGCATGTTGTTTATAATAACTTTGAATTTTATCAGAATTTGACTGTACAACAAGCAACACTGGTATTTTTCATCCTATCAAAGGAATTTAATTGGAATGTATTCAAATATCTGTAATTTAAATACGTTATGCATTACAGTAAATTGAATTTTGCTAAATGATTATTTTGTATCTTTGATAGCATAGGAAAAACTATCTCCTTGCTTAAAAATCTTGCTTGTGTTATAAAATGCATTGCATGCTTCAATTGAGACATTTTAAAATTTCAATTAATATTGACTAATACTATTTGTTTTAAATAAACGTTAGAATTGGGATCATCTTCAGAAATAATTTGAATTATTGTGCAAATATTTCAAGTCCATGTATTGATCAAACTTAAAGCAGCAAGGAAAAAAAAGTTACACAAGACCAAATTCACTTCACTCTCTCCTAAAGCACATGTTCAAAATTGAGCAAGAGATTATGAGTGAGTGAAGGAGAGTAAACAAAAGAGAAAAAGTGAGAGAAAAATGCTTCAAAAGGAAACACAGCAATATTGTCTTTAAACAAATAAGGGATAAAACAGGGGTCAGTCAGCCCATGAAAAAGCATTAAATCTAAGTTTAGACAGAATTGGGGGCGAGAGTGGGGAAGGAGAGTAAAGACTAAAAAATATATATATATTTAGCATGTTTGTGGTTGAAAATAGATTCTTGTTCATCATGTGCCATGTCTCTTCAGGACATAGACAATTATGGACCACCACTTGTCCTTGTCGCTCTTAATATCTCTCCTCTTGGTATCCCTCCCAAACCCAGCTCCGCCATCAAATATGTCTCGCACTGCTTTCCCAACTCTTTCCATCTGTATTAGACTCTCCAGGCCCTCTTTCCTTTATCGGAGCCACATGTCGAACCCTAACAGGCGCCTTTTTGCCTCTACTTGTAATGAGTGCAAGAAGATAATGAAGCTAAGCTGCTGTTTGCTGAGAGAATGAAGCAGCGCATAGCATCCCATAAGTTCAGCTCTAAAGACTATTGGCAGCTCTGTAAAAATGTACTGAATAACAGTAAGCCCTCAATCCTTCATCTAATCAATGAATTTGAAGTCCTCACCGCTTCAGTAGACAAGGCTGAGTGCTTTGCTAGCAGATTCTCCACCAACTCGACACTGGATTCGTCTGGGGTATCTGTACCTGACTTCCCACTTAGAACTGAGGCCCAACTGAATGACGTCCACATTACCTCTCACTGGTCTAACATAATTTCAAAGCTTGACCCCCATAAAGTGAGCGGAGGTGATAGAATCCCAATCATGGTCCTGAAGAAATGTGTCCCTGAACTCTCCTCTGTCCTCTTCAAACTTTATAACTATTGCCTCTCTGCTTCTTGCTTTCCTGCCTGCTGGAAGTCCTCCTCTGTGGTTCCTACATTTAAGAATACTGGAGAACCCTTGAACCCCTCTAACTATTGCCATATCAGCCTCTTACTGATTTTTGGCAAAGTGTTCAAGACCATTATCAACGTCAAGGTGGTTCAACATCTCTCAGCCCAGTCTCTTCTCTGACAAACAGTATGGTTTCCGCTTCACGAGGTCTACGGTTGATATGCTAATGACCATTACTGGGTATATATATATATATATATACCAGGCTCTCAATTAAAATGGCAAAGCTTGAGCTGTTGCCCTTGATATCTCCAAAATGTTTGACAGAGTCTTTCTCATCACTTTCCTCCTATGTAACCCTCTGCAGACCAGTGGCAGTAAAACTTGGGATGAAATGATTAAAACATAAAAAAATGTGTAAGATTTACTGTGAAAACAAATGCTTATACATCTCAATATTACTTCATTGATTACAATATCCTCTTTGAAAATTGCCATTTCAGAAAACAAATTATTAGAAAAAAAAAAAAACATAGCCACTAGATATAATTAGTATATTAATAAGAAATTATTTGGAATTTTTTTTAAATTCATTCTTCTTAAAAATTACTTTGTTTCAAGTACAAAAATAAAATTAGAATGCAGGTTTTTTAAAGTTCCCAACAAGTGATGTGCATTTCTGAAATAAGTTTTATTCAAACTTAATGAATTCTCATGGTTTAATAATAAAGCATACCTGTGTACTGAAAGTGGTCTCTCAGTTTAAAAAGGTAATACAAAATTGGTTCATGTTAAGGAGGCACATTTTTTAGAAATACTTTTGATCTCTAGGCCAGTAGATATTCTTTTCACTGCATTAAAAAAAAAAAAAACAAATTGGGTGTCTACTCAAATATATGTACCCACTCAAAATAACATTTATAGTAATACGAAATAATGAGATATAAATGCATGCTTGTCAGCTTACACAAGGCAACCTGTTGTAAATGAATCTTATTTATTCCTTTATAAAAGAAAACCATAACAAACTAGTCTTACAAGCCAATTCTTAGACAATACAACCTAGTGACAAAGTAAACAAAATATTAATAGTCTTTACAGTATTAACAGCAGTAATCTTCATGTTGTGGGCAATACGACAAACTGTATTCTAGATATTTATATAGAAAATATACATTTCCCAGGTTCCAGCTCTTAACTTTCATATATGTGATAGTGTGTATATACACCAACCTTAACAGCAATCTTTTAAATATTTATATTTAAGCCCAACTGCTTGTTTCTGTCTGAGTTTGAGTTTTGGTTAATGGCATATCAACACCTCTGTGGGTTATTTAATGCCAAAAGGGTAGGGTTTTAAGATATTTTTTTAATGTTCAGTTAGAGTGAGAAGGTTGATTTTGTCAGAAGAATTTTATTATTTTTTTCTTCAAAAATATATTATTGGTAATATTTTTAATTCAAAAATGTATGTTTTTCTATAAAAGTATATTTTTATACTTTCATAGTTTTGACTTCTTTTTGAAGTTCAAACTATTTCCCCATAGCTGGAACCCTAACATGTGCTACCACTCCGGGTCAGGGTGGCCCTGGGGACAACAGCAATTAAGAGGTGGTTTCATCACAACCTCCCAATCAGAGGCCCTGCTGCTGGATGCAGTTTATTGTCATACCCTGGACCTGTTTCTGTCTGAAACAAGCAATTTCTGTGAATGAGGAGTTACCATTCACATTATTTAGAGTTAGACTAATGTCTTCATCTTTGTTACTATCACATTTTGACCATTTTAACATTCAGACTTCTGTCAATCAGCAAATTTAGAATTGAACTATTTATTTAATCTACTCAGGTAGATACTTCTTGTTTCATTAATCATGTCAAGTAATATTTTGTCTTATTCTTTTTCCTACTGGTTAGTTATTGCTAGCACCATTTCCATAGAGTCTGAGTTTGTACTACATAACCCAGAGAATGAACTCATAATTACCAAGCCACTTAGAACCAAAATTCTAACAGAAAATTAAAGTATAGTTCATAAATTTGGTGACATAGAAATTGTGGGTCAGGTTGTATCAATTCAGACTTGATAGAAATTGGGTAAGCGATAATTGAGAAGTACTAAATTAGAACAATATTTGAAATCTCTAGACATGGACTGTACAACAAGAACAATCCTCCCCCCGAAGTACAGTTTGTTATCCTCAGAAGGCTACTCAGATCGACAAACACAAAGGCCCAACTGAATGACATCCACATTTCCTCTCACTGATCTAACATAATTACAAAGCTTGACCCCCATAAAGTGAGCAGAGGTGATGGAATCCCAATCATTGTCCTGAAGAAATGTGTCTCTGGACTCTCCTCTGTCTTCTTCAAACTCTATAACTATTGCCTCTCTGCTTCTTGCTTTCCTGCCTGCTGGAAGTCCTCCTCTGTGGTTCCTACATTTAAGAATACTGGAGAACCCTTGAACCCCTCTATCACCGTATCAACCTCTTACTGATTTTTGGTACAACAGCCAAAGCAATAAAAACAAAGATGAAGGCATCAATTTGAAAGTCAGTCAGTTAAGTGCCATACATGATACACGCTTGGGCGATCATGTCTCAAAAGAGACATGACTGACTGGGTACAAGATTATCCCGCAGTAGGTTGCCATTGCTTTCTGCGATAGACTGGTTGCCGACCAAGGCTATAGAACCCAATCTGTCCTGCTATTTGACTTATAGCTTGAGGGGGAAAAGATGTATTATATTGTTAAGTAGTAATTAGTGGGGGATCAGTTTATTACTTCATAACAATATAAAACTGATCCCCCACTTTATGCCCAGTAGAAGTCTCAATCATGATTTCATTCAGTCAATCAGTTAAGTGCCATACATGATACACACTTGGGCAATCATGTCTCGAAAGAGACATGACTGACTGGGCAGAAGATTATCCCGCAGTAGGTTGCCATTGCTTTCTGCGGTAGACTGGTTGCCAACCAAGGCTATAGAACCCAATCCGAAGAGACGGATTAATACCTTTCCCAAGGGTATTTGCGCGTAAGTGAATAACAATGGATTTGAAAGTAAATAATTTAAACTGCTTCAAGGTTCAAACCTTGCTGGATACATCCTTCTTATATCATTGTGCCAAATTAAAATAAACTTAAAATAAAAATAAGGAAGAAAAAAATTTTTTAAAAATAATAATGTCCAAGAAATTTTTAATACAAAAAAAAAAAAGTTTTTTTTTTGTTTTTTTTTGCTAGAAATTGTTCTGAAATATCAGCAGAATTCAAAGCAAAAAGAAATTTCCTTTATAGCAAAATGGTTAATCTGTATAAATACATTTATCACTAATTTCAACAATTGGAGTAGATAGACTAAACTATCGCCCAGTTCACACTCCACCCATATCTATTGAACAGGTGAAGAGGCTCATCCCTTGTTCCCTGTTTAGGATGTGGTTTCCGGCTTTTCTTTTTTCCATTCTTTTTACCCTTACGTAGCCCCTCTGCGCATCAGTGGCGTTATCACCTTGCTTGGGGTGATATGAATAAAAAAAATTTAAAAAAAAACAGACATAAAGGCACTTTTAAAAAGAAAGCAACAGTACTTTTACTGTAACCAAAGAAGATTTTAATTTGACAAGAGAAAAGTTGTTGCAACTACAGCAAAATAAAACATCATTCTGCTTAGTAAATGGTAGAACCAACATTGGCACAATTCCAAAAATTGGAAAAAAAAAAAAAAGGCAGATTCTATTTTTGACCCACTCTACCCACCTACATTTCTAGCAAGCATTATCAAACTTCCTTATCAACTTCTGTAGACCATTTAAAAACAAAAAATTCCAAAGAGATTTAAGTAGAAAATAGTATGGATTCTGTCCTTACAGTATGAGAAAAAGCAGACCTAATTGTTTTGACAATTTTCCAAAGACATTGACCATTTTCTAACACGTCTCACATTCAATCAGAAATCAAGGAATTACTTAATGAATGCTGAAAGGTTATCACTGACTTTAAATGAGAATGGCAATCATCACTGAAAGAATTTGGTGGAGGAAGCATTCAACATTAAAAGTTAAGGGAGATCAGCACCAGAACAGCTTTTTTTGTTTAGTTAAGGAGAAAGATCGGCATTAATGAAAGCTCCAAGTATTATGATTAAAAATTTGACAAATCAACACATTACTGCATGAAAATTTATAATAAGATAGAGTGAACAAAACTGTCCTATTATTTACAAACCAGCAAAAAAAACTGATATATACTTATCTTACATCCAGATCTCACAAGCTGTTGCTATGGAATCTTTCTACACTGGGTGCTACAGAAGTACAGCTTTGTTTGCTTAGTTTAATAAATATCTTTATTTCCAAAAGTATTGATTAAATGTTTATTTAGTAAAAATAAAAGATTTGTTACTTTTTATATCATGGATGTGCATTGTGGTGCAGTGGATATCGACTCGGAACGACAAAGCGGAGAGCCGAGTTCAAATTTCAGTTGAATTCATGGCATTCATTTACCACAATTACGTATGACACTGATATATCCCGAAAAGGAATACAGTATAAAATGATCAGTTGAAGAATGGAACTCCATAACAGGAATAATAAATACAGATTTATTGTACTAAGGTACAATTAACAATAATACACATATAGGCAAGCCATGGGTTAGAGCAGAATTGACTATTGAATAGTGAATGCCTTCGACTAAGACCTTTCCCATCTTCGTACTGCTCATTACCATCTTTTATAAAGTAGAGCATTCTATTCTCGGGGATGGCAGGATGTTCCACTATAACAGGCACTTAACTGACTAGCTTTTTATATCAACTTTACTTACCATTTTTTTTCTACTATCTTCTACCTTTCTTTTATCACAGAACGATTTTTTAATGCAAAGAAAAAAATTTTTTTTTAAATAAATTTTGTTTATCAACAAATAGAACCAAGTAATTCAGGAAAGAATAAAAACAGAATAATAAAACACTTATTTTGAAATAATGCAACCATAAAAAAATGCATACAACTAAAAACTTGATACCACCATAATTACGACTTCCTGTTTGAGCCGTGGGAAAAAGTGCAAAATTAATAAACAGGGTGGTCATAAATTTTTTTTTCGGTTGGTTAGTGGGGGGAGGTCTAAAAAATCTTAATCTAATCTAAACTTATTTATAAATGGAAATTTGTGTATGTGTGTGTGTGTCTCCCCGTTACCTATAGACTCTGAAACGGCTGAACCGATTTTCTTGAAAATTTACACAATTGTAGTATAAGTGTCTGCGAGTGTTCTTACCTAGGTTTTGTGCTGAGGTACCCCCTGATAAATATCAAAAATCGATAATCGAAAAAAAATCGGGTTATAGAAGGAGTGGTCCAATTTTAATCAAATTTCATACACTCATAAACAAAGACATAATAAACGATATTCAGAAGTTTCAAGGTTGCAGTTCTTACAATAGTGTAGAAAACTGATAATATATATATATATATATATAAAAAAGGCAAGATGTTTGTGTGTGTGTGTGTGTGTCTGTTTATCTGCCTGTATGTCTGTATTTTTTTTCAGCCCTTTTATTTTAGTTTTTGCTTCGGCTTTGGCTCTAAGTAGGTATAATTGTAGTTCTTAGTCTCAGCCATGATACCATTTACTCAGAGGACTTATTTAGCCTTCAAAATTCAGTTTACGACGAAAAAAACTTATTTGATATCGATACCAAGAAATCAAAATTTGACTTACATCCATTCATTTTTCTTTCAGTCTACATTTTCACTTTAACTGGAAACAACTATTGTTTTTTAGTCTTTCGTGCCAACATCCAAAGAGTCTGAGCTCCAGGACCATACCTTTGTTTTAAAGCTTTCATTACACCTGAGCAACGCCGGGCTATATTGCTAGTGCAACCATAAAAAAAAGCATAAGATTAAAAACTTGAATCCACCATAATTACTACTTCCTGTTTGAGCTTTGGGAAAAGTGCAAAATTAATAAACAGGGTGGTCATAACTTTTTTTTTTTTTGGTTGGTCAGTGGGGGGAGTCTAAATAAAAAATAATAAATAAAAATGAAATAAACCACTTTTATTAGACGCCAAAAAGTACATCTCTTAAATGAATTTCACTGCTTCTAAATTTGTATCATTAGTTTTGTTTATATCAGCCATTTGTTTCTTTGCAAGAAGCTCACAGTAAAGTACACTATCCCCATTTTACTAGTATGTATTCTCATCTTTGAAGGATGATTGATCTTTGGTACAGATAGCGACGGTTCATTTTGCTGACACCATAATCTCATGTAGTTCGTATAATTACTTGTCACTGACAAGGTGCTTCAGAAACAGAACTTTTTCGTTAACTAGTGAATTGCATTAAATACATTTTTAAAAAACATATAGAAAAAATAAAAAATAAAAAAATAAAACCTCAATAATTAGTAGATACTGTATTAGGGACTACTATTTTTGTGAGACTACTATATTTGGAGTAGCAAATATAGACATAAATCCATGAGACTGAATGAAAAGGGAAATTTATTGCCATTTCAAAAGTTTTGCTTTTTTTCCTGTTAACACTGAACAAAAATCTATTTTAGTTATTCCCATGAACACAGCGAGAAGAGGAAATCAGTTCTTAATAAATCTATATCAGCCAGGTTTTTGGTACTCTGGAATTCAATGAAAAACAGATTACTAAAGAATCTCTCTTAATCTAGCTGACTTTCAGACAAAGATTACTTTGGGAAGGGGGAGAAAATTCTAGCTTTACCATAAATCAATAATTCACAGAAAAGAGGAAAAAAAGCCTAAATAATTGTTTGTTAAAACAAGCAGATCTAAAAACAAATTCAATTAACCAAATGTGGGTGTAAGGTTGTGAACAAGAGCATATATTTCCTGCTATATAATGCAAACTTTCCTAAAAATCTTTTCTAAAACTAACTCCTCTAGAAATCTCTACTGAGGGTTATATCCTGGTAATTGAATTCATGGTACTAGCTTAACATATTATACCCCTGATGGCCCCAGAATTAAATATAATTAGGAGTACAAATCAAAATAAGTTTAGATGATTAACACATTGAATAATATTAGTTTAATATGACAGACAAGGAAAATGTGATAACATTTTTTATATATATATAGTTTTTCTAATATTCTTATATTTTTCCGTTTGCTGGATGTGTTAAAATTGTGCATAGTGTATTATCCCAAGTGCTTTCGGCCACATCTTTAGTAATTTTTAAGGGGTTTGCTGTTAAGAGTTTATTTTAAACCCTTTAAAAATGACATTATAAATTATATTTTAGAACATATACATTTTTTTTATCCACTACAAAGTGTACATTTTGTTTTGCCAGTGAAACCACCTGATGAGACATTGTAATTTCAATGTCAAAACAAAATGTCCACTTTGTAATGGATAAAAAAAAATTTGTACATGTTCTAAAATATAATTTATCATATATATATATATATATATATATATATATATATTCACAGCTTACGAAATTTTGGGACAAACTAATATATCCATAAGTGTGTGTGTGTGTATATATATATATATATATATATATATAGTCATCCGCAGACAGATCTGATTCACTGTATCACAGCTCATCAGTACGGTTAGACTCCGATTGCTTTTAACCCAGGATTGAAACTTGACCGAATTGGCCTCAGTCGGCAATTCTACCTCTGGGCTATGGGCACTTAGAAGAAGGCAGACTTTTTAGTGTGTATATTATCATTATAGACGCATAATAGCCAGAGTGCTCTAATTAATTACTGAATGAGCGATGCATACATGCCAGAGTAGCTACTGTTTTTCAAAGTCTACCATCCTTCCAGAGTGCTAGATATAAAAATATATCTAGCACTCTGACTGACACCAAATCGGTCAAGTTTCGATCCCGGCCAGAAGCAAGTGAAAGTGTCTAGCCACACTGATGAGCTGTGATACAGTGAAACAGGCTTGCATATGGATGACTAATATATATATATATATATATATATATATATATATATATATATCTGAAATAATTTCTAACTCCATCCATCTGCTAGAATGCTAGTCAATCCACTTGAATACACCTATTCAGGTAAATTTGTTTTTGTTCAACATCCAAAACTCACCTGTGGTTTATATTGCAACTATGCTGAGCATACCTGGGAGAGAATACAAATTCTGTTGTAATCAACAGCTGAACTAGGATATTATGCTCAAAACCTTAATCATGATAACTTGTGTCAGAACAGCCTTTGATGACTTCTAAACGGTTCTGTCTTTTTCAATTGCATCGTTTGGATCAATAGTGCTCCCTGGAACAATACTATAAAGAAGTCAACTACAATAAAATTTGAACATGCATCTCATAGTTAGATTCCAAGCATTCTAAACACTTGACCATGTGGCCCATATATATGCTATGGCTGGCCACTACTCATTCCCAAGCACACAAGTCTGCCATGGTGGCTAGCAAATCCCTATAACGAAATCCACTTGTTTTTTGTTGCAACTAAACTGACATGAGTTTAGTTACAATTTCTGGGAGACAGTGCATAATCTGGCGTGATCAACAGTTTGAACAAGTGCCAATACACTTCAACCTTTGAGCCAGATGACTTGTGACTTTGATTTTGAGTTTTTGTTTAATGGCATATCAATCTCTGTTGGTTATTTAATTCTAAAGAAGGTGGGAGGTCTTAAGGAGTTTTTTTTTAATATTCAGTTATAGTGTTGATTTAGTCTGATTTTGATTAAATTTTTATTTTAGAAAACTGAAGATGTTTTCTAGTTTTGTATTCAAAAATGTATTGCTGGTAATTTTTTTTTCTTCAAAAGTTATGGCAATTTTTTTCATTCAAAAATAAAAATGTGTTATAGCAACAATTTTCCTACAAAAATGCATATTTTTCTATAAAAGTATTTTTATGTATATATTTCTATAAAAGTTTATTTTTATACTTTCATAGTGTTTTGACCCCAGTTTTTTTTTTTTTGGCGGGGGAACTATTTGCCCATAGCTGGTACTCTAACAGGTGCTACCACTCTGGGTCAGAGTGAACCTGGAAACAACATCAATTGAGATGTGGTTTCATGCTCCTCACAACCTCCCAATCAGAGGCCTTGCTGCCAGATGCAGTTTACCATCATTGTGACTGAACTAGCACAACCATCAACACCTTCTGAACAATTCCATCTACGCAATATCACTAACAAGGCCTGGGTCAACTTGTGGTATGGTTTTCATGCACTTTTGGAAAAGTGCCACTTGCTAAGATCACCTCCCATCAAGAAGTCACCTTCCTGACCATAGTGAGATTTGAACCCAGGGCTCATGGTCAAAAAGCAAACATTCCACACATGCATTATATCTGTATGCAAACACAAAATAAAAGTCTACTCAGTTTCTGAGATAATTATATTCTTCTCAGAGGCCAGTAGTTGATATTTTTAAGAAAGCAAGCCCTTCCTAACATAATCTCCCTACTTCTATTTTCATATTTCTCTATCTTGTCTTTTGGCATATGAAAGTAAAATCTGTGCTTCCATGTCTCCCTCACTCACACAGGGTGTGTCAAAAAGTGACAACATATTTATTTTAGTATAAAAATACTAAAATTAACTCAAGTTTTACGATTGTAAATAAATATGAAGGGTGGGACAAAGTACTCAAATGTAAAACAATGCTTGAAATAAAATTAGTTTGAATCTTATTATTAAGAAAAAGATTTAGGGAAGTATTAAATAAGAGAGCACAAAACAAAAAAATAAAATAAAGACATAAATTTTTTTTTTTTTAAAGACAAAAATAAAAATTGTTTTAGAATTCTTCAGATATTCTTTCCTGCCTGAATTAAATGAAAATAGTATCTCGTCTCCAAAAGTAGAGATGCCAAGATTTCCTTTTAAGAATTACACAGATTGAATTAACCAGACACTCTTTCTATTCTTGGGCTTAAAAAAACAAATTAAAAAAAAAATGTAAATAAATAAAAAGGAAGAAAAAAAAAAGCAAAGAAAAGGAAACTCTTCTGACCTCTGAGAAAAGACACAAAAACAAGGTTAATTCACATACATATAAAGAAACTGTTGAATAATCTTAAGAGCATCCGAAATCTAACACTGACCCAAACAGATTATATCAAGAGGCAAGTTTTATAAAAATAAATTTTGGTCATTTAGGAACAAAAAGAAAAGTCTTATGTAAAAATGGGTAAACTACAAAATCTAAAGTATTCCAATGCATTGGAGTTTTATGACAGTGAAATATAAAATTATCTGTTATTCTAAACTTGAAAAATAAAACACCATTATTTATATCTTAAATAAATCTTAGCTCATAGACAAATGAATAGTAATTTTTTTTACTGGTATTGTACTTTTAATACAGTGCACAGATACTACACTAATCCTTGGCAAAAGTGCTGGCAATTTGATTTGATGCCAAAGCATGCACATTCTGATCCTAAAAAGCATTAATTCATGCATAAATCCATTAATCTCTTAAAGGATACAATGTTAGCAAAATTCAATATTACTGGTAAATTACACTGGTAAAGTGTGTATAAGAAAATATTAAATGCAAAACCATCACTTGTTTGGGAAGAGAAATAAGGATTAAGCTTATATAATTAGATTTGGTCTTTTACAGCCGTTAGTTTCTGTAGCACAAACAGTAGAACAGCTGTCATGGTAAGGCAAGCTTTATAATAGAAAGGGACTAAAATTTGGGTCTAGCATAATTTTTTTCTGATTCATATAGTTTATTAATGGTATTAAATGACCATCTAAACAAAAATATCTTCAAGCCTTGATATAATTTAGCAACTAATTAGATGGGGGAACAATACAACCATCGATTTATTTGTTTATTATCAGTTTGATTTGTCAGTTTTATTATTATGGGTTATTTAAAAACAAAATATAAAGTAAGAAAAATTTTTTTTTAGAATAACATTGATTTTTCCAGATACAAGTCCTATTTAACCCATAGTTGGGGTACAAGATGGATTGATATCTTTTCTAAGAAAAATAAATGAATTGAACGAACTCAACCAGAATTTGAACATGGTTTCGATTTCTCATTCCAAGCCACAATGTACATCAAGACCACACAACCAGTTCTTGTGATATTGAAAATGGTTTGTTATGTTCTGGTTTGACCTCATATTTGTAATTATTCCCTTTAGTGAATTTGAACGATGTCAAGCCATTTAACTTAAAGCCAGTAAAAACAAAGTGACTTGATTGGTGTCAACCTCTGTCAAGCGATATCTTATCTCACTGGCAGCCTCTTTGAGTATTGATATAATTATGTACTATTTAGTGTAGACAAAATTCCAAACCCAGAATAATATAATTAACCAGGAACCAATAAACCATTTAA
This sequence comes from Ascarosepion bandense, assembly GCA_037127315.1. NCBI lineage: Eukaryota > Metazoa > Mollusca > Cephalopoda > Sepiida > Sepiidae > Ascarosepion > Ascarosepion bandense. The sequence goes on along the minus strand of JBBBDQ010000490.1, from coordinate 3,522,579 downwards.
ATGGATTGGAGTAGATAGACTAAACTATCGCCCGGTTCACACTCCACCCACATTTATTGAACAGGTGAAGAGGCTCATCCCTTGTTCCCTGTTTAGCATATGGTTTCTGGCTTTCTCTTTTCCAATCTTTTCACTCTTACGTAGCCCCCTGCGCATTAGTGGCATTACCGCCTTGCTCGGGGTGATATCATTAAAAACAATAAAAGAAAAAAAAAATATGATGGGATATAGGGCTAGAAGAAGGAGCAAGAGTAAGTTATTCGTTATCAATTTGGAAAGTGCAAGCTGTGAGGTAAGTTTTAGCTTCATATGTTGCATTCACTTTTACACTAATGTTCTTCAGAAAGCATGTATCCATATCCTCTCCCAACCAGCCATGAGTTTAACGGAAGGGTTGACTGGGCTCTCTAGCCTTGGCTAACAGCCATACTAATAGAAAGGCTTCTCTGAATTTAAAATCATAAAGAAATGGGAATTTGTCTATATTTCTAAAATGAGGTAATATTTACAGTATTTACATTATTCGGACTATTGTCCTCACCTTTTTTGACATTTGTACGACGTTTCGGCCACTGTACACTCCAGCCTTCTTCAGGTGTTAGGAATTATTACAATCACTGGGGTATATCATTCTCATTCCTTAAGGACACATGGCCCAGTGGATATAGACGTTGGTTAGTCCCTGTGACTTGATCCAAAGAGTTGTGAGTTAAATATCAGGCTACAGCAGTGATGAACAAGTAACTAGCAGAGTTAGAGGGAGATAACTCATGGCTTCCAATTATAGCATTATTACTATGCAAGGAATGAGAATGATATAACCCAGTGATTGTAATAAAGTGTTCGGTTCGAAATTCCTAGCACCTGAAGAAGGCCGGAGCGTACAACAGCCGAAACGTTGTACAGATGGCAACAAAGATGAGGACAATAGTCCGAATAATGTAAATACTGTAAAGAAATGGGAAATCACTGCCATTAAGTAATAGTAATTCAAAGATTAAAAAAAAAAAAAATATCAGTGATGAGACATGATCACCTAAATTCTCAATGGAAATTGCATTAAAAAAAATATAAAGTAAAATAAAATGGATTGCAATGTTCTTACTAACACCTTTTTTTTTTCATATATATTTTTTTCATCTTCCAGTTGCTTTTCTTTACAACCACTGAAACCATAATTCTATGGCTGCTCATAAACAGCAAATCTCAAAAATAAAGAATAATTTCTCAGTAAGAACCAAGCTTAGGCTTCTCAAAAGAAAAATGATCTGTCTTATTGTGATCAGATGTTCTACAATTTGAGCTAATAGTTGTAGAATATGAAATTTTGCCATTAGCTTATTCCTTACTCACTAACACCACGAAACATTTTCAATAAGTTTAGTTGATTTTTACATGTCAACTCTAGTTGGGTTATGTAATATAAAAATCACACTTTTTTATTTTTCTTCAATCAGTCATTTACTTGGTTAAGGTATAGGTAAATATTAATTGTTTTTATTTGAATCAATAAGCATTTACCTGATCTGGGGATAGGTGAAATATTAGTCACATATATTCGAGTGTATAAGCATTTATACAATTTGGAAAGAGGTAAATATTGATCATTTACTTTTGAGTCAATAAGCATTTACTTGGTTGGGGGATAGGTAAATATTTAAGTCTATGAACATTTGGTCAGAAGATAAATATTGGTCATTTATATTTTAAGTCTGCAAGCATTTGATAGGTGGCATTCTTTTGGGGAGGATCTTAACTGCTTTACAGGGAAATAAAGCAGAATATATTAGGCTTGCCAATAAGGCAAACTGCAATATCTGAGGTTATTTTCATACACTAGTCATATCACTAAGTTTAATTTTATTATTAAATGAAGCATTCTTAATTATTTTTTATTAGTATTTATTTTATTTGCAAAAAAAGTTTATTATTGAGTCATGGGGATAAAGAACAAAAGAAATTAAGATGAAAGAAATACAAAAATTAATAATTGATAATTGACAACGGCTTGTAATAATAAAAAGTAGGATTATGTTATTTTGTTCAAGAAGTTAATGAAAATAGTTTGTTATCTTCATTAGATACTTGTGCTGATTTTTCACTTATGAAGTCAAAATAACAATACTGATAATACAGTATCTTGATCAATAAACTGAGTGGTATTATTTCAAACAATAAAAAAAAAATTCCACTGAGGAGAAAATTCAATAAACTTAAATAATGCCTAGAGGCTAAATTGGTAGCAAGGGAGACAATCCTGCTACTGCAGAGAACACATCCATTAGGCTGAGGAATGGGAATCTCATATTTTTTTTTTTTAATCGTATCACTCCGAGCAAGACGGTAACGCCACTGATGTGCAGGGGGCTACGTAATAGTGAAAAGATTGGAAAAGAGAAAGCCGGAAACCACATCCTAAACAGGGAACAAGGGATGAGCCTCTTAACCTGTTTAATAGACGTGGGTGGTGTGTGAACCGGGCGATAGATAGATCTATCTACTCCTCAGACAATCTAATCTAAATCTAATCCAAACTTATTTAAAAATGGAACTTTGTGTGTGTGTGTGTGTGTGTGTGTGTGTGTGTGTGTGTGTGTGTCTCTCCATTACCTATAGACTCCGAAACAGCTGAACTGATTTCCTTGAAAATTTACACATTAGTACTATAAGCATCGGCAAGTGTTCTTAGCTAGGTTTTGTGTCGAGGTACCCCCAATAAATATCGAAAAAATCAGGTTATAGAAAGAGTGGTCCGATTTTAATCAAATTTGATACACTCATAGAAAAAGACATAAAGAAACAATAGTCAGAAGTTTCAAGGTTGCAGTTCTTACAATAGTGCAGAAAATTGATAATAGATATATATAAAAAGGCAAGATGTTTGTGTGTGTTTGGCTCTAAGTAGGTATAATTGTAGTTCTTAGTCTCAGCCATTATACCATTTATTCAGAGGACTTATTTAGCCCTCAAAATTCAGTTTACGACGAAAAAAATTTATTTGATATCAATACCAAGAAATCAAAATTTGACTTACATTCATTCATTTTTCTTTCAGTCTATGGTTTCGCTTTAACTAGAAATAACTATTGCTCTTTAGTCTTTCGTGCCAACGTCCAAAGAGTCTGATCTCCAGGACTGTGGATTAGTTTTAAAGCTTTCATTACACACGAGCAACGCCGGGCTATACTGCTAGTTGTTAGTGAAAGGTGGTGAGTTCAATCCTTGGTAGAACCACAAGAGTCAGTAGAGTTAAAACTGATGGTACCCAACTACTTCAGTACTTCAGTCAGATCAGACCAAAAATAGAATATTGCTACTATTTCTGGGCTGGAAGTACTCAATCCTCACTCTTCAGCTTTGACAGACTTCAAAAATCATCTCTACAGCCTTCAAGCATCTTTCCAACTAATGCAATATCATAAGCTAATTGCTATTCTACTCTTACTTTCTTGGCAAAGGTTCAGACATTTGCCATTCTTTAGTACCACCTGTATCACTAAAACCCACTTTACTACATCTACAGAGTTGAAACGCCCTCATTCCCTATATATTCCATTGATAAGAAGGATGTCCAACTCGGATATCTTCCCAAGAACCACTACTTGGTAGAAAAAAACCTTGCATAGATTCTTCCCAAAGTAATCTTAAACTCTTCAAATTTTGGGTCATATATCTTTCATAGCCAAATAATCTTCATTTCCTACTTTTACATCTTATGTTGCAATCACAAATTTCATTCAGTAATCCTCTACCTTAAGTGGCTCTTGGGACTGATATTGGTTGAACATTGGAATAAAAGTACCTGATAAATATCAATAAGCATGAATGATAACAGTCACTGAGTATGTTATTAAATTTATATGAAAAAAAATTAAGTTTTAAGAATTTTGTATCTTGTGAGGATTTCCTCCCACCGTCTTTGCCAAGATGATTGATAGGTGGCACTGTTTCAGGACTATAAAAGGATAGAAAAATAAACCCTTACCCTCTTTTTTGTTCTGGAATTTAGTAGTGATAACAACAGGACCAAATCTTTGGTCTGGAAGGGTGACCTTTTTCACCAAATAAACAAGAATTCAAATGTAAAGTCAATAGTCATCTCCTATCTCACTATTTTGCATCCTTTCTCTCATGCTCCTTTCTTCATCCACTCTACTCTTATCAGTATTCCCATCCTTCTCTTACCCTCTTCCTGACACCCCCTGTAACCTGTCACTCTTTCTCATAACTTTCCTCCTATGTAACCCCCTGCTCAACAGTGGCAGTAAAATGCCTTACTTGGAGCAACACGATTATTAAAAAAAAAAATATATATATATATATATATATATATATATATATATATATATTATTTAAGTGCTAAATAAAGTATTTGATTTAGTTAGAATTTAAATATTTTGAAAGTATCTTACTTTAAGTATTATATAAACAATAAAAATACAACACAAACTGATGAAAACTTAATATAAATAAAATAATAAAAGAAATGATACCCCAACTGATACATGAAGTTGCGGCACTTAAAAACTACCAAAAGCAATGCATACAGACACAACACAAAAATAAAACACTTATAATAGCTTCTAAAAGCCAAAAATGCTCAGAGGACATAAGAGAATTTGTATATAATTTATGTTTAGATATCATTTAGATATTAAAGAAAGTTTCTATTTCAATAATATTTTCAAGTTTTAGCTAGAAAAAATGAAAAAGAATGCAACATAAAAAAAATGGCGTGTGAAGACAGGATACTTAAAAGAAGAAAAAACAGACATGATGCAACCACCAAAATGAAGATGCAGCACTGAAAAACAATACAAATACATACACCCAACCATGCAAACACACACACCCAACTTTATCAAAACGAAAATAAAACTTTGATATTGGCTTATGAAAGCTGAAAACACTTAACAGACGTGAGAATTCTTTTTTTTTTAAATCAAGTTCACCACAACCAAGGCATTAAAGCCACTAAGACACAAGGGGTCACTGAGTGTGGAAGAATTACAAACAGAAACATTACTAATGAGCAGAGAGAGAAAAGAATAATCAACAGGGCAGTAGATAGCAATTAACATTGCATTTAAAATTTCTAGAGATTAAAGTTGGCTGGAAATATGAAGCTAAAAAGGAGTTCCACAAGAGTGACAAAAGAAATTTTCATATAGATTGTTCAAATACTTCCTGGAAACCTGAAAAATGGTCCAAATAGAAGAGTTGTAAGAACCTTTGCTTCCTGTCAACTAAGCATGTCAGTCAGTCAGTTAAGTGCCATACGTGATAAACGCTTGGGCAATCATGTCTCAAAAGAGACATGACTGACTGGGCAGAAGATTATCCTGCAATAAGTTGCCATTGCTTTCTGCGGTAGACTGGTTGCCGACCAAGGCTATAGAACCCAATCTGTCCTGTTATTTGACTTATAGCTAGAGGGGGAAAAGATGTATTATATTGTTAAGTAGTAATTAGTGGGGGATCAGTTTTATATTGTTATGAAGTAATAAACTGATCCCCCACTTTATGCCCAGTAGAAACCTCAATCATGATTTCAACTATTATATTCAGTCAGTCAGTTAAGTGCCATACGTGATAAACGCTTGGGCAATCATGTCTCGAAAGAGACATGACTGACTGGGCAGAAGATTATCCCGCAGTAGGTCGCCATTGCTTTCTGCGGTAGACTGGTTGCCGACCAAGGCTATAGAACCCAATCTGTCCTGCTATTTAACCCATAACTGGAAGGAAGAGACGGATTAATATCTTTCCCAAGGGTATTTGCGCGTAAGTGAATACGAGTTAAAAATTGCTATCCAAATACATCATATATGAGACTGTTAACCAGAAACAACACCGCATGGTGACAGTTTCATGCCTCCAGAAACAACACTGCATGGTGAGACAGTTTCATGCCTCCAGAAATCTTTAGCTCATGTATAACTATTTCTTTCACAGTTTCTAAATATAGGCCACTGAAGGATTATGGGAATTGAACTTCTTCTGTTTTGGGGTTAATGGCCTTTATTCTGCTTAATTATATTAAATTTATTATTTTATTGACAAATATATTTTATCTATTTGTCTTGTATATTTTCTTCAGTTCTAAATTTTGGTATTTGAAATAAAGTTTTTAAGATTTAGGTTATTGGATTTTATTTAGACTGAGTCATGACATGGTTGTAGGTAGCATAATAAAATTTTGTTTTCATGCTTATATTTGGAAATTAGCCTTTTATTTCAAAATTTATATTATTATGAAAAGGTTATTGTTTTGTTTTTTTCCTATAGGGAAAAGTTATAAAATTTGAAGTGGTGTTGAAAAATTACATGGAAAATGAGGAAAAAAAAAAAAAAAAATCAGACCAGAAACTCATGCTGTCATGATTTTTTTTTTTCTCATTTTCCATATAATTTTTGGCATTATTTTGGTTTGCATTTTTTTTTTTTTTTTTACTTTTCATATACATTTTGAGGCGGGGTAAGCTATTTTCCTATTTTTTATTGCTATATGATATCTCCAGAAACTTTCTTTTACTACTATCATTTTTCTGGGTTTCTATGGATAAATAATAGCTTGGTATATTATGTTAGCTTATAGGCAGTTACTTCTTAGTGGGTATTCATGTTTGTTCTACACTTACAGATGACAGGGGTAATTGATTATGGTATACTGGCAATATTTGTTTCTTTTTCTTTAATGATTTAAGCTTAATACAATTCAGGAAAAGGTCCACCATCTAACCACTTTTAAAAATGTCTAATTAAACAAAGAGTATGAGCATATTTTCATAGTATGACATTTGGTTGCATGGAATTCAACACACTGAAACTTGTAACATGTTTAAATAAATGTCCTGCTAAAAGCATCACTATGCCACAAACTTGAAATTTTTTTTTATCAGAATATCTACTACTATGAGCATGCACTCACTTTAACCAGGTCAAAATCAGCACTGTCCTTCAAAATGTGACAATTTTATTTCCCATCAGTATATATGTCCTCATGTCGGTAAACTAGAAAAGTTGACTTAAAAAAAAACAAATAAACAATCGTTATCAGTTTTTCTTTAATCAAACGTGTGTGTGTGTGTGTTAGTTGAGACTATTTACTAACGGCCTTGAAAAGAAAAATGAAAAATTTTACAATGGCTGATTAGGTATTTGGACAGCCAAATGATTCTCACTCTACCCAGGCAATAGCAACAAATTGCTATACACGTGTGTTGTATTTTACACCTGTAGAGTTAAAGCTTTAAATTTGGTGGTTGTAACAAGAATGGACACTCAAATTTAATTCTAAATTTCTTAATGCAATAATTGGTCCCAACATCACAACCTTTATAACTGGGGCCCACCATACCACATACCCAAGGGCGAATCATCTCCACTCCCTTTGTATTTGTATATTAAGAAATAAGTTCCATTCAGAATGAACTACCTGCAGAATGTGTTCCCCAATCACTACAATCTTAACCTCTTCAAGTCTGTTGTTAAACATTATCTTTCCTGCATAAAACCATGAAGTTCACTTCTTATCTCTTCTGAAGCCAATACAACACCACACAGTACTCTTGGGCCTTGTGTTGGGCGAACATTAATATAAACAAAAACAAAAAATATTGTGTAAAAAGAACAAAGTTTTTTCTCTCTCATATAAAATATAGAAATAAAACTTCTTAATTTAATTTTTAAAAATATAAGACTGAGGTTTCACCTGAAAATAAAGATTCTTTGACTTCACTTCCAGGCAAAAAAAAAAAAAAAAAAAAAAAAAAAAGAAAAAGAAAAAAAAAGAAAAAAAAGAAAAAAAAAGAAAGAAAAAAAGAAATTACCCACTGTAAACTGTGCTTCACCCCTTTTGCCCTACCCTTAATGCTGGTATACCACAAATATTTCACTTTTGATATGGATTAATTCTGTAAAAGATTAATTTCAAAATTTTTAACCACCACACACATGCAGATATTATCTACTTGGATTGTTTTTTGTTTTTTTGATGGCTTAACCCTTTGTGAGTTTTTTTTTATTTGAAACATTGGGAGGGGTGGGTATTGTAAGAATATTTTTGTTTTTTTGCAAGTGAATATCAAATTAACAATTTTTGGGAAATTATGATTTTTACAGATACCTGTCCTGCTATTTAATCCTTAACTGGAAAATACCCAAGGGTATTTCAGCATAAGTCAATGCAACAAAAACATGACTAGAATTTGCCATTTAGAGCCACTACCCATTACGCTGATATCTACTGTGGTGCAGTGGCTATCAGCTTGGAATGAGAAATTAGAGAGCCAAGTTCGAATACCACTTGAATTTGTCGCATTTACTTACACACAAATGCCATTGGGAAAGGTATAAATCCATCTCTTCTCACCCCAGCTATGAGTTAAATAGCAGGACAGACTGGGTTCCATAGCCTTGGTTTGCAACCAATCTAACACAAAGTAATGGCAACCTACCACAAAAAATCTTCTGCCTAGTCAGTCAAGTCTCTTTCAAGACATGATCACCCAAGCCTGTATCACATATGGCACTTAACTGAAGGATCCATTACACCACCTGCACAACAGGATGAACTATCAATATTCTCTTTGACTGAGGATTAAAAAATGCTGATTCTTGGACAACTTACCAATAATAATAATAAGCACTTAACTATACACTAAATTTACATAGTAATTGACTTATACTTTGCTAATCTCAGAGAAAAAAATACATGAGTGTGCTGAAAGGTTCTTAACCAATCCACTTCTCCAAAACTTACCAAATGAGCAAACAGCAAATTATTTAAGAAACAACTTTTCAGCACCCCCTGTATGTATTCCCTAGATAACAGAACCACTACAACATACTATTTGACCTATAATTGACTTGTAATTTCAACCAATTTTCTTGTCAAAACTGAGCCTAATTTTTTTGTTAAGACAAGGTAGGTGAGGTGTACATTTACTGCCTATCTAAGAGGGTTATAAATAGTTTCCTGTCTGGGGGTTGGGAGGTGAATTTTCTTTCCATTTGGAAAGAGAGCAGAAATACAAAAAGCAGTTAGGATTGCTATTTCCTTGAACAAGCAAATGACAATTGACATAATGTCAAGTCAAAAATTATGAGAATCCCAGCAATTTTGCTTTTATATTATATCTCACGGGTGTTTCTCAACCAGTGCGGAAAAATCATTCCCGGGAAACACTATGGTTTCAGAAGGAAGAATTAAGACCACAAATCGGTAAAATCAAACTGTTAGAATATTGATCTTTGAACAAATTACAAACAAATTCTGCAATGTAATCTGTACAAATGTGCTTTGTGGCGTAATGGATATTAACTCGGAACAAGAAGTCAAAGAGCCAAGTTCAAATTCCAGCTGAATTAATTTCATTTACTGATGTGCAGATACTCTAGAGAAAGGAATTAATCCTTCACTTCTCCCTCCAGCTATGGATTAAATAACAGAACAGATTTGGTTCTATAGCCTTGATTGGCAACCAGTCTACCACAGAAGGTAATGGAAACCTACTGCGGGAGAAATCTTTTGCCCAGTCAGTCATGTCTCTTTCGAGATATGATCGCCCAAACATGCATCATGTATGGCATTTAACTGACTCTTTGAATCAATCTTGGAAAAGGGGGAAGGATATAAGATATGATGTAAAGGATATACAAAATCAAAGGATCATCGATATAAGTGCTTTATACAAAAAAAAACAAAAAAAAAACACATAAATACAGTGTTCTATACTAAGTACCAATTTTATCACCCAATACAAAGCCGTCACCCGAAGCCAATCACGGTTTAAAGTTACAGAATTAGCTTTTTTTAGAGAAATGAGGAGGAGGAGGTAAAAAAGCAAATTATGAGGGTAAATTTTCATTTTAGGTGCCGACAGCTTTTCCCCCTTCAAATTTATCCAAAATAGCATTATTTCTGTGCAAATGTATATGCTGAACTCAAATCAACAATTAATTATTGAAGAAATTTACCTTTTTTGCTTTGAAAGTCCATAAAAAAACGAACTATATCTCGCACTTTCTCTCTCCCATAACTCACAAAGTCATGACATTCTACATAGGCAGCAATTTTGGTCGAATTTCATCCTTTACTGAAACTTCCGGCGATGTACTTCCTGTTTTGAGAGTAGTAAGCGTAGAAATAGGATAGCACATTACTTTAATTACAGGAAGTACATTGCCGGAAATATCAGTAAATGAAGAAAACTCAACAAAAAATCTGCCAAAATTCGATCACATGCGCAGTACATCATTCTGCAGTTAATTACATGACTGAGAATTACGGGAGAGAAAAAGTGCAAGATATAGTTTGTTTTTTTTATGGACATTTAGATAAAAAAAAAGGTAAGTTTCTTCAATAACTAACACTTGATCTGAGTTCAACACATACATTTGCACAGAGATAATGCTATTTTGGACAAATTTGAAAGGGAAAAGCGATAGGACTTAAAACAAAAATTTACCATTATGAGGATATGTAGGATAGATAATGGTTAACAATAGAGTTAAAATTAAAAATTGCCATGATTGAGAAAGCATCGTCTTCAGAATGTTCCAGAAAGCTGTGGCTCTTGGAAAGAAGCTGTCTAAATGAAATTTCTTTCTTACCAATGAAATACAAAGAGAATGAGGAAAATTCGATCCTGTTGATTTTACAAAGGCTCTTAACTGTTAGTCCCATGGATGTTAGAACACTCCCACAAAATATTTTTTCTTAATATTTAGCAAGCAATAAGTCAAATTTCCATGATTAGAAAAGTAGATTTATGAATACCTCTCAAATAACGACAAGGTGCTCCTGGTTTTAATATTTGGACACATTACAAGCAGTTTTACTTGTTTGCTAAAAATAAAATGAAACCTATTTTCACAGATTTGAACTTTTGAGGTTTACAAATTAATTTTTTTAATATTGGCTTTTTGATTAGATTTTTCAAATTATAACCTTTTCCACTTTTATTTATCTTATGAAAACCACATAAAATACTGAATATTTTTTTTTTTTCATATCACCCCAAGCAAGGTGATAACGCCACTGATGTGCAGGGGGCTACGTAAGAGTAACAAGATTGGAAAAGAGAAAACCGGAAACCGCATCCTAAACAGGAAACAAGGGATGAGCCTCTTCACCTGTTCAATAGACGTGGGTAGAGTGTAAACCGGGCGATAGTTTAGTCTATCTACTCCAATTGAAAAAAAAGAAAAGAGTGAAAAGGTTGGAAAAGAGAAAACCGGAAACCGCATCCTAAACAGGAAACAAGGGATGAGCCTCTTCACCTGTTCAATAGACATGGGTGGAGTGTGAACCGGGCGATAGTTTAGTCTATCTACTCCAATTGAAAAAAAAGAAAAGAGTGAAAAGATTGGAAAAGAGAAAACCGGAAACCGCATCCTAAACAGGAAACAAGGGATGAGCCTCTTCACCTGTTCAATAGACATGGGTGGAGTGTGAACCAGGCGATAGTTTAGTCTATCTACTCCAATTGAAAAAAAAGAAAAGAGTGAAAAGATTGGAAAAGAGAAAACCGGAAACCGCATCCTAAACAGGAAACAAGGGATGAGCCTCTTCACCTGTTCAATAGACGTGGGTGGAGTGTGAACCAGGCGATAGTTTAGTCTATCTACTCCAATTGAAAAAAAAGAAAAGAGTGAAAAGATTGGAAAAGAGAAAACCGGAAACCGCATCCTAAACAGGAAACAAGGGATGAGCCTCTTCACCTGTTCAATAGACATGGGTGGAGTGTGAACCAGGCGATAGTTTAGTCTATCTACTCCAATTGAAAAAAAAAGAAAAGAGTGAAAAGATTGGAAAAGAGAAAACCGGAAACCGCATCCTAAACAGGAAACAAGGGATGAGCCTCTTCACCTGTTCAATAGACATGGGTGGAGTGTGAACCAGGCGATAGTTTAGTCTATCTACTCCGATTGAAAAAAAAGAAAAGAGTGAAAAGATTGGAAAAGAGAAAACCGGAAACCGCATCCTAAACAGGAAACAAGGGATGAGCCTCTTCACCTGTTCAATAGACGTGGGTGGAGTGTGAACCAGGCGATAGTTTAGTCTATCTACTCCGATTGAAAAAAAAGAAAAGAGTGAAAAGATTGGAAAAGAGAAAACCGGAAACCGCATCCTAAACAGGAAACAAGGGATGAGCCTCTTCACCTGTTCAATAGACGTGGGTGGAGTGTGAACCAGGCGATAGTTTAGTCTATCTACTCCAATTGAAAAAAAAGAAAAGAGTGAAAAGATTGGAAAAGAGAAAACCGGAAACCGCATCCTAAACAGGAAACAAGGGATGAGCCTCTTCACCTGTTCAATAGACGTGGGTGGAGTGTGAACCGGGCGATAGTTTAGTCTATCTACTCCAATTGAAAAAAATAAAGAAAAGAGTGAAACAAGAAAATTAAAAACTTAATGATATAATTATATTTCACACTAGCTTAAAAGCCACATTCTGTTTAACGGCATATCAACACATCCATGGGTTATTTAATGCCAAAAAGGTAGTTTTAAGATATTTTTTTAATGTTCAATTATAGTGACAAGGTTGATTTAGTCAGATTTTGAGGAAAAAATTTTTAATTATTTTTTTTTTTTTGATTTTAGAAAACTGAAGATGTCTTCTAGTTTTGTATTCAAAAATGTATTATGGCAATAATTTTTTTTTCCTTTAAAAAATGGTATGGTAATAATTTCTTTCCTTCAAAACTGTATTGTTGGTAATATTTTTCATTCAAAAATATATATTTTTCTATAAGTCTATTTTTATACTTTCATCGTGTTTTGACCACAATTTGGGGATAAACTATTTGCCCATAGCTGGGACCCTGGGATAGCAATTAAAAGGTGGTTCCATGCTCCTCACAACCTCCCAATCAGAGACCTTGCTGCTGGATGCAGTTTTTTGTTATACCCAGAACCGGCCACATTCTGTGCTGACTTTTAAGCTAGCTTCTGCAAAGAACTAATTGGGCCTCTAGCCCATAACGGGAGGGAGCTCTAAGTCCAGCTTAGAAAACAGCGATGATAATTTTGAAGAAATAGCTTCAAATTCCTCAATTCACTCCATAGAACTTCAAAACTTCATTTTAACTCTGATTTAGGGTGTAAGTCCAATTCTAGCCAAAAGATCAATTTGGGCCAAGAATCAAGTTCTTCAAATAAACTCCACAGTATTTCAAAAATTCATGTCTACAAACCTCTCACTTTAACTGATTTCTTAGCATTTTGAAATAAAATTGTTTTGCTCAATTCAAAGTTTGGGATATATTTTAAATTGAATTTCAAACAAAATTTTACATTCAAAGTTTTTATGCTACTGTTGTATTGCCGAGGTGGATAAGATACAGAGAAGTGTGTGGCAGTATTATTCAGCACAATATCCTACAGAACAGCACAATAGTTACAATAACAGACAAGACAGAACTTTCAACACAGAGGAGGAATTTAGATTGCAATAGTTGCCAAAGTAATCAGTACAAATATTACTCAAATAACATTCGAATATCATGCCTCAAATGCTATTCTTTACTTAAATCGACCATTTTAGACCATAAGTTATTCCATAATTGAGAGTGCTGCATGAGTGTCAGCCACTCTAAAACAGTATAAATTAAAAACTTTTAAAATCAAATTTTTTGCAGTTATTTAAGAGTTTGAATTTTTAACTGTCTCTTCCTCATTCAGACACAAATCCCAATCTAAACTTATTTATAAATAAATCTTTGTCTTTCTGTGTGTCCCCGTTACCTATAGACTCCAAAATGGCTGAACCAATTTTCTTGAAAATTTACACAGTTGTACTATAAACGTCTGCGAGTGTTCTTAGCTAGGTTTTGTGTCGAGGTACTGCCGATAAATATCAAAAAAAAAAAAAAATAAGATTATAGAAGGAGCAGTCCGATTTTAATCAAATTTGATACACTCATAGACAAAGACATAAGAAACGATATTCAGAAGTTTCAAGGTTGCAGTTCTTACAATAGTGCAGAAAATCAATTATATATATATATATATAAAAGACAAGATGTTTATGTGTGTCTGTTTATCTGCCTGTATGTATTTTTTCAGCCCTTTTATTTTAGTTTTTTCTTTGGGTTTGGCTCTAAGTAGGTATAATTGTAGTTCTTAGTCTCAGCCATGATACCATTTACTCAGAGGACTTATTTAGCCTTCAAAATTCAGTTTACGATGAAAAAAACTTATTTGATATTGATACCAGGAAATCAAAATTTGACTTACATCCATTCATTTTTCTTTCAGTCTACAGTTTCGCTTTAACTGGAAACACTTATTGCTTTTTAATCTTTCGTGCCAACGTCCAAAGAGTCTAAGCTCCAGGACCATGGATTAGTTTTAACTCTTTCATTACACCCGAGCAACGCCAGGCTATACGGCTAGTGCTGTATATTCAAACACCAGATGAAGGACAGATTTTCAATGCAAAGATGATCCTGATTCCAAAAAGATATACGTCTACATGAGGTGTTTGAAACCCCACAGTACTAATAAAAGGTTGATTATAAGAATGACTGAAAGCTTACCCGCATTTTCAGTAGTTAAAAATGAAAAAATGCCTTGTGTTTTATTAATAAAATTAAAGTCTAAAAGTAAGATCTTCACAGCAACAACCCAAGATTCAAAAGTTTAAACAGAAAATGGAGTAAATAAATAAAAACTTTCAAGATCAAGTGTTGCTTGGCCTGGAATTCTTCTAATCCAAATGGAAGACTTGATCCATTAGGATGTCTTGAGAAAAAGACAGTAGTAGAAGTAACAATGTCCAAGTGTCATCTATCTACTCGCAGACTATGCTAAGTGAATCTGTGAATAAATGATCAAATATACTGTTTTCAATCCTCAGTATTCATTCCCTTGTGTTGCACACACCAGACCATCCCTAATTTTTGTTTAGAAACTAACTGGAATGAGAAACACAAACTAGGGTGATTTGTCCAGTTGGTGAAAGAATGAGAGTCCCTACACACTCAAGTACAACTGGAACCTGATATCCAGGAAATTCCAAACTACTGTGAGCAGGAGGGTGTTTTCTATCTCCAAACAACTACTTTGTTAAAATCCTTGTGTTTAAATCCTTACTGACAAGCTTTCATGTAACTCCCTGTCAATCCTCTAAGAATTGGTAACATGTCCATCAAGTTGCTAAAGTAGATTAATCCAATTGATATCTAAATACACACCATATTTTTTCCATGGGGAAAAAAAAAAAAAAATTTTTTTTTCTTACAAAATATATACCAGAATGAAAAAATGAACCACCAAAACAAAGCACACAAAAAACAATCCAATATATAAAATGATTATACCTCTTCTCAAAATCATAGATAAATCCTAAACCATACACCAGATTTTATCAAATATCTTCTTTCCTAAAAGAAATACTCTTTTCCTAAGTCAACATCAGTCAGTTAAGTGCCATACGTGATACATGACTGGGCGAAAGATTTTTCCTGCAGCAGGTTGCCATTACTTCCTATAGTTGACTGCTTGCCAACCAAGGCTGTATAACACAATCTGACCTACTATTTAACCCATAGCTGGAGGGAGAAGTGATGGATTAGCATCTTTTCCAAGAGTATTTGCATGTAAAAGAATGTAATGAATTCAACTGGAACTCGACCTCAGCTCTCTGGTTTCCTGTTCCAGTTTAATATCCACTGCATAACAACGCACAAGCCAACACAGGACCATAAATATTTTTGAAAATTTAACAGAAAACAGTTATATCAAAACTTTAAATAAACACATACCTAATTTGTCAAAAAAAAATAAAATGAAACAAAAGCAGAGATGGAGATAGAAAATATAAGCTATATTGAACAAAAATATACATACTGAAACACGGGTTAGTCAATTCAGGAATACTATAAATACTGTTAGTAGAAATCAATATATACAGTCTTGTAGCGAAGAAGTATGTCCGGGTAATGAGTGTATATCCAAAACAACTGTAACTTAATATGCACCAACTTACAGACCGACTAAGAGACTGTACAGCTACTCAACTCTCTATGACAATCACTGTAAAGGCAGAGCATGAGAGAGAAGACGCAGGTTAGTGAGATAGAAGATGACTATTGACTTCACATTTAAATTCTTGGAGATTGTAGCTGTTGGGGAAGGGAATTCTACAGGTGGAAAGTGCGAGAAAAAAAAAGCTGCTAGAGTAGAATTTGCATTTACATTGGTTTCACAGTAAAAGGGTGGGACCTAGTTGCTAATCTTGTGGCTCGAGTAAATTCATATATGGGGACACCAGTGAGCTAAGTTCATCAGTGCAAAAACCATGACTTACTATTTCTTTAGAAAATTGACAACCAATCTATCTTACTTAGATTCATTTCACAAGGTATGGATCTGGGTTTACAAATTTATATGCCAAATTTTAGTCTATCAACAAGAGACATATACTAATCAATGTCAAGTTATTAAAAAAATAAAAAGGAAAGTGAAATTGTTAATCAAAATGATAGATATGAGCTTATTGAAAGTAATCCAATTGAGGACGACAATATTGATTGCGATTCAAATAGAAATCTGAATAAACTCAAACAAAACATGATATTTTTAAAAACACAGTAGCATTCTTTTTTATTTCTACTGATTTCTTTAAAGAATTTAACTTTTTTTTTAAACCATATCATCCCGAGCAAGGCAGTAACGCCACTGATGCACAGGGGGTTACTTAAGAGTGAAAAGGTTGGAAAAGAGAAAGCCAGAAACCACATCCTAAACAGGGAACAAGGGATGAGCCTCTTCACCTGTCTAATAGATGTAGGTGGAGTGTGAACTGGGCGATAGTTTAGTCTATCTACTCCAATTGAAAGAAAAAAATTTTAGCAGTATTATGTCATGAATTTTCTTTTTAAGTAACAACCCTAGAATTTAACTTCCCATAACTCATATTTGCCTTTGTAACCATCAAACAATAGGTGAGAACTACAGGGCCCATCACCTATTGGCAGTAAAGACATTTAGTTAGACTTGATGGCAGAATAAAAACACCAACATAATCACAATATGGCTTCATCCTTGGTTCAGAACACATAGCAAGATATGAAAGCAAATAACCTTAATGAATCAATCTGGATAATATGAAAGATTTCAATCTCATCCCTTTTTACTTCGACAACAGCTTAGTGAAGAAATGCAGGCAATTCCAGAAGCAAAACTTCAGCTGAAAGCTGACTATGAACAAGGCAGCTTCCAGAAAATAATGGTTAACTGTCAAATACTATAGTCAGTTAAGTGCCATACATGATATATGCTTTGGGCGATCATGTTTCGAAAGAGACATGACTGACTGGGCAGAAGATTATCCCGCAGTAGGTTACCATTGCTTTCTGCAGTAGACTGGTTGCCAGTTAAGGCTACAGAACCCAATCTGCCCTGTCATAGCTAGAGGGAGAAGAGATGTATTATATTATAAAGTAGTAATTAGTGGGGGATCAGTTTATTACTTTATAACAATAGAAAACCGATCCCCCACTTTATGCCAAGTAAAAGTCTTAATGATGCTTTCAGCTATTATATTCAGTCAGTCATTTAAGTGCCATACGTGATACACGCTTTGGGCAATCATGTCTTGAAAGAGAAATGACTGACTGGGCAGAAGATTATCCCGCAGTAGGGTGTCATTGCTTTCTGCAATAGACTGGTTGACAGACTTGGCTATAGAACCCAATCTGTCCTACTATTTAACCAATAACTGGAGGGAAAAGACGGATTAATACCTTTCCTAAGGTTATTTGTGCGTAAGTGAATGCAAGGAATTCGATTGGAATTCGAACTTGATTTGTTGTTCCAAGTCGATATCCACTGCACCACAACACACATCCAAATGCCATAGACAGATTTAAAATTGAACAATTTTTTTAGAGGCTTATGCATATGAAATGCAGGTTATCTGAGACAGGCTTATACTTTACGACACGAGTTTTTCAGGACAACCTTAGTTTGCATAGATTTTGGTCAAGTTAAAGGCTGAATACATGCAACAGCCTCAAGTACAATTCATAATGGAAGCCATCAATCCATTGTGCTTTTGTTCCAAGTCTCTTTAATCTCATTTTCCATTATATGACCTTTACATCTAACTACTTCAGCTGACTTTCTTTGCCTTGAAGCAACTAGAGGCATCAAACAAAGCAAAACTCAAACCAGGCTCACTGGTGAAAAGTTTCTGGTAGTAGTCATTAAATTCCTTACAAATGCCTTCATTTGCAGTTATGCATTCTGCAATACTAGAAATACAAATATGTAGGACCCCAAAGATCTTCAAGCAGTTCTTGGACCATATTGTTTCAGCAGATATTCTATTCTAATCTTGCATCAACTGATTTCATCATTCTTGTTAAGCCAAAAGGCTAACTACCTTTGTCATAATTACTTCACCTAGATTTCCTGATTTGACAGTCTTGTCTGCAATTCACTTGCTAGTTGTACTCCTAATCTATGTTAAACTAGTGACTATAATTAGCAGCAAACTACTTAATTAAACTTTTCAATTTATCACACCAATTTTTTCCAACTATGCCCAGCCCCCATCAACTCCTGCTTTAGGGTTAAGATTAACTGATTCTAAAAATACTTCATTGCATTGAATTTCCAGGTTTCAGCCACCTTTGGCTTCACTTTACCTAAGTTTATTGAAACACTAGCAGTATAGCTCGGCGTTGCTCGGGTGTAATGAAAGCTTGAAAAATAATCCATAGTCTTGGAGCTCAGACTCTTTGGGCATTGGCACGAAAGACTAAAAAGCAATAGTTGTTTCCAGTTAAAGCAAAACCATAGACTGAAAGAAAAATAAATAGATGTAAGTCAAATTTTGATTTCCTGGTATCGATATCAAATAATTTTTTTTTGTTGTAAACTGAATTTTGCAGGCTAAATAAGTCCTCTGAGTAAATGGTATCATGGCTGAGACTAAGAACTACAATTATACCTACTTAGAGCCAAACCTGAAGCAAAAACTAAATTAAAAGTGCTGAAAAAAATACAGACATACAGGCAGATAAACAGACACACACAAACATCTTGCCTTTTATATATATTATATATATATATATATATATATATTATTGATTTTCTGCACTACTGTAAGAACTGCAAACCTGAAACTTTTGAATATCGTTTCTTATGTCTTTGTCTATGAGTGCATCAAATTTGATTAAAATCAGACCACCCCTTCTATAACCCGGTTTTTTCGATTATCAATATTTATCAGGGGGTACTTCGACACAAAACCTAGCTAAGAACACTCGCAGACGCTTATAATACAACTTTTTTGTTTTTAATTATATCACCCCGAGCAAGGCGGTAATGCCACTGATGTGCAGGGGGCTACGTAAGAGTGAAAAGATTAGAAGAGAGAAAGCCGGAAACAGGGAACAAGGGATGAGCCTCTACACCTGGTCAATAGATAGATCTATCTACTCCAATTGAAAAAAAAAAAAAAAAAAGAAGAAAAGTGAAAAGATTGGAAAAGAGAAAACCAGAAACCACATCCTAAACAGGGGAACAAGGGATGAGCCTCTACACTTTTTCAACAGACTACTGTGTAAATTTTCAAGAAATTACGGTTCAGCCGTATCAGAGTCTATAGGTAACAGACACACATACACACCTACACACAGACAAAGTTCCGTTTATAAATAAGTTTAGATACTCATTTATGTTCTGAATCTTTTTTTTTTTTTTTTAATCATTTCACTCCCAGTAAAGCAATAAAAAGTTACTAAGATACAGGGGTTTACTGAGTGTGAAAGAATATAAAGAAAAGGAAAAACATTAAAGAGCAAGAACAATAAATAAGAATTAAGAAATAAGACAATATTGTATTAAAATTTTTCAAGATCAAAGTTGACTGGAAAGCAAGAAGCTAGAAAAGAGTTCCGCAAATAAGAAGTGCAAGAAAAAAAACTATTGGGTTAGTATAAAATTTACAGTTAAATTCAGCCTTTTCAACCGTAAAACGATGTACTCTTGCCACCAATCTCGTACTTCACTTAAATTTATCAAGTCTAGGAACCATCATAGTTCATCATAACAATTACCATGAAAGTGTCTGAAAGAAAAGTAGCTATAGAAAAATAACAGGGAAACTATGTTTCTACAGTGGGAAGTGACTAAAGAAAAGCTACCAGGTCAGGACCAATAACATTGCAGATCTATTTTGGATTTTATCAAGGATCCCTAAATATATAGCAGGAACACCTGACCAGATCAGGCAGCAATATGCAAGGCATGGATGAATGGCAGATTTACATATTCTAGAAAGAAAAACTGCCAAGTATAATATAGTGAATCAACTTTCCCTGGTGCCCAGTTCACATGACTTTAAGCATGCTACTAGATTGGCATCTAGGTCCCATTCTTTTACCACTGAAATACTTAAATGTAACTGCCACTTCTACTCCAACAGTTTTTCTTGCACTTCCCCCCTGTGGAACTCCTTTCTGTTTACTTGCTTTACTGATAGCTACAATCTCCAAAAATTTAGATGTGACATCAATTGCCATCTATCTTCTTGAATCCTATTCATTTTTCATCAATACCCCCTGTACCCAGTTTTTTCTCCTCACTGTAAACCTCTGTGCACTAGTGGTGGTCCTGTGATGCTTAGAGTGATATGAGTTAAAAAAAAACAAAAAAACATTGATTCAATATAATCTTTCCACTTCAGTGGAAAAGATTATTCTGAGAAGGCTGAGAAGGCATAATGAGTCACTCTCCTAGAGGCTAACATCAGCTTCACTGACGAAAGATAAAGGTTCTCCCAGATGATTAATAGAGTAGTTTTGTTTTGAAGACATTAAAATTAACAAGCCATTCCTTACCCCCACCCACCATTAACAGCTTGTAGGTTATTTTTGATTATACTATAAAAACTTGCATAACTTACATTTTAATTTAATTCATCTAAAAACACTGTAGCTAGAAAACTGCATTGTACTTAAGCTGCCTTTATCTGTTCAAATCCATTACAACCCTCTCTGGATGCTTATTTAAAAATTGACTTACAATTCACAAAAAAAAAAATTTTACCCCAAAATAATTTTAAAATACATGCTATCATTGCTGTAATCTAAATTGGGATAAGGAATAGATTCACACAAACAGCCTGGATGAGGTCACAGAAGGATCAAAATCAATGCACTCTCTGCAGTCATTTGGGTATATTGATCCCCAATGAAATACTTTCTTCTTTATGGTAACATCCAGCATGCAGTCTACCTGATGGGCCTGTAAAAATAAAAAGTAACTTACCAGTGAAAGAATTCTTCTTGAATGACTATCAAAATATACAGGGAAGAATGAAAACATTCTCTGCTTCTTGCAAGCAACGTAAGAACACAGAAGTGCTGAAAGTTGTGAACAAATTTAATCCTCCTCAATTTGCCAATGAAAGTAGCTTACCAAAGAGCCATAAATAGCCGAGAAAAACATGACACTGATAGTTTGTCCCATAGCATATTCAGGAGTGTGCATTGTGTGCATTGGATATCGGCTCAGATCGAGAAATCGGGGAGTCGAGTTCAAATTCCAGCCAAATTCATTACATTCACTTATGCGCAAATACCCTTGGGAAAGGTATTAATCCGTCTATTCCTTCCAGTTATAGGTTAAATAACAGGACAGATTGGGTTCTATAGCCTTGGTTGGCAACCCGTCTACCACAGAAAGCAATGGCAACCTACTGTGGGATAATCTTCTGCAGTCAGTCATGTATCTTTCAAGACATGATCGCCCAAACGTGTATCACGTATGGCACTTAACTGACTGACTGACCCTTGACATAATCTCCATTTCTTCTTTTTAATTTTTAAACAGTATATTTATTATTGTCTACCAGCCTGAATATTCAAGAAACCTTAGAGAAAAATATGTATCCTATGGCAGGATTTGTACCTATGTCCCCCTTTGTAGAATGAACCATCATAGATCCAACATACTTATACTAACTCAGCCATAAAGAACATTGACAATCAAGCAAGACTGAAGAGAAGGATTTCACTTAAAGGCACAATTCAGCCCTGTTTTATAAGCAATGCTCTTTGGGGCTCTGTTGGTGAAAGCATGTCGGATCTATGACAGTTTCTCTTACCAAGAGGGGTACTAGTTTCAATCCTGTTGGAGGGCACATATTTTTCCTCAAGTTTTCAGGAATATTTGGGCCAGTAGAAGATAATAAATATACTCATCTGAACAGTCACATGCAGAAGTGGGGCAGAGGGTGTGTGACCCCAGGCATCCATATCAGGATTTCAAAGAGTGAAATAATTTAGTTTATATTTAATTTGGATAAAACATTCATCTGTTTTTAAATATTTGAGTCTTAGGGCCATAGAATCAAGGTGTTGGCCCCAGGCATCAAACATATCTCCGCATGTCACTCACTGCATCTCAGTCTATATGGTACTATCTTAATTAAAAGAGCATGTCACTCACTGCTTGGCCCCAGGCATCAAACATATCTCCGCATGTCACTCACTGCATCTCAGTCTATATGGTACTATCTTAATTAAAAGAGCATGTCACTCACTGCTTGGCCCCAGGCATCAAACATATCTCCGCATGTCACTCACTGCATCTCAGTCTATATGGTACTATCTTAATTAAAAGAGCATGTCACTCACTGCTTGGCCCCAGGCATCAAACATATCTCCGCATGTCACTCACTGCATCTCAGTCTATATGGTACTATCTTAATTAAAAGAGCATGTCACTCACTGCTTGGCCCCAGGCATCAAACATATCTCCGCATGTCACTCACTGCATCTCAGTCTATATGGTACTATCTTAATTAAAACAGCCCTCACTATTTCACATGAAAGTTAACTTAAAGAGCACTTAATGGATGAGTGAACAAACATAGAAAATATATATATATATATATATATATATATATATATATATATTCTATGTTTGTTCACTCATATATATATATATATATATGCTCTCTGGCAGGATTTGAATCTACATCTCCCTTTGTAGAAAAAAGATTCAGATTAAATGAACTGACTTGTTCCCTGTTTATGATGTGGTTTCCGGCTTTCTCTTTTCCATTCTTTTTACCCTTACGTAGCCCCCTGCGCATCAGTGGCGTTATCGCCTTGCTTGGGGTGATATGATTACAAACAAAAAAAAAAAAAAAAAAAATGTTTAAAGAATTAATTTTGGCAAAAGTTTTGACTTGGAAATAGGGGTAAGAATTCTAATGAAACTTGAACAGAATATTAAACTTACATTATATGAAATATTGGATGAATATCAGAGAATCTTAAATCTCAGAATCAATGCTGAAGAAATTAAGAAGAAAATAGTGCTGACATACTAGTGAAACATATGTACAGGAAGGAAAATTAATCGAGGATTCAGATGTGGAATGTTACATCTTTGAGATGACCGTCTCTTTAAATGTGGAATTCAAAATGCTACAAGTGTAGAAAAGCATTCTTTTGGAAAAGCTGGGTTGTTGTTCGAAATTCAAAGTGAAATTTTAAGTAAGAAAAAGAAATGGTTGATACCAGTGTTTAAACTGAAGCAAAATGGTTTCAGTCGATGTGATTTCTCTACTCGTAAAGGCGACATTTTCAAGTTATTAGCCGTTTCCATCATACCTAAATTACTCTCGATCAGTCCTGATAACAGTTATTAGGCAATTAGCTTTTAGGTAATTTGCAGAGTCGGCCAAGTTTCTTTCTACTTAGTCTACAGTTCTGAAATTGTAGAGGGCACAAGTTTTACAGTCATTCTACACCCCATTGTGTCTGGATCAACACAACAAATGTCTTTCCGCCACCAAACATGAATTTTTATTTTTATTTACCTACCAACAATAGAAGGGTTAGTTCTTGAATTTGGTGATATATTAATTGTGAGTTCAATTCCTGGGCCACGTAACATGTATTTGAACTTGGTAAAAAGGGGACAAGTAATAACTAAGCAGTACTAAATACAAACTAGACAAAATATCTCTAGTCAGTGGAATGAGAACAATCTATCTCTATAGATTAAATAAAGGGATCAGTTTGAAATTTCCTAAAGGTCACCTGGATAAACAAACCTTATGAAGGGCTGAAAGCACAACAGTTGGAACATTTTGATAACAAAATTGAAGACAATAGTCAACATAAATAATACAAATAATGAAATTAAGAGAATTTTTTTTGTACAGTTATATTGCTCTAAACATTTGAAAAATCCACAAACAAATTTTATAATTTTTTTCTTTACGTACACCGCTGATATTTCTCCATTTTGAATGGTTAATCTTTTCAATTACACCCATTTTTATCAAGTCTGTCTAATTCTTTGTTGATTTGATCCAATGCTGTGAATGGTACACTAAGCTTCAATTTAAACATTGGTGTCAACCATTTTTTTTCACTTGAAATTTCACTATGAATTTTGAACAACCCAACTCCTCTAACAGAATGCTTTTCCACACTTGTAGCATTTTGAATTCCACAATCATCTCAGAGATGTAATATTCCACATCTGAAACATGGATTAATTTTCCTTTTTGTACAATTTTCTTTCACTAGTATGTCAGCACATTTTTTTTTCTTTAATTTCTTCAGCATTGCATCTTGCATTTAAGATTCTCTGTTATCTCCCTCTAATTCTCTAAGTTACTTATTCCCCACTGCTGTAGCCTGGTATTTAACACACAACTCTTTGAGTCAAGTCACTGAAACTAACCAACATCTATATCCACTGAGCCATGTGTCCAATGTATATAGACGGGTTAGAGGGAGATAACTCATGACTACCAAAAGTGGCTTTACGCAAGGAATGAGAATGATATAACCCAGTGATTGTAATAAAGAGTTCTGTTCGAAATTCCTAGCACCTGAAGAAGGCCAGAGCATACAACGACCAGAACATCGTATAAATGGCAACAAAGATGAGGACAATAGTCCAAATAACATAAATAGTGTAATATCACCCTGTTTATAAATTTTATTATTTTTAATCCACCATTGTATCAATATTCTTAGTTTAAATCATATTGAGAAAAATTTTGATCCCCCTCCACCAATTATCAAGATTCTCCCTTGTATTCAGCACCTTAGAGTATATCAGCTTTAATGATAATATTAGCTGTTTTCTTACAAGAAAACATTTGGCAGTCGTTGATCAAGTAACCAACTTTTGATTGAAATTTATAAAATCATTCTCTTAAAACAATTTCTTAGGAAAACAGGTTTCTCAAATTCAGAAGCTGCTATCACTTTTTTTTTTTTCAGTGTTGATGGGGTTTACTTCCTAACCTTTTGTTTGAAGTGGTGTGGAATGTTAACATCTTGATTATGTCACTTTCTCTTCAAGTTATCTAAAGGTTATAAATTTCTATAATTGAAGTCATGAGCATCTGACATTTTTCTTATATCAGGCAATTTAAACATAATCAGAATTAGTTTAAAAAAATAATAAAATTGAAAAAAGTAAATAAATAAAAAGAAAGAACAGAAGAAAATGTATACTTATTTCTTTTAAAAATAATGAAGACAGAATCCAGTTTTCTAAAAACAATTGCTATTTTTCCACAATAACATTTAATTCTTCTTTCCTTATCCTGTCACTAAATGGAGAAAATAAAATAAACAAGCTTCCTAGTAATCTTTTGAAACCTCATTTCATGTGACCAGCATAATTAAAATCAGATTTGACATGACCGCTAGTAATTGTGATTCCTAATTTCAAACAGGAAATGAAAGGTTTCCCACCCTTTCAGCTTAGATGACCAAGCAATATAATTGTATCTATCCACTAGCTAATGACCTAGTAAATCTGTAATACAAAGTAGGTCGTTCAAGGGAAACTACTCTTTGCATATATTATATACATGCAACTATTTCCCATTACATAACACACACTGAATTTGGAAGCTAATATTAAAGAAAAATTAAATATTCATTCAACTGACAATTCATCTATATTTATATATTTTTTTAATATTTTGGCATTATTTTTAACATTATCATGATTTGTCCAATTTCTTCACAGATAAAGAAACTTGAGGCAATAGAAATGTGGTCCATTAGAAATATGCTGACTAATTGGAGTAGATAGACTAAACTAATTGGAGTAGATAGACTAAATTATCGCCCGGTTCACACTCCACCCACATCTATTGAACAGGTGAAGAGGCTCATCCCTTGTTTCCTGTTTAGGATGCAGTTTCCGGTTTTCTCTTTTCACTCTTTTCCTTTTTTATTATTTTTTTTCAATTGGAGTAGATAGACTAAACTATCACCCGGTTCACACTCCACCCACATCTATTGAACAGGTGAAGAGGCTCATCCCTTGTTTCCTGTTAAGGATGTGGTTTCCGGCTTTCTCTTTTCCATTCTTTTTACCCTTACGTAGCCCCCTGCGCATCAGTGGCATTACCGCCTTGCTTGGGGTGATATGATTAAAAAAAATATCAATCGAGCATGAGGGTAACAAAGTTTGAAGGAAAAGGGAAACCAAAAGGACACTTATACTTACAATCAGAAAGGGACAACTGAAATTTCTGGAACACATGAGGAAAGAAGGCTTTGCAAATTTTGAAACTTACAGGACATAGAGAGATCAAAATAAGGGAAACAGCAAGTAACCTACTTAATGAGCTTGAATAAATGAATGGCAAAAGAGATATTTATTTTTTATGGTATGGTTCATCCTATACAAGGCCTGGGGTCCACTGGAGGTAGATAGTTACACTAAGGGATAGTTTATATGGATAGGAAGGTGAGATAAGTTAACTCTAGGCTTGAACAGGTTAAGATTGTAGCGATCAGGGAAACATCATCTTGGGAGTCTGTTCCACAGGACAGTGGTTCACAGGAAGAAACTGTTTGAGTGGAATCTCTCACCGATGTGGAATCCTTGAAAGAGTTCATGTCTCAAGGAACATCTACATAAACATTATTATGTACCATCACTACAGGCAATTTAATTAACTCTCGTACCCCAGCATTCTCTGGCCGAAAAGTTAAAAATTATTTTTTTTAACTCACTGGCAGAAACAATGTGTGTTTTGGGATGGAATCATGTCTTGAATATTGTTAAAAGTAAGCCATTTTTTTTTTTTTTTGTTCGTTTTTGCCTAATTTTTGCTTAATTTTTAACTTTTCATGCCTAATTGAAGGACCGATTTTGTTTTTTAGTAGAAATATCTTTGACTGGACTTTAACTAAGTTAAAACTTAGCAAGTCTTCAACCCTTTTTTTTTGGGATTAGAAAGACTAAACTATCGCCCGGTTCACACTCCACCCACGTCTATTGAACAGGTGAAGAGGCTCATCCCTTGTTCCCTGTTTAGGATGTGGTTTCCGGCTTTCTCTTTTCCAATCTTTTTACTCTTTTCTTTTTTCCTTTTCACTCTTATGTAGCCGCCTGTGCATCAGTGGCGTTACTGTCTTGCTTGGGGTGATATGATTAAAAAAAAAAATCTATCGCTTATATTTTATTATAATAACCAAGGATTTTCCAACAATAAACCATACACATATAGTAAAAATACAAATATAAAAATTAAACAAAATTTACTTTAAAATACATTAGCCTATTTACTAATGTCTCTTGTGAAACCCCTAGTGAGCTCTTGTGGAACCCTAGGATTCCAGGGAACCCAAGTTGAGAAACACTGGTCTAGGGTAATGACAATTATAGTAGATTGGTTTTGCAAAATATTATGATAATATTACTGAAAAAGAAAGTTTGGAATAGCAATAATTTCTAAAACAAAAGCATACTATTTTATATTTCTAATGCAATTGTGACATTAAGCAGAAAATGTGTAGCATTTGCAATAAGTAAACATTGACATCGATCAAGAAATTAGCCATTGTTCCCAGGAAGACAATGTGATTCAGTGAAAAAAAAAAAAAAAAGAAGAAAAATGATAAATTCAATAATTGGTTTGACCAATTGATAGGCTTAAGATAAGATAGAAAGAAAAAAAAATAAAGAAATATAAATAAGCACTGTACTTCAAGAATTATTAATTAATAATGATCAGTCAGCTGTTCTGATAATCATCATATCTCACTAGATCAATTATGAGTGAGTAGTAAGTTTGATTCTCATTGGGTGCTTCAATACTTTCATCTGTGTGCCACATCTAAATTTTGCTTAGTAAATCAGTAGGGAGCTTTGACGGTCAGCAAGCAAGCAGGTCAATTAATACCAAGTAGCAAATTTGTTCCTCACGAGGTGCTCCTTACTTTTAGCCTTATAATTCATTCAAGCCTTACTTACTATATACTTACTATATATATATATATATATATATACTATATACTTACTATATACTTACTATATATAATTAAAACAAGTGTATCTTTTTTTCCTTATCATAAAATGTTACCTAAAGTTTCATGCACTAGGAAATCATCAGGCAATATATTGGGCATTGTGTTTCTTACCCCTTGTACACTATAGTTTACATTCAGCTGTATATAAGCAATGCACTTTTTTTTTTAAATTTGACTCTTACTATAAATGTTATATTTAAACCGATACATATGTGAGTAGACATCCCTGTTTAAAAAAAAATAAAAATAAAAGTTAGTCAGTTAAGTGCCATACATGAAACACACTTGGGCGATCATGTCTTGAAAGAGACATGACTGACTGAGCAGAAGATTATCCCGCAGTAGGTTGCCATTGCTTTCTGCGGTAGACTGGTTGCCAGCCAAGGCTATAGAACCCAATCTGTCCTGTTATTTAACCCATAACTGGAAGGAAGAGATGGATTAATACCTTTCCCAAGGGTATTTGCGCATAAGTGAATGCAATGAATTCAACTGGAATTCGAATTCAGCTCCCCGATTTCTCATTCGGAACCAAATTGACAATTGGATGTCTTACTAAAGAAAAAGCCAATAAGCATACTTACTAAGAGTTTTGATCACCTTGTTAGATATCAATTTTAATATCCGGGTGGGGAGGATGTCTACTTATTTTTTTTTTAAATCCCTTCTAGGTTATAAGGAGAAAAAAATTTCAGTATTCCTTTGCATAAAACAAATAAGACATGTGAATTTCAGATTATAATTCATTCTTCATTAGTAATATTTACAGTACCATATTGTATGGTGCAAGATTTTATTATGCAACTTAAGTGTTGCGGGTCATCACAGTGAAAATAAATATATATAATAATACAGTTACTGAGATATATAATTTGTTTGTATATCGTTTTTAATCAATACTCGTATTTGAGTAGATATTCTGTTTTTTTTGTTTTTTTTTTTAATTCATATATTTATTATTTTGTTAAAAGAGTCACTTGATCAATTGTTGGCCTCCTTTATGTTGTAAGGGTTTGCAGGTTTGAATCCTGACGAATGACATGCATTTTCGTAACAAAATTTCTTGTAAATAATCAGGATGATAGAAATAGTCTTTGATGGGGGGGGGGGGGACAATATTTACTCAAATAAAAATAATGTTCAAACAAATAAATATGTTCGTTACATCCATTTTGTTAACCTTCGAAACTTTCTATAAAAAAAAATATATATATATGCATGCAATTTGTTATATATATTATATATATATATGCGCGGTACTTATTTGAAAGTGCTCAATATCAGTGATAGAGCTGACATATTCATATAGATAGGTGTGAGTTTGTAACCCTGGGTTTCACGCTGTTGTGATCTTTAGACAAACTGATTAATTTTTTTTTTAAATTGGCTATATGTAAGGCTGCGTATATTCATGTATTTTTGTGGAAGTGGGGAAAAATCTGTCATCATGACAGATGCAGACACACACACACACATATATATATATATATATATATATACACACACACACACACACACACACACACATTTGTACACCCATTGACGTGCACAAAGACACACACACAGACACACACACACACACACACATCCGCCCACCGGGGCTTACATAAACATATATATGCAAATTGTGCGTGGCTTCTACAAAAACCCATTATCAACATGTAACAGTGAAAACACAAGCAAGGTAATTAGAAATAAGACATACCTCATGGAAATTTAGGTTTCATGCCTTTTCTACAAGACTTGTGCATAGAATCTTACTAATACTTAACCATATACTCTAAATCCTGGTTCACTGCATTTGACATTCCATAATACCCATCATGCACCACAATTTCAACCAAGAAAAAAAAAAGTTCAACAGATATGAATCAAATCTTTTTCATAAGAATTTAAAAGAAAACTTACAAAAATATTTGTAAAATAGCACAAAGAAACAACCTCTGATTAATGGAAAAAGATTGTCATAAAATGTTCTTAGATCTCAATAATCAGACATTAATAATAATAATAATAATAATAAAAAGACAAAGTATTTCTTTTATATAAGTATAATAATAAAGGTCAAGAGAACATTAATCAGAGCATAGCACCAACTAATAACATTAACCAGGTCATTTATTTTAGATACAAGATTTTTTTCATGTCCAGACAAGTTTTGGAAGCAAAACTTGCAGTAACATTTAAGCTACAATTTCCTATCAACAAAAAGATACTAGAAAAATTATCTGCACCTAGTAACTCATCGGAAAGTACCAGACTTCTTCCATACTCTGGCTTATGGTCACATCACATTAAAACACTTCTTTCCATATGATCAAAGTTAAGCAACGTCAAACATGGTCAGTACTTTGATGGTTGACCACTTGGGAATACCACGTGCTGTAAGCTTGGATGTGCAAGTAGAGTCATGGATAATGGCTTAGAATTGAAAATTGGAGTTAAGTAATGTTAAGCCTGGTCAGTACCTTGATGGGGGACTGCTTGGGAATACCACGTGATGTAAGCTTGGATTTGCAAGTGGTGTAATGGATAATGGTTCAGAATTGATAATCAGAGAACAGCATTCGAATTTCATTGGTTTGGTATATTCACTTACATCCAAATACCTTTTGGAAAGGTAAGAATCCACCCCTTCCCCTAAGCTATGGGTAAGACTTGTACCAGTAAATCATCTCTAAAAAATTCTTAGAATAACAAATATTTCCTGGCTTTGAATAACCTGCAAAATGGTGATAAGCCATAAAAACAAATTAATCAATTCTTCTATACTCTATCTTTACAAGAACCAGAGCAGACCAAAAATGGAGTATTGTGTTATAGTGGAACATCTTGCCATACCCCAAGAATAGAATGATCTATTTTATAAAAGGTGGTACAAAGAGGAAAAGGTCTTAGGTGAAAGCATTCACCATTTGATAGTTAATTCCACTCCAACCCGTGGCTTGCCTAGATATGTATTATTGTTAATTGTACCTTAGTACAATAAATCTGTATTTTTTATTCCTGGTGTGAAGTTCCATTCTTCAACTGATCATTTTATACTGTATTTCTTTTCGGGATATATCAATATATATATATATATATGTGTGTGTGTGTGTATATATATACCCGGTTCACACTCCACCCATGTCTATTGAACAGGTTAAGAGGCTCATCCCTTGTTCCCTGTTTAGGATATGGTTTCCGGCTTTCTCTTTTCTGATCTTTTCACTATTACGTAGCCCCCTGCACATCAGTGATGTTACCGCCGTGCTTGGGGTGATACGATTAAAAAAATAAAAAATAAAAAAATAAAAATATATACATATATACATATATATATCATATTGCTCTAACTGGAACTGCTCAATCCTCACTTTCCAGCCTTGACAGAGTTTGAAAGCGTCTACAAGGCATACAATCTTTTTCCTATAGTCAAAACATTAACTTCTTTTTACACTATTTTGATGAAAGAGGTTCAGGCAAACGGCATTCATTATTTCCACCAGTGGAGAACTTCACTAGGACCTGCCTAGCCACATTCAACTTATTCATATTCCATTGGTAAAGAGGAAGTTCTACTCAGACAACTTCTTCCCAAAAACTGTTAAATTGAAAAAAGAATCTTAAAAGGATTTTTCCCCTGATTGTTACAATCTTAACCTCTACAAGCCCATGGTCAAACATTATCTGACATATCTACATAATATTCACATTTTACTCCTTGTACACCCTTACAACAAACTCATTTAATAATTCTCTGCACTGAGTAACTCCTAAGCCTTGTATTAGATGAACAATCATATTAAAAATAAAACATCACATGCAGAACAAATAGTATCTGTTAAATATTCCTTACACAGGCAACTTGGGTGGAGTTGAAGACAATTTTATTAGTCCACGTGCGTATCGCTCGCGCTCATTATTCAAAAGTCCCCTCGTCACCGTTTCCAGTGAAAAACTGTTTCTTTCAGTGAAGAGTGTCTAAGGGAGATAACTTTGTAGAGTTAACACTATCAATTCTTAATATGCACATTTTTCAGTAATAATATAAAAAATAGATTGACAAAAGAAGAAACGTCTTTTAGATTTGCTTCATGCATAAATTGACACTAAAATCACCCTCAGCCAGAGTTGATGTGTCCTTACATACAGTCTACACTATCAAAAAGATTTGGAGATATAGCCAAGAGCATCCAGGAAATGGCAAAGTCAGTAAGAAGGAAAATCAAGAATGGATTAGCAACCTTAAGGCCAATAATGAAAAGTACGCAAACAAAAAGGACCTAAAAAAATCACCCCCAGAGTTGGTCTGTCCTTACACACTGCCTACAATAAAAACACAACCAACAACATCCAGAGGAAGCAGTGGGGGTTAACAAAAACTGAAATATAACTTTATTACCACTCTCAAAACTAAAATTGCAGAGGACCCACCAACAGCCACGTGCAAGATGTTTAGCTATCGAGCTAGAAGTCATCCCCATGAATGGCTACATATGATCTGTGTATATAATTATACACCAGAATAACAAGGTATTTCTTTAAAATTCAGAAGAATGGAAAGATGCAAGAAAGTATGCTCACTCTCAAAATATTCAAATAGGACAATCTTCATCGGAATTTGTTTTTTTGAATTGCTAAAATGATCAGTTCTTTACCACATCAACTGTTGAAGCCAAAGGCACTTTGAAGACAAAACATGTAAATGTGCTGATATAGAAGAAAAGAAAAGAAAAAAGAAAAAAAAAGTGCATTGCTATAGAAATCCACTGATAAAACAGACTGTCAGTAAGAGGGTATTAATGTAAGCATTACCGACATAATAGGTCTGTTATATTTAAAGAACAAGCCATGATGACAACAGTAGTGGATATCCATTTCATCTTCACCATAAATTATCAAATAGACTTGCCCAACAAGAAACAGGCATTTCATTAGCCTTCCATGAACAAACTTCACACAACAGACTTCGCATCAAGGAAGCGTAAGAAACAAATTTTTCTCCAACTTCCCAGAAGCAAGTTTTCAAATAAATATTTGGCACAAAAATGATGGCACCTCGACAGCATATTTTTGCCAGGCAGAGACCAAGATAATGAAGGCTAGGTGTTCACTTGCGGATGGACATTTTGAACATCTTGTTTATTTTGGCCCAGGAAAACTATTAAAGGCAATAAAGCTTAGATTATATACTTACACAATCAATCCCAGTGTTAGTTCTGGAAAAACATTACAATAATATAAAACAAATGTCAAATAATCAAATTTTTCTTTTATTAGCTTATTATTCTTCTTTGAAGCCAAAAATGAAGTTGCAGGTATAGCTCATTGGCAGAGCATGGAACAGTATCTCACAAGATATGTGATGAAGACTAGTGAATGGACTAAAAGTATTGGTTTGTAAATTTGATGACTGGTTGTGAGTTCAATCCCTAGATCGGGTAGTGTGTACTTGCGCTCAGTAGAAATGGGTGAGCAATAATTAAACAGTCAGTCAGTTAAGTGCCATATGTGATACACGCTTGGGCGATCATGTCTCGAAAGTGACATGACTGACTGGGTAGAAGATTATCCCGCAGTGAGTTGCCATTGATTTCTGCGGTAGACTGGTTGCCGACCAAGGCTATAGAACCCAATCTGTCCCGCTATTTAACCCATAACTGGAAGGTAGAGACAGATTAATACCTTTCCCAAGGGTATTTGCGCGTAAGTGAATACAATGGATTCAACTGGAATTCAAACTCGGCTCCCCGGTTTCTCGTTCCGAGCCAATATCCACTGTACCACAATGCACATTACTAAATAAAAATAAGAACTAGATGATATCTCTAGACATAAGCAGTAGAATCTATTCCTGTAGATTAAATAAAGAGTTTAGTTCCTGTAGTTTACCCAGATTGATATACATTTCATATCCTTGAAGCTAATAAAACTAGCTTTCAATGAAGCAATGTTCTTTATATTTAAAACAAAATATCAATTTCTGTTTGAATTTCTGTAAACAGTAGTTATTTATGTTTGGACTATTTTTTGTTGTTGTTGTTGTTGTTATCACAATGTTTTGGCCATTGTACCCTCTGGCAGTTTGTTGATTTGAGAAATCATCAGAGAATTTCAATCATTTGTTTAATCTATAGGGTTTAGTCAGCTTAGTGCCATACGTAATACACGCTTTGGGCGATCATGTCTCAAAAGAGACATGACTGACTGGGCAGAAGATTATTCAGCAGTAGATTGCCATTGCTTTCTGCGGTAGACTGGTTGCCAGCCAAGGCTATAGAACCCAATCTATGATTGTTCTCATTTCACAAACTATGTCTCAGAATATCTTTTAGCTCATATATCAATTTGAAAAAATATTTCCTCTAAGTTTAGCTGAGACTGGCACAAGGTCATGTTATTGGGAATGAAAAAGATTGTCTTACACCAATCTTCACAGCAATGAGAGTATTCCTGTAAATTTTAATTACTGACTGGAAATATGCAACTATCTCTATATATTTTTACTCTTCTTTTTCATACAAAGACATCTGAAGTTAGGCGGTTGATTGGTCCGAATTGTCAGCAACCTTACTCCAGCAGGGGGATGGGGGGGGGGGGGGTTTGACCCATACACTCGCATGGTTCTGGTCTCTCTTGTCGGCACCCCCTATCAGGCACATCTGCTGACACACAACCATATGCTTCTACGGTCATGAATCAACTATTACTTGAACATTACAATGTGCTTATATAGGAAACTGGCGGGTTATAAGTGACGTCAACCATGCGCTGGTCATAAGTGATCACGAGTATTAGTTGCTACAGCCAAAAATCATGTGACCTCCCAAAGACGTTTGCTTAGTAATCGCTATTTCAATTCCACTTGCAAAAAAAAATTACTTTTGCTCATTTCCATTGTTTTCTGATAACTCAAATATAACGGCCTAACTTGTGTTTAGATCAAATTTTGCTATTGGTAAACAATCACGCTGATTTAAACAATGTTCAATTCAATCCCAATTTTTGACTAAAGAAAGCAAA
The DNA here is from genome assembly GCA_037127315.1 of Ascarosepion bandense. Taxonomy (NCBI): domain Eukaryota; kingdom Metazoa; phylum Mollusca; class Cephalopoda; order Sepiida; family Sepiidae; genus Ascarosepion; species Ascarosepion bandense. Next base: position 3,487,233 of record JBBBDQ010000490.1, on the reverse strand, counting down.
TTAATTTAACATTGCCACATTTTTCTGGAAGCCAAAAATCTGTTTGAAAAAAAAAAAAAAAATTTCTTAAAAAGAAAGATTACAAATGATGTTTTGTTCATCTCAGCCTTCTTCAGGTGCTAGGAATTTTGAACCTTTTAAACTTGTGTATGTGCTTGACTCTCTCTGTCACATATGTAGTGCAGATCTACATTAGAGTATAGGTGGGTAAAGCTTGAACAGATATGAGAGTCCCTTCACAACCAGCAACAATAGATTCAGGGATCCAACTGCCAAAAATGTAGTCTATAGATAGATAGATAGATAGATAGATAGATAATGGATAAGGACAGACAGAGATAGATAGATAGATAGATAGATAGATAGATAGATAGATAATGGACAGACAGAGATAGATAGATAGATAGATAGATAGATAGATAAGGATAGATAGATAGATAGGACAGACAGAGATAGATAGATAGATAGATAGATAGATAGATAGATAGATAGATAGATAGATGGATAGATAGATAGATAGATAGATAGATAGATAGATAGATAGATAGATAGATAGATAAGATAATGGACAGACAGAGATAGATAGATAGATAGATAGATAGATAGATAGATAGGATAGATAGATAGATAGATAGATAGATAGATAAGAATAAGATAGATAGATAGATAGATAGATAGATAGATAGATAATGGCAAAACTCAACAAACAATAGAGTTGGGGTTTGGGCACTGCAAACTAAAGACAATTTTAAAATTTCACCAATTACAGGAGACTTTTGAGGACATAAAATAAATATTAGAGCATATTCTCTAAGGCTAACATTAGATACTTTCAACCTATTGGCTTATGATTTTATCCCTAAAATGAACTTCTTTTAATAAAAAAATAAATAAATAAAAAGGAAAAAATACCCTTAATCTTTTTCATAAAGCCAGAAAAGGTTCAAGACCCCTAATCCTAGAGATGCCCCTAAAACTTAAGTTTCATATTAGATTACATGTCAATTTTTTTTTTTTTAGAAAATTTTGTTTGTTTAGCATATCAACTCCTTACAACTCATTTAATGCTGAACTTTAATTTTCTTTGGAGCATTAGTAATTTCTTTTACAAAAATGTATTGCTGGCAATTTTTTTTAAATGAAAATATATTGATGGTATTTTTACTTTAAAAATGTTTATACTTTCATATTGTTTTCACCTCATTTTGAGGGTTCGCTATTTTTCCATAGCTAGGACCATAACGGATGTTATCACCCCAGATCAGATTAGACTTAGGAACAACAACAATTAAAAGGTGGTTCCATGCTCCTCAAAATCTCCCAATCAGAGGCCTTGCTGCCAGATAAAGTTTAAAGACCATCCCCGGGTATGATGATAAACAATAAATTGAAGTTGGTTTGAATAAGATAAATGGCATCACACTGTACACAATATTACTAAGGGTTTAAGTTTTGTTTAAAGGCACATCAACCTCTGTGGGTCATTCAATGCCAAAAAGGTGGGGTTTTAAAGGTATTTTTTTCATGTTTGGTTATAGTGAGAAGGTTGATTTAGTTAGATTTTAATAAAATTCTTTTGTTTTTATTCTTTTTTTATTTTAGAAAACTGAAAATGTTTTCTACTTTTGTCAAAAATGTTTTACTGAGAATAATTTTTTTTTCCTTGAAAAAAGTGTTATGGTAATAAGTTTTCCTTCAAAAATGTATATTTTTCTATAAAAGTCTATTCTTATATCTAAACTTATTTATAAATGGAACTTTGTCTGTATGTGTGTGTGTCCGTTACCTATAGACTCCGAAAGGGCTGAACAAATTTTCTTGAAAATTTACACAGTTGTACTATAAGCGTCTGCGAGTGTTCTTAGCTAGGTTTTGTGTTGAGGTACCCCCGATAAATATCAAAAGTCGATTATCAAAAAAATCGGGTTATAGTAGGAGTGGTTCGATTTTAATCAAATTTGATACACTCGTAGACAAAGACATAAATGATATTCAGAAGCTTCAAGTTTGCAGTTCTTACAATAGTGCAGAAAATCGATAATATATATATATATATATATATATATATATATAAAGGCAAGATGTTTGTGTGTGTGTCTGTTTATCTGCCTGTATATTTTTTTCAGCCCTTTTATTTTAGTTTTTGCTTTGGGTTTGGCTCTAAGTAGGTATAATTGTAGTTCTTAGTCTCAGCCATGATACCATTTACTCAGAGGACTTATTTAGCCTTCAAAATTCAGTTTACGACAAAAAAAACTTATTTGGTATCAATAGCAGGAAATAAAAATTTAACATACATCCATTCATTTTTCTTTCAGTCTACGGTTTCGCTTTAACTGGAAACAACTATTGCTTTTTAGTCTTTCGTGTCAACGTCCAAAGAGTCTGAGCTCCAGGACCATGGATTAGTTTTAAAGCTTTCATTACACCTAAACAACGCCGGGCTATACTGCTAGTGTGTGTGTGTGTGTGTGTGTGTGTGTGTGTGTATATATATATATATTTCTATAAAAGTGTATTTTTATATTTTCATAGTGTTTTGATCCCAGTTTGGGATTAATTATTTGACCATAGCTGGGGCCCTAACAGATGCTACTACTCCAGGTCAGGTTGGACCTGGGAACAACACCAATTAAGAGGTGGTTCCATTCTCTTAATAACCTCCCAATCAGAGGCTTTGCTGCCGAATGCAGTTTACCATCATGCCCAGAACCAAATATTACCAAGGACAACTGTGAAAAATCAGAGTTGTTTTTAAGCTGCAGATTTTCTATTTGTAAGTTATTAATCGGAAACCAAAGAAAATGAGTTACACATATTGTTTACCTCTCTTTCAGTACAGAAGAATATTTGTTAGAGCTACTACAAAGTTGATTCAACAAAAACAGCAAAAAGAAAAATGATCACTAATGCTTTAAGTACAAATAAAACTTAAATCAGTCAGTTAAGTGCCATATGTGATACATGCTTTGGACTATCATGTCTCTTTCGTGACATGACTGACTGGGCAGAAGATTATCCTGTAGTACGTTGCCATTGCTTTCTGCAGTAGACTGGTTGTCAGCCAAGGCTATAGAACCCAATCTGTCCTATTATTTAACCCATAACTGGATGAAAGAGACAAATTAATACCTTTCCCAACGGTATTTGCGCTTAAGTGAATGCAATGAATTCAACTGAAATTCGAACTCGGCACCCCAATTTTTCACTCCGAGTCGATATCCAATGCACCACAACTCACATCCGCAAAAGATTAAATAGGTAGTATAATAGTTTAGTCAATAACTAACAAAGCAGAATAGTAAAAAGTTTGTAATGACATTTCTTTTTATAATTGAAACAAATATTTCATTAACAACAAATTTATTTTTCTAATGAAGCTTAAAGCAATAGATTAACACAAATTACAACAAAGCCACTGTTCACATATCACTTATTTCATACGACTTGTATATCATTTCATAGGTTGAAGAGTGTTTCGATCTTTATAAGTCCTGATGACTTCCACATCGGGATATCCACTGTTACTCAGCAAAAGATGTAAACAACTCCGGCAAAACATACTTGCAGGCCAACAATATTTGATTAAAAAGAGACAAGTTAAATACTGTTTAAATTTTAATTTGGGATATGTGAATATTGTAACAGTTATCAGTTCATAAAGTGAGAATTAGTAATCAGGGTTGTTACGAGGATGCATTTATATATAAAAAAAATAATATTAATGTCTAAAAAGTTATAGTAAAGGATTCTACTGAGTCCTACTTGTTATTAAAAAAAAAAAGTTTTAATTCATGAAATAGTTGCTAAAATAAGGAAACTAGAAATAGAACTTTTAGAAGATGCTAGGATGTTCAAGTAAAATCGAGAGAATTCGAAATGTTCTAAAAATATGCAAATTAGGTGTTAGCCCCTATAAAAAATAGGTTTTGAGAAGGGAGTAGTACGTTGTTAACAGGATTTGCTGACATTATCAACTCCAGTCGATTCTTGGATCTGTACATCCAGCTGAAGAAATCTCGAAGAAAAGTTGCCAACCAACTAAAACCTTGAAAGATAACCTCATGGAACTAAAAGAATAAATAGATTTTTCTGACTTTTTCATTGACCATACTAGAAATTATTCTTTATATACACATTTAAGGATTTCCAAAATGTATAGCACTTAAACTACTTTGCTAACTTAACTGGGTAAAGATACTGACCCTTCCTTCCCCTTCATAACACTTCGCCTGCCAGTGGTAAATTCCATGTTTCTGTTTTGAATGCAAAAAATTGTAAATTTTGTGTATATATCATTTTGTGTTTATCATAAACTAAATATTTGTATGTGATGTAACTGAGTTTTGGTCAATCATTTTTTTTTTTTTTTGTTACACTTGCCTTGCTTGGGGTGAAATGATTACTTAAAAAACACAAAAAAAAGCACACAACAGGGTTCAGACCCAATCTGCTTGTATTTACTTATTTTGGGAAAGGCATGAATCCATTCCTTGAACTCGGCTATAGGTTAAATAGTGGGAAGAACTATTCTGGATTCAAAACTATGGGGAAAGCAATGGGATACCATATAGTTTAATGGATAGATTATAAGAATGGATTCTCTAAGATGTCGAGTTCATTTCCTAAGTCAACACAAAGAATAACACCTTAGATTTATCATTTATTACAAAAAAAAAAATTACAAAAACAAAAAAAAAACATTTAATTAAAAATAAAAATTGATCTTTATAATGGCTAAAAGAATAACCAAACATGCTCGGATATGCAGAACTTTTGAACTTTTTTTCACACACACACAATGTTATGAAAAGAAAACACTTGTACAAATCATAAAAATGTGCTGCACACTGGGATCACCTCCCCACATCAATTGTTACTTTCCTGACAAATCAACAATGGTGAAATTCAAACCCAGGTCTTATGGTCAGAAAACCAATATTCTAACCACTTGACAATATACCTTTAATTTTTTTTTAAAATAATCATTTCACCCCAAGCAAGGCAAGGATGCCACTGGTATACAGAGGGTTACAGAGAGAGAAAAAAAAAAAAAACAGGTACAGGAAATGCCGAAAAAAGGATGAGAGGTAGACAGGATTTTGGAAGGTAGAAGATGGCAAATAAAATTTCATTGAAATTTTAGGAGATTGTAGCTATCAGAGAAGCAAGTATACGAAAGGGAGTTCCACGGGCGGGAATTGCGACACATACACACACATGCATCTATCAGTCAATGCACACTTCATTATTATAATTATTTCAAGTAGAAATAAAGATAACTTATCTTGTAAGAGTACCTCAATCTGGTTGAAGAAACCTGCCGAAAACAATTGCTGATTTCAACAACTTTGCAGGTAGTTAACAATCAACCATCTGTATTGTTTATTATCTTACTTAGTTTCTTTCTGGTTGGGAAGATGTGTTTGTGAAAAGTATCAGCGTCGTAGAAAGTAATTAAAAAGCAGCACCAAAATGCATTTCTCACCCACCCACCCACCAACCCAACTCCAACTTCATCATGAGGGAGAAAATAAAAATGTGGAAGCTGGGTGTACATCAAAAACAAAAATAGGAACTTTGGCAATGTGTCAATATTTTCAACTGGCACACCTAGAAGGACGAAGATGAAGAGTGGGACGCAAAGGAATGGTTTGAGAAGCAAATAGATAAAGATTATTTATATATATATATATATATATATATAGAGAGAGAGAGAGAGAGAGAGAGGAGGAAGAGACAGACAGATTATATATATATATATATATATATAGAGAGAGAGAGAGAGAGGGGGGGGGGAGGGGGGGGGGACAGAGATATTATATATATATATATATATATATATATAGATATATATATATATATATATATATATATATATATAAAAAGATAGAGGTGGGGAGAGAGATTACATATTTATAGAGAGAGGGAGAGATTATAAATATATTTATAGAGAGAGATTTTATATATATATATATATAGAGAGAGAGATTTTATATATATATAGAGAGAGATTTTATATATATATATATATATAGAGAGAGAGAGAGAGAGGGGAGATTATAGATATATTTATAAAGAGAGAGGGAGAAACAGATTATATATATATTTTTATAGAGAGAGACTCATATATATATATATATATGTATGTATGTATGTATGTATGTATGAGAGAGACAGAAATATATAGATAGAGAGAGATAGAAATAGAGTTTATGTGCAAAGGGCGTATTCGAGTGCTTTCCTGTTCAAGTAATTATACATGTTAATAATTTAGAACTTGTTTCATCATTCCCAGAAAGCCATATTCATATTTAGGTAAAGAGGATGGGCAATAAAAAAAACAAATGCATATGTCAATTATATTTGTATGATCCTTACCACAAATTTAAGTCCCAGGAAAAAAAAAAAAAAAAAAAAAATGTAACCTAATGCCTAAATGATTCAAAATTATTCCATTCAGGTTCCAACACCTGATATTAATACTTCACGGATGCAGCAACTGACAAGACAGAGACGTTGCAACTTACATTTGCAAAAACTGAAAATGTACAACCATTTTTTTTTTTTTTTTTTAAATAGAATCTAGCAATAAAGATAAATACGAACTGGCTTGCAAAACTCCTGAGAGTAAAGCTGTATTTACCATTTTAGAAAAATGCATTCTTTATAAAAGATTATTTTGAGATAATCATGTCAATTATCTCAAAACAATCAAAACTAGGTGTCTTTGACAAAATCCAACGGAGAATCTGTAATATGATTGAACCCAACTTTGCAGCTCGGATACAGTCAGTTTCTCACCGGTGAAATGTGGCTTCCCTGTGTCTCTGCTCTGATGAACTTAGCTCACTGGTGCCCCCTATATCTAAATTTACTCAAACCACAAGATTAGCAACTAAATCCCACCCTTCTACTGTGAAACCAATAAATTGTAAATGCAAATTCTACTCCAGTTGCTTCTTTTCTCACCTGTGGAATTCCCTTCCATTTACTTGCTTTCCCGACAGCTATAATCTCCCAGAATTTAAATATAAAGTCAATAGTCATCTATCTCACTAACCTGCATCCTCTCTCTCATATGCTCCTTTCTCCTTACCACTTCCTGACACCCCCTATAACCTGTCACTCTTTCTCATAACTTTCCTCTTATGTAACCCCCTGCAAAACAGTGGCAATAAAATGGCTTGCTAGGGGCGATATGATTATTAAAAAAATAGTTGTCCATTTCTATTCATCCCAACTCCTTAGCCCCCTCCATAATTCCTATACATTGAAAGTATCCAAATACTGTAATCATTCCATATTATATGTTGACAAATACAATAATGGAATAAGAATTGGTTTATGTAATCTTGGAAACTAATTATATTCAAGATAAAAGACCAGCCTTTTTAAGTTGGTCAGCGTTTTACAACTTATTTCTTCATAAAAGAATGGGGGCTAAAAATTTCCTAACCCAACTAAAAACTTTTCATTTATTTATTTTTTTTTTATGCTTGGTCAGAGTTTGGAGAGTAAAATAGGCCAAGAATTTATAAGTACCCCCACAAAAATTGTTTTTGTATTACAATCTAAACTGCAGTATACATATATTTAAAAAAATAAAATAAAATAAAATCTTTATATGCAAGAATTATAATACAGATCAAATATTAGCATACACTATTTAGTAAAGTATAGAATCATTTAGGCAGCAGACAAAAATCTTTTGTCTCAAAGTGTAAATAATATAACATAAGGTCTCTCTAATCTATATACATAAAAGGCAATCTGTGAGTGTGTGTGACTGTAAGCCATGCCCGCCTACATTTTTTAAGCTACGCAATTCAAACATTCTAGGGACATATATCTACAGGGAAGCCAGGTCGACACATACTTTTTGAGTTTAAGTTCAGCAATTTTCCCTTTCGCACTTTTTGGCCAATGGAGCTGATTGTTTACAATTGCTCTGTAAAACATCTAAGATGTCACATGGATGCTAGATTACATCACAGAAACCAAATCACACATATCAAACGCGACTAAAAAAAAAAAAAAAAAAAAAAAAAAAAAGACCCTTTATATTTAATTTTTATTCCAACCCTTTAAAAATTCATTTGGTCAAAAAAAAAAAAAAAAGGGAATATTTTTCCCTATAATTTTGAAACAAAAGAAATAGTGTTTTTTCAAACAAAAACAAAATATGTAAAAAAAAGTGCCAATGGTTAATTTAAATATTTAAGTCTTTTTTTTTTTCAGATTTAATATTTCATACTTCAGAAAATAAAAAAAATAAAAAATAAAGCTTTTTTTTTTCGCTAAATATTTCATGCAGGAAATCAACTGTCTGTAATTCGTGTGGCATTAATATAACTTTTTCCTCTAAAATTAAATGTCTACAGTTTTAAATATTCTTCAAAAATTTCTGCAATTTATTTACTCAACAAAAAATGTAAATATTTTTCCCCGTAATTTTGAAACAAAAACAAACGCAATGTTGTTTACAATGTCACACAAAACAATCAACTCACGTTTACGCAAAACAAAAGAAAATAGATTTTTTTAATGGAATTTTTTAACAATTTTTAAACAACAATTTTTTATATAATTATTTTTTTTATATAACAGTTTTTTTTTAAGAGAGGCGGCGACTACAAGCACTCAGAAATTGCAACACGCTGCATTAATCATCTAATTAAAAAATGTTCTGAGTTGCACGGGCAACGCTGGGTTATGATGCTAGTCAGACATATACATCATTCTGACATAAAATAATTTTGAATATGGATTTGGTATCAGCATTTGTACTTTTGTCTAAAACATTGGTTTTTACTTTTGTTGTAAAATCTTTGTTGCCTAGTGTAGCCTAGTAGAGACTTCTTTGATCTGATAGAATATGGATCTTTGGCAAAGACAAAGTTCCAAAGTATTTCCATTTCTTTTGAAGTACTTTTGAACTTTCTTACAAAGTATCTGTAAGAGACTGACTATATAATATAATGTTGAAATAATCAAAATATTGGTAGCATCTTCAAGTGTTACCAGCAGTGATATTCACTTTGAGAGCAATAAAATTTTGGCAATTTTCCCAGGATTCAGCTCTTTACATCTGCATACGTGGTAGTGCATACATGAATGTCTTCAGAAAAGTACAATCACAGACATTTATATTTTAACAACCTGCAATTGTGTGATACTTATCTTGTTTGGTATTCATATAGAGTTCATTCCCCAGCTTTTGAACGGAATGAAAAAACAATTTTTAAAAATATATTTTAATTGATTTTGTACATGCAGAAAAATGGCCATACCTGCAACACTTGAAAAAAAATATCTTAAATTTTAAATTATTTTAAAGAAAAATTAATTTTTTGGAAAACTTACCAGATTGTTTTGTATACAATCTACAAAACTATAAAATGACAAGTTCTATTTTACTCTTCATCATAACATTATTTCTTCTACTCTCGTATCTTTTTAAACTTAATATTTGTTTTCCAAAAGTAGTTTTCATGTATTTTCTATAATGATAAACCAAAATCCATGGATTAATTAAAAATTTGTTTTTTGATAGATATCAACCTTTAGTGGATGATGTAAAGCCAAAGTATATTTTGAATTGTAAGAATATGTTTTTTTTTTAAGTGAATATTGCATTGTGGTGCAATGGCTATCGACTCAGAATGACAAATTGGGGAGCCGAGTTCGAATTTCAGTTGGATTCCTTGCATTCACTTACGTACAAATACCCTTGGGAAAGGTATTAATCCATCTCTTCCTTCCAGTTATAGGTTAAATAATAGGACAGATTAGGTTCTATAGCCTTGGTCGGTAACCAGTCTACTGCAGAAAGCAAGGGCAACCTACTCCGGGATACGTCTTCTGCCGAGTCAGTCATGTCTCTTTCGAGACATGATCACCAAAGCGTGTATCACGTATGGCACTTAACTGACTGACTGACTGAATATTGCATTAAAGTTTCCTTCCAGATACAAGTTCAATTATTTAACCTATAATCTAGGGAGAGAAGATAAATTCATACTTATATAAGAACACATGACCCAGTGGATATAGATGTTGGTTAGTTCCAGTGACTTGACCCAAAGAGTTGTGAGTTCAATTTTAGGTTGCAGCAGTAGTGAACAAGTAACTTAGGGAGTCTGGTTAGAAAGAGATAACTCATGAATACCAAAAGAGGCTTTGCACAAGGAATGAGAATGATATACCCCAGTGATTGTAATAAAGATTTTGGTTCAAAATTCCTAGCACCTGAAGAAGGCCATAGTGTACAATGGCTGAAACATCATACAAATGGCAACAAAGATGAGGACAATAGTCCAAATAATGTAAATAGTGTAAATACTACCTCATCTCAGAAATATAGACAAATACTTTGAATTTTTACTATATCAAGTTGGTGCATATTGCCAGATTAGAGGGGGTCCCGATCAATACTCAGCACCCACCCAATGACTATATACATTTATATCTTAAAATCATGATCATTTCCTAAATATGCTAGGATATGACAACCTCTAATTACAATGGAAATAGTAGGCCCAATGCAGCCAAGAACAGCAATGCTCACAAGCAAGATTTTCTATATTTGACTTAATGGTCATTAAATAAAATAATTACAGATTTTGCCTGGGTTCTATTATACGCTTGGTTGATGAAGATTTCAAAAATATCTTACAAATAACATTCACATTAGCAACAATAAGTGCAAAGTAAGAAGACTTCTTTTTTAAGAAGGTCAAATCACTATGGTTCCAGGATTTGGTTAAGTGAGGCTTGCAAACTACAATAAAATAAACTGGAATAAAGTGTTTGCCTATATTTCTGAAGTTAAGTATTTACATTGTTTAGACTGTTGTCCTCATCTTTATTGTCATATTCACAATGTTTTGGCCATTGTACACTGACTTTTGTCAGATGATTGGAATTTTGAATCAAACCCTTTATTTCAATCACTGGAGTAGATTCTTCCCATTCCATGAGTCATATCACTTCCAGATGTTTTAGTTATTTCCATTTAACTTAAGTTTTTTTTTTTTTGTTTTGTTTTCTTTTGCCACTGCTGTTGCCAAGTATTGAACTCACAACTCATTGGGAGAATTCACTGAGTCCAACCAACACTTTTAGCCACTGGACCATGCATCTTTGTAGCAAACAAAAACAAAAACTTAGAGAATTGAGTTAAATGGAGATAGCTAAAATATCTGGATGTGGCATGACTCATGGAACAAAAACAATCTAATTTAGTGATCAAAATAAACGGTTTGGTTCAAAATTCCAATCACCTGAAGAAGGTTGAAGTTTACACTGGCCGAAACGTTGTGAATATGGCAACAAAGATGAGGACAACAGTTTGAACAATGTAAATAATCCAATAAAAAGATCAAAGAAATCTATCAGAATCAGACTTTTCATTTTTTTTTTTTTAGTTTTCTCTTTGTGGCTTATCAACCTTTTCTGTCAGTTAAGTGATACACACTTTGGGCAATCATGTCTCAAAAGAGACATGACTGACTGGGCAGAAGATTATCCCGCAGTAGATTGCCATTGCTTTTTGCAGTAGACTGGTTGCTAGCCAAGGCTATACAACCCAATCTGTCCTATTATTTAACCCATAACTGGAGAGAAGAGACGGATTAATACCTTTCCCAAGGGTATTTGTGCATAAATGAATGCAAGGAATTCAACTGGAATTCGAAGTCGGCTCCCCGATTTCTCTTTCTGAGCCAATATCCTCTGCACCACAACACACAACCTTTTCTGTAGGTTACTTAAAGCCAGAAAATTTTTAATATAGTAAGAATAGAGTTAATAATGATTTACTGATACAAATTCTAATTGACCTATAACAGAGAGGAGAAAGTTTATTCATACCTTTTCAAGAGTATTTGCACATAAGTAAATATAACAAATCCAATTAAAATACAGTTCTTATTTCCAATTCCAAGTCATTATCTATGACATCAGCCTCACATCCAAGCTTACAGCACCTGGCATTCCCAAGTGGTCACACATCAAAGTAACGACCAAGCTCAACATTGCTTAACTTTAGTGATCGAGAAGCAGTAGTCAGAATTAGAAGTCATTAAAAAGAATATTACCTTTTTTTTTTTGCAAGACACATTTGCTTAATTTTTGCCTAGTAAGTCTCAGGTTTCACCAATTAAAAAGAAAGATAATTTTGCAATATAAGACATTTCAGAAATTAATAGTAACGCCCGATTATATGAGTAAAACATCTGATTCTGAGACAACATAATAATAATTATGAAGAGAGTAAAAATGTGGTGCCATTTTCTTTTCAGTTTCCAAGCACACCCAACATTTTCTTTTTATTTGACACCTGAAGAGAATGGCTGCATTTCATTGCAGAAAATGTAATCTTTCTCATGTTTATTTCTCTGTACTATTTTGCGTTTCTCCTCTTACAGTTACTATGGACACACATGATGTGGGTTTAGAGGAGAAAGTCGTACAAAAGCACTCAGAGTTTTTTTTTTTCATTACAAAGTTCGTCATTTGGAATCAATAAAGCCAGACATTTTGCTGCAACCACATTGACATTCGTTAATAGAAAAACAAAATGGCAGCCAATTTCCGAAATGATCTCAAGTCCATCTGTGGCAAATGATGGCTTGCTAATTTTAACACCACCAAAACTAAAATTTTCTCAATTACTCATCTGAAAGACTCTTCTCTGCCTCCACAGCCGATAACTTCCCGGAGAGTGACTCGTACCTTCTCAGTCTTACATTCTCAGCTGACATGAAATGGAATGACTATATTGAATCCATTACTAGGTTAGCAGCTAAAAAAGTTACTTTACTGTGTGTATAAGACAATTTTTCTCTCCAGAATCTAATTTACATATCTATGAGTCTACCATTCATCTATGCTTAGAATACTGCAGCTACATGGGTCCCTACTATTTACCTTGAGATCCTCAAAAAAATCCAAAGAATCAGCAATATTATTTGTCCTGATCTGGCAGCTCAGCTTCAGGTCACTTTCCCACCACCTTAAGGCTGCCTCTCTGTATCTTTTCTATACATACTTTCATGGTAATTGTTCGAATGATCTCTTCACTATGGTACTTACTGAATTTAAGTACAATACAAGACTGGTGTCAAGATCTTATCAAATTACAGTTCAGCTGGCTAGATGTAAATTCTATGCTAACAATTTTTTTTTCTCACATTTCTCCCTTGTGGAACTCCCTTTTCAGCCAACTTTAATCTGCAAAAATTTACATGCAATGTCAATCACTACCTACTGATTACACTTATCTCTTCCTGAACATTAATGTTTCTGGTCTTTATAGCTTTATTGCCTTGCATGGGGTGATACTGATATAAAAATTTTTAAAAAAAACAAACTAAAGACTGTCAAAAACGAGAATTGAACATGCAAGAAAATAAACATTTACACATTAAAATAGGGTTCTTACTAGTCTACATTTCTGAGATGAGGTATTGTAATTGTTTACACTATTCACAATTTTCAGACACCTGAAGACGGTCAGAGAGTACAAAGGTCAAAGCATTGTGAATATGGCAACAAAACCCGAGGACAACAGTCCAAAGAATGTAAATAGTGTAAAGATTTCTTACATTTAACCTTTCTTGATAGATCTTCCATTATCATGATGTGGGATAGTTAATAATAAAAGTTATAAAAGGATAGACAAACTAAATGAAAGCGGCTTGACCAGCGATTCCCAACGTGGAGTGTATGCCCCACAGGAGGGCAATTTAATTTTTAAGGGGGCAATTCAATTGTTAGGTGTTTTGCTAATAAAAGTCTTGCATGAAGTACAACGGTCTCATTAACTAACTTTATTGTACTAATCTGAAATGAGCTGAATGATATTTTGCATTTGATATCTTTACTTTACAATTTAATTAAAAGTACTGATCAAAGTATTACAGAAGAAAGCTTCCTTTGAAATTAGTTTTTGTTTATAAATTTAAATATTTCAATTCTCTATTACATGCCTAATATATATATATATATATATATATATATATATATATATACTAGCAGTATAGCCCGGCGTTGCTCGGGTGAAATGAAAGCTTTAAAACTAATCCATGGTCCTGGAGCTCAGACTCCAGGAACGTTGGCACGAAAGACTAAAAAGCAATAGTTGTTTCCAGTCAAAGCAAAACTGTAGACTGAAAGAAAAATAAATGGATGTAAGTCAAATTTTGATTTCCTGGTATCGATATCAAATAAGTTTTTTTTTTCTCGTAAACTGTATTTTGAAGGATAAATAAGTCCTCTGAGTAAATGGTATCATGGCTGAGACTAAGAACTACAATTATACCTACTTAGAGCCAAACTCGAAGCAAAAACTAAAATAAAAGAGATGAAAAAAATACAGGCATACAGGCAGATAAACACACACAAACATCTTGCCTTTTATACATAAATATATTATCAATTTTCTGCACTATTGTAAGAACTGCAACCTTGAAACTTCTGAATATCGATTCTTATGTCTTTGTCTACGAGTGTATCAAATTTGATTAAAATTGGACCATTCCTTCTATAAACAGATTTTTTCAATTATCGATTTCCCATATTTATCGGGGGTACCTTGACACAAAACCTAGCTAAGAACACTCGCAGACGCTTATAAGACAACTGTGTAAATTTTTAAGAAAATCGGTTCAGCCATTTCAGAGTCTATAGGTAACGGACACACACACACACAAAATGTTCCATTTATAAATAAGTTTAGATATATATAACTGATTTTCTGCATTATTGTAAGGACTACAACCTTGTAACTTCTGAATATCATTTCTTATGTCTTTGTCTATGAGTGTATAAAATTTAATTAAAATCAGACCACTCCTTCTATAACCTGATTTTTTCGATTATCAATTTGATATTTATCAGGGGTACCTCGACACAAAACCTAGCTAAGAATACTTACAGACACTTATAGTACAACTGTGTAAATTGTCAAGAAAATCGTTTCAGCCGTTTCAGAGTCTATAGGTAACAGACACACACAGACACACAAAGTTCCATTCATAAATAAGTTTAGATTTAGATTATAGAATGACAACTTGTGATTAACAACAATTAAAATTATAAAAATAGAAATACTAATATTTACATTTGAACTATTGTCCTCATCTTTGTTATTATCCCAAAATCTTAACTGTTGTGTTCTCCGGCCTTTATTTTCATGCTTGCTGATCCAAGTAACTTTCAAGGAATTTGAAACGTAACCCTATCTATTCTACTAACCATGTCTAAAGATATCTCATCTAGTTTTTATTTAGCCTGCTGTTTGTACTGAATTCACAATTACTGTCACCAAATTCATGATTGGGTTCTATAGCCTTGGCTGGCAACGTCTACCACAGAAAGCAATGGCAACCTACTGCGGGATAATCTTCTGCCCAGTCAGTCATGTCTCTTTAGGGATGTGATCGTCCAAAGCGTGTATCACATATGGCACGTAACCAACTGATATTGAGAAGAGGGCCCCAAAATGATGACCCCAATTTAAATATAAATTCAAGAGGAACACACAAAAAGAAGTTCAATGAAGTCATATGCCATAGAGAAGCTCGGTGGAAATGTCATTGGCATGAGGAGCATTACACATTCAGCTCACTTCAGGTGAGTTTCAATTACTTTCTAGTAATTTCCTTCTTCATCTGATTTTGCATCAACTGATTACCATGATTGCTATAAAAGGAGGAAAATTCTCTAATAGAAGTAGATACAAGATTTTGTCAAAATTTATTTTCACATCAAACCTGAAGAATTTTACTCATAATGAATGTTTTCTCCTGTTACACCTCAAAACTCCCATTCCGTCATCCACCTGATCAGACCCTGCAAATATGTTATCCACTGCCTTCCTCTGTCTCTTTTCCTGTCAGTATCAGGTTCCCCAAGCCCTCCTTCCATGTCCCAGGAACTTCAGTTGTCTCTTCCTGATGCTCACTATTAATTTTCTTTTTGTTGCCATTCCTTCCAACACCTCATCATTGCTTGCATGCTCAGTCCACAATATTCGCAGCATCCTTCTGTAGAACCACATTTCCGCTGCTTGCAAATAATGTTAAATATATAATTGAATAAAATGGAATTATCCCTTTACAAAGTTGATAAACAAAAATGGAAATTATTTATAACTCAACTTAAAGTATTTTTTAGCCACAAACAATTTTTTAAAAATAAAAACTGAATAAACTACAAGAGCACTTCTAATATTTCCCTAACATTGTTCAAATGTTGGTGCTGGAAAAATTTTACATAAACTTTTTAAAATTAAATATAGCATTAATTTTGTATTCTTATATCTTGATGATAAAAGACTGAAGCAATTCACCAACATATGATGGTAAACAATCTACTCTCAAAGACAATTACTACTGTAGTGAGTGATTTCTATCTAATACCCCATAGGTGTGACCTTTAACCAGACTAAGGTAATCTTGGTCAATAGAAGAGTGAGCACATAAGTTAAATTGTTTGAATTATAGGAACTTATTTAACTGATTTCAGATTATTTAAAAATTATCCTATTGATATAAATATATATAAAATATATGGTTTGTGCAAAACTTCACCAAAAAAAAAAAAACTTTTTTGAAAATTAGAAACTGAATGCAGAGCAGAAAAAAATACAAAATTCAAAATTTTTGTATATACTCAAAATGTATATAAAATGGTTGACAACTGCTTTCCAAGAATATCCATTTGCTAAGATTGCTAGGCAATTGGAAAGTCAACATAACTACACACATTATATATATATATATATAAGCATACAGTGGAAACTATTCCTGAATGCCCCGGATCTTTAACAAATCAATTCACAAATTAATTTTATCAAAAATAAAATGTCCTAGTTTTTCTTAATAGAAATTTGAGTTTTTGAATGAAAATGATGTCAACCAAATGAACACCAATCAAACCAAGGAAGCCTCATGATACTGAAGAACAAAGATGGGATCAAAGCAGCAAATTCTTACAGGAAAAATTGTTTCGGTTTTTGAACAACTACTTCAAACAAATCAAGTTCAAGAATGGATACTCCACTGTATGTTCTCAAATGATTTTTTCAGGAAAAATATGCCCTGGTTTTGAAAGCAAAATTCAGTTCTCAAACAAAAATGACATCAGCCAAATCAACACGAATCAAACAAAGGAAGCCCCAAGCACACAGATATATCAGTTATTTGTTGGATTCTATAGACACTGTGCCTGTTCACTCCATAAATGTGCCTTCTGTCATATTTTTATACATTCTAATTATATATTAATTATCATATAAGTAAATATCATATTATATACATTCTAATGACTCTGAAGAAAGTTAATGATAGGAGCCAAAAAAGAGGAAATGTTGAGAACCACAGTTGAGATAAAAAAAGTAAACTGAAAAAGTGGAATGCATGTCTTTGATCTCACAGTGAATTTTTCAATGGCAAACTCAGCAATAAGCACAACACTGAAAAAACAAAGATATGATCAAATTAATTCTGACAGGAAAAATTGTTTCAGTTTTCAAACAACTTCTCACAAATAAATTAAGTTTGAAAACCAAGGTTCCACTATATATATGTGTACTAGCAGTATAGCCCGGCATTGGTCGGGTGTAATGAAAGCTTATATATATATATATATATCCATAAATTATAGCTCTACTTTTGTATTGAGCACTTTCTTAAAAATAGTGTTTCTTTTGACAAAGAATATTATTCCAACAATACTTGTGTGTGTGTGTGTGTGTATATATATATAAAAATCGATTTTCTGCACTATTATAGGAACTGCAACCTTGAAACTTCTGAATATCGATTCTTATGCCTTTGTCTATGAGTGTATCAAATTTGGTTAAAATCAGATCACTCCTTCTATAACCTGATTTTTTTGATTATCGATATTTATCGGGAGTACCTTGACACAAAACCTAGCTAAGAACATTCGCAGACGCTTATAGTACAACTGTGTAAATTTTCAAAAAAATCGCTTCAGCCGTTTTGGAGTCTATAGGTAACGGACACACACACATACAAAGTTTTCATTTATAAATAAGTTTAGATATAAGAGAGAATGGTAACTTGTGAAATAAAGAGGATAATCCAAAATTATCTAATTAATATAAAATATCAATTACATAGAGAGCTCACTGGACATTATCCAGAGCAAATATATTGAGGAAAATTCAACACATAATTAGATGGTTATAAATCCAGAATTTATTTCAGCAATGTAAAAAATTCTTTTTGCAATTGCCTCGTTCAGACCACTGATGAATAAATAAATGTTAATTTCACTCAGACTATTAAAAAAACAATTTATAAAAAGAGGGATTTTTAAACCATAAATCAATTGAGAATAGATACATAAAATCACACATAACACAATACAGAATAAGTAATTAAATCACACATACATAAAACAATTAACAATATATTATACATGCACAAAAAGGAGGAAATGCATGTGAGTGTGTGTGATTCAACCACTGCTGTGGTCAAATATATTTTTAAGTCTGACATTAAGTGAATCTAGGCAGCTTTCAAGCTTCACCACTAATTCAGTTCTCAATGAAATTTCAAGCAGTTTACAGAGTTAGATAAGACACCTTCTCAGCTATATTTTGAAAAGAAAATTTTTGACTTTTGGTTCATAAGAAAAAAAGTTGCATGAAAATATGTGAAATCTGAAAAAGGAGACCAGCTACATAAATACATAAGTGAGTGAGTGACTAAAGCTTCTAATAATCTTATTTTTTACAAGCAGTATAGCCCGGCGTTGCTCAGGTGTAATGAAAGCTTTTATATATATATATATATATATATATATATATATAAAAATCGATTTTCTGCACTATTGTAAGAGCTGCAACCTTGAAACTTTTGAATATCATTTCTTATGTCTTTGTGTATGAGTGTATTGAATTTGATTAAAATTGGACCACTCCTTCTATAACCCAATTTTTTCGATTATCGATATTCATCAGGGGTACCTCGACACAAAACCTAGCTAAGAACACTCGCAGGCACTTATAGTAAAAGTGCAAATTTTCAAGAAAATCCGTTCAGCCATTTTGGAGTCTCTAGGTACGGGACACAGACAAAGTTTCATTTATAAATAAGTTTAGATAACTTTTTTCTAATGTTTTTGCATGCAGTTTTCAACATTTAAATTCTGATGATATCTTATTTTTGTCAATCACACTTTGCTTATCACTTATTTCATCAGAATTGATTATCAGAAGTAATTCTAAATAAACACTTTTATATTTAATACCAATCAAAATTCACAGACATATGAAAGCAATAAAGAGAAAGCTTAAATAATGGATCAGCAAAATAAAGTCTGAAAGGAACTTTACTTTTTTTTTTTTGCATTTTGAAAACAAGTTTGTGCTCAACAAACAGCACAAATATCAAAATGACTGCAACTCACAATTTCTGCCTACCCTCCACACAGTTCCAATTTGATATCCCCAGACTTCTGGTTATTCCCAGAATTGAAAAATGGCATTAAAAGGTCAACACTTTTCATTCAATATCGAAGTTGAAGCTGCTGTGCACAATTGGATCAAAAGTAAACCAGAAACTGTTTTCATGTGTGTAGTGGTGGTGGTGGTGGGGGTTAGGATGTTAGACAAAATTTGTAGCAAATAAACAAAATAACCACGCATAAAAATCAACTTAAAATTTTGAAAGTAAATTTAATTCAATTCGATACAAGTTTCATTCTATTTGGTCTCAACCTTGTTTATATCAACCCTCGTAATTTTGAAAGGAAGAAATTTACTTCATTTTGATACTGTTTTCATTATTTTTTCTGGTTTAAACATTGACAACTTTTTTCTATTTTCGGAATCATCTATTATAGAAATTTTAATCTTTAATTTCTTTCAAAGAACACAAAACTGATAACTCTTAGGAAAACCACAACATCACACTAAAATATATATCTTCTTCTATGTGCCCTGTCCTTTCAGGACGTAGGCGATCATGGTTCTCCACATCTCCCTATCCCTGGTGGCTCTTAGAATGTTTTTTCCTGTTACACATCGCAACCCCCATTCCGTCATCCACCTGATCAGGCTATACAAATATGTTATCTAATGCCTTCCTCTGTCTCTTTTTCCTTCTATCTGGCCTGTCAGTATCAGGTTCTCCAAGCCCTCCATCCTCATTGCATGTCCCAGAAACTTCAGTTGTCTCTTCCTGATGCTCACTATTAATTTTCTTTTCGTTGCCATTCCTTCCAACACCTCATCCTTGCACACATGCTCGGTCCACAATATTTGCAACATCCTTCTGTAGAACCACATTTCCACTGCTTCAAGTTTTGTCCTCATTTTCGATGATATTGTCCAGCATTCACTGCCATATTGAAGAACTGACATCACATAGCAATCCAGTACTCTCATCTTTGTTTTTAGTGAAAGTTTCCTGTTTCTTAATACTCTTCTCAGCTCCTGGAATGCATCCTTGTGCTTTTGGATCTCAGGAATATAAATATATAGAAAACTGCTGTGACCACAAAGTGAGGGATCAGTTTATATATCGATTGTAATATGGAATTGATCCCCCACTTTATATCCAGTATGCTTCTGTAGAACCACATTTCGGTTGCTTCAAGTTTTTCCTTCATCTTTGATATTGTCCAGCATTCATTGCCGTATTGAAGAACTGACATCACATAGCAATCTAGCACTCTTCTTTGTTTCTAGTGAAATAAAAATTTTAAGGAAATGTCCTATGAACAAATCATACTGCTTTAAGTTAATCACAAGATTAATGATTTTTTTTTCATTCTTTCATGCCAACAAAAATATAAAAAAAAGAAAACATTTTACTTAACAAAAATTAAAAAAAAAAAAAAACACATAGGTCATGGCATAACATAACATTTAAGTAGTAATTAACCCCAATATAAAACCAGGTGACCCATGCATTTGACAATAATTAACAATGCCAATTAAGTAACACTACATAAGTTAAAATGTGCCAAAATTACAACAGATATTTTAAATTAAAGCCTCCGTCTTGCAGGTTAGATCCCAACATGTGCAGTTGTTGTTTAACCCTACAATTATTCAATACTTGTGATTCTGAAACAGCAAGCTCTTCAAATACATCACCACATGTAATGATTTATAAGTATGCATCACAATGAACATTGATGAGTGCATAAAAATCTTAAAACCTCTAGTAATACGAGAAAAACTAAAAAAACAACAATGTATTCAATAATCATATCAAGTAAGAAAGCTATATGTGTATATGCATTTGTGAATACAGGGCCACAATTGATGCTAAAAAACACAGAGCACAGAGAAAATTGTCCAGATTTATTAGTTGACAATATGATGATATCATCAGTGTCATCCGTTTCCAGAAACTATGATTTTTGCAGATTTTTTTCGGCTATTCCAATGGAAATTAGGCACAGAACGTGAATGAAAGCAGGAAATCGGGTTCAGACTTTCTGAGTATAACCATTCTTTTCTCCCAAAATTAATAAATAAACAAACAGATTTTTACTGCATTCATTCGGATGTTTTCTTCGTTTCTCTTTCTTTCTTTGTGAATTTTTTAGTTTGATTTCTGACGAAGGCATTTTACCTAGCCCGGATTTTCACTATGATTGCATGGATCGGCCCGTACCCGTAAGTCAGATACGACCATATATATATATATATATACACACACACTTCATTGAAAATGACAGACAAGGTAATATCATTGAATGTTTTTTTTTATATCATTTTTTCATGTGTTCTTGTGATTTTTTTTTTCAGAACTCAAATTATATGATTATATGGGAATTGGCCAGATGCTTTGTTTTACTAGGCGCTTTCAGCTATAATTTTAGGCATCATCAAGAGTGAATTTTATTTTACACGTAAAGTGCTCAAAAAAAATAAAAATAATAAAAAAAGGACAATTCCTAAAAATTTGAGTTCTGAGAGGGGGTAAAAAAAAAAAAAATCATCAGAACACATGAAAAATGAAATAAAAAAAAAACTTAATATCTTGTCTATAATTTTCAGTGAAACCTGAATAAAAGAGACTGCAGCACCAGCAACACATATATATATATATATATATATATATATATATATATACACACACAAAAAGACACTTAAGGCTCGATGGAATAGCCATAAATAGCCTACATTTAAGTCTACATTTAAACTAGGAAACTTAAAACTCTGTACAAAAATGGCTAGCCATGTACGGAAATTGAAATTAAAATATGGAAAAGACCCCTGCATAACATGGTGTATAATAAAAACAGCCAACCCTTACAATGGTGGTAAAATATGTAGACTGTGCCGGGAAGAAAAGTTAGATATTATGATATTTCCAAACAAAAATGAATTACTAAATAAAAGAACAGAAATTATGATCATGTGTAACCATAACAACAAATATATTTTAGGATCATACAATCATGGATGAA
Source organism: Ascarosepion bandense (assembly GCA_037127315.1). Taxonomy (NCBI): domain Eukaryota; kingdom Metazoa; phylum Mollusca; class Cephalopoda; order Sepiida; family Sepiidae; genus Ascarosepion; species Ascarosepion bandense. Next base: position 3,464,766 of record JBBBDQ010000490.1, on the reverse strand, counting down.
AGTGTTCTAAGACCTTTAAGTAACGTGTCCTAATTTTGAAAATTGCGCATTCATAAAAGACCCCTGTTACCTGGTCTAATTTTATGACCAAAAACTAAATAATTAAGATATATATGAAAACTATGTGAATTTTTTTATATATGAAAAACAATTTTAGGGAAAATAGTACAATGTGGAAAATATAGGACTTCAGATAAAAGTGATACTTATTTGTGGTGCAGTGGATATTGGCTCAGAACAACAAATCTAGGAGCCGAGCTTGAATTCCAGTTGAGTTTCCTGCATTCACTTACATGCAAATACCCTTGGAAAAGGTCCCTCCAGTTATGGATTAATAACAGGGTAGATTAGATTCTGTGGCCCTGTCAGTCATGACTCTTTTGAGACATGATCACCCAAAGCGTGTATAATGTATGGCACTTAACTGACTGAATATAATAGTTGGAAACATAATTAAAACTTCTACTAGGCATAAAGTGGAGGATCGGTTTTTTATTGTTATGAAGTAATAAACTGATCCCCCACTAATTATACTTGATATAAGAATGTAATATAATCTATCTCTTCTCCCTCCAGTTATGAGTTAAATGGCAGGACAGATTGGGTTCTATAGCCTAGGCTGGCAACCAGTCTACTGCAGAAAGCAATGGCAACCTACTGCAGGATAACCTTCTGCCCAGGCAGTCATGTATCTTTCGAGACATGATCGCCCAAAGCATGCATCATGTATGGCACTTAAATGACTGACTGAATATAATAGTTGGAAACATGGTTAAGGCTTCTACTGGAAATAAAGTGGGGGATCAATTTTATTTTGTTATGAAGTAATAAACAGATACTCCACTAAATCCACCAATTACTAAATAATATATCTCTTCCCCCTCTAGCTATGAGTCAAATAACAGGACAGATTGGGTTCTATAGCCTTGGTTGGCAGCCAGTCTACCACAGAAAGTAATGGCAACCTTTTGCGGGATAATCTTCTGCCCAGTCAGTCATGTCTCTTTTGAGACATGATCGCCCAAGTGTGTATCACGTATGCCACTTAACTGACTGACTGGAAGGTATGAAGGTATGCTGAGAATTTGTTTTTTTTTTTATGTTTTGGGTATATATAGTCGAGCTGATTTATGTCCGGGTTCTTATAATTCACATTTCTTAAATTTTCTATTATCACAATGGGACATATTTAATAACAAACTAATTGAAATTGGCTCGATTATATAATTTGTTTTTTCTAAAAAATATAGAACAATCATTGATAGAATCCCACCCTCTTCAAATTCTACATTCAAGGATTACATTTTCAGTTTTATTAGTAAATATCAGTTTATATGGTAGACATGATTGTACTATAAGCATGATAATACCAGCAATATTAGTATGAATGTAAATAACCAGCATTTATGCCGGTTATTTACATTCATACTAATATTGCTGGTATTATCATAGCGACTTGGTGTTTCAGCCATTGTGTTATATAGCAATCATTAAACACAATGTTTGGATACAGCAGCAGAATTTGATTTAAAATTGTTTAACTGATGACAAACACTCACATTGTGAAAACTATGACAGGATCATACAAAAGAGAAGAAACACAAAAAAAAAGAATAAACATTGATAAAAGTATATCTTATACTATTTCTTTATAAAAAAAAAAAGATCCCATGTTTAACTCATCTAAATCTAATCTAGTCTAGTATAAATTTATTTATAAATGGAACTTTGTCTGTCTGTCTGTGTGTGTATGTGTGTGTGTGTGTGTGTGTGTGTCTCCGTTACCTGTGGACTCCGAACGGCTGAACAGATTTTCTTGAAAATTTACACAGTTGTACCATAAGCATCTGCGAGTGTTCTTAGCTAGGTTTTGTGTTGAGGTACACCCGATAAATATCGAAAATCGAAAAAAATCAGGTCAAAGAAGGAGTGGTTTGATTTTAAATTAAATTTGATACACTCATAGACAAAGACATAAGAAACAATATTCAGAAGTTTCAAGGTTGCAGTTCTTATAATAGTGCAGAAAATTTGATATTGATACCAGAAAATCAAAATTTGACTTACATCCATTCATGTTGATACCAGAATTACAATTTCGTCTTTAAAAAGAAATCTTTACTTTTTACCCTTGAATTAACTTAAGCTTATTATTTAAGACAATGAAATAAGGATAAAGTTCATTTATTTTATTTGAACTTTTATTATTTTAACTTTATTGTAAGAAACTTTTTGATTCAAATTAGACTAAAAATTTAGAATTTTATCAAAGTTGATTTTTTTTTTTTTGTCTATGATAGGGTTAGTCATAAAAATTAATGTATTGATTATAAATTTTAGTTTTTATAATGTGTGTTTTTCTTTTAAACAGGGTTTTTTTTGTTTTAAGTAATTTTCATTTTACCATACTTTGTAAAGATAAAGATAACATTCCACACTTCTAAATTAATAAAAATGTTATTAAGAATTTTATTACAGAAAGTCAATGTCATAATTCAGCATATTTAATGCAATATTTTATAATTACTCTTTAAAATATATGGCCAAAATCTAAGAAGAAAATACTTTTTTTTTTTTGCAGGATAGTTGAACTTATTTTAGACTGGTTATGGGTATTATTGGTTGGTTAAAGCACAAAATGGCTGGAGCAAAGCAGTTCAAAATAAAAACATTAAAATTAAAAAATATAAATAGATAGCTGTCACACTTGTCTCATTTGGCTTCTGCTGCTATTAGTGTCTTTTCTGCTGGATCAGGTGACCCAGTATCTTAACTGTTAATCAAGAGGACTAACAGACTAAAGCAGACTACTCTTGATTGACCTCAGACTCTGGGCTGGCTGCCCAAATCAACAACTTTTTTTTTCCTGTCTTGTCATCTTAATTTTGATTCCAAATCCATCAAAGCTACTGACTAAAATTCATCTCTGGCCAATCAGAACAACTAATCCTAATACATACATCCGGTTACAAAAATCAAACATAAAAGCCATTCAAGAAGAGGTCTTGTTTTTGTTTTCTTTTTTTAAATGTTATAGAAAATAAACTAAAAAAGTGAAAAAATAGATGAAATCATAAAATTGCAGATTTTATAACTGCTAAAGAAACAGAAAAATATATAACATTCATTACAGAATATAGTCACCGGTAATAGACTGTTTCGAATTTCAGGTCTAATTTTTTAAATTCTGAGACAAACTAATTTTATTTTAACTAATATATATATATATATATATATATATATATACACACACACACACACACGTCATCATCATCATCACAGGCATTTACCATAAACCCACAGACACCCAACAGTACCTCCATTTCAAGAGTCACCACCCTAAAAGTTGTCTAAAACCCATCTTCCACTCCCTAGCACGATGAATTTAAAAAACCCTACAAATGAGGCGATACTCCATTCCACTAATAAACAAGTAAACAAGGGTTTCCAACTGGCAGAAGAAATACCATTAGAATCTCTCCGAAATAAAAAAAAATTTTTTAAAATTAAAAAAAAAAAAACATGAAAAAGAAAACATTCTCATATACGTTTCCACACACAACAAAAACAACCCAGAATTATTCACAAAGATAAAAAGACACATAGAATTACTCAACAAAAATGATAAAATAAAAAGAAAATCTTAAAAACAATTAAAATAATTAAAAGCAAATGCCAACTCCAAAATTAAAAATCATACTAACCTCATCAAAATTCAAGCAACAAACAACAGAGGGTCACAAAAAAAAAAAAAAAAAAAAAAAAAAAAGGAGTATGCAACATAATAGAAGGAAACCACATCTATATTCAAAATAAAAACTAGTCTGAGTTGCAACTCTAAAAATGTAATTTATGCTCTAAAATGTGATGAATGTGCAAAAATATGTGGGGGTGACACAAGGCCTGAATAAAAGAGTAGCCCTGCACAGAAGTAACATTAAACTAGCCAATAACAGGAAATTGTACGTTTCCCAACACCCACACAAATGTAGTGGCGGCAAATTCAGAGTAATGCCTATCTACCAAAATGCAAATTATGACACACTCATGAAGCAGGAAGAAATTTTTATAAATAATATGAGCCTTCCATCAACAAAACAACATGAAAAACCTAAGACACAAACACACTAAATTCAAACACAAAAAAAAAAAAAAAAAAAATTGCGAACCATTGCAAAAAGTTGTATTCCAAAAACAAAAGTACTAAATGAACCGTAAAATTGAATCAAAATTGCTGGAAACAATTTCGAAATAGAAAGACAAATCAAATTTCACAAGTCAGTGTAAAAAACAAATTTTCTGGGCAACAAAAGGTGAATGATTCCTAGAACAGAAGAGATTTGAGTTAGTGTGACAAAATAAAAAAAACAAAAAAAATAAAACAACAAGCATATGAATTTTCTGACCTGCTAATGAACCACTTATCTAGATACACACACAACATTTTCGGAAGTCAGAAAGACAAACGGATCTCAATATGTAAAGTCACAAGTTTATTCACCTGAAGAGAATCAATTTTGGACTCGGAACACGTGTAGCGACACAAATACCATTATAGACACTTAAAATATTATACAAAAAACAAGTAATATTAATAATAATAACAATAAATCTACACTTTAAACAAAATGTTCACAGCCTCTCACACTTTTTCCTCTGTGTGTGTGTGTGTGTGTGTGTGTGTGTGTGTGTATATATATATATATATATATATATATATATATACACACAATAAAAAAAATCAACAATTGTTGTGATTTTTTTTTGTTGTCTTTCAACGATATCACCAAGTATATCAGACGGTACGAACGGATCCTACACAAAATTAATAGACAAAACTTGTCTATATTATTCAATGGAACCTGCATTAATGAATATTTATATATATATATATATATATATATATATAAACACACACACACACACACATTGTTACGAGGATGCATTTATATATAAAGAAATAATAATGTCTCAAAAGTTATAGTAAGGGATTCTATTGAGTCCTACTTGTTATTACAAAAAAGTTTTAATTCATGAAGTAGTTGTTAAATAGAGAAATTAAGAATAGAATGTTTTGGAAGATTGTAGAATATTCAAATAAAACCCGAGAGAATTTAAAATGTTCTAGAAATATGCAAATTTGGTGTCAGCCCCTATAAAAATAGGTTTTGGGAAGAGAGTAGTTAGTTGTTAACAGGATTTGCTGACATTATCAACTCTGGCCAGATTCGTGGATCTGTGCATTCTGTCAAAAGAATCTCTAAGAAAAGTTGCCGACCAACTAAAATCTGAAAGAGAACCTCATGGAACTAAAAGGATAAATAAATTTTCTTGACCTTTTCATTGACCATACTGGAAATTATTCTTCATTTACACATTTAAGGGTTTCCAAAATGTATAGCACTTAAACTACTTTGATAACTGGGTAAAGATACTGACCCTTCCTTCCCCTTCATAACACTTTGCCTGCCAGTAGTAAACTCTACATTTCTGTTTTGAATGCAAAAAATTGTAAATTTTGTGTATATATCATTTTGTGTTTATCGTAAATTAAATATTTGTATGTGATTTAACTCAGTTTGGGTCAATCATTTTTTTTTTTGTTACACTTAACAATATATACACTAGTAGTATAGCTCGGCGTTGCTCAGGTGTAATGAAAACTTTAAAACTAATCCATGGTCCTGGAGCTCAGACTCTTTGGACATTGGCACAAAAGACTAAAAAGCAATAGTTGTTTCCAGTTGAAGTGAAGCCATAGAGTGAAAGAAAAATGAATGAATGTAAGTCAAATTTTGATTTCCTGGTATCGATATCAAATAAGCTTTTTTCATCCTAAACTGAATTTTGAAGGCTAAATAAGTCCTCTGAGTAAATAGTATCATGGCTGAGACTAAGAACTATAATTATACCTACTTAGAGCCAAACCCGAAGCAAAAACTAAAATAAAAGGGCTGAAAAAAATACAGACATACAGGCAGATAAACAGACACACACACACACACACAAACATCTTGCCTTTTATATATATAATCGATTTCCTGCACTATTGTAAGAATTGCAACCTTGAAACTTCTGAATATCGTTTCTTATGTCTTTGTCTATGAGTGTATCAAATTTGATTAAAATCGGACCATTCCTTCTATAATCCGATTTTTTTCCGATTATCGATATTTATGAGGGGTACCTCGACACAAAACCTAGCTATGAACACTCGCAGACACTTATAGTACAACTGTGTAAATTTAAGAAAATCGGTTCAGCCGTTTCAGAGTCTATAGGTAATGGGCACACACACAAAGTTCCATTTATAAATAAGTGTATATTATATATATATATATATATATATATATATATACACACACACACATCAACCTTCTGCAAGTTTTATGCTGTTTCCATTCTTCAGCATTTATCTGGTTTTTCTTCACTTTTCCTTTTCAAAATTCCAACAGAAATCCCAGGTCCATGTAAAGACTTCATCTTAGTATCAATATGAGAACAAGAGAGACTGAAAAAAAAAAATATCTTTTGGTGGATCTCTGCTGTAATGATTTCAGCCAGATTAGGACACAAAACAATCTGAATTAATTTGCAACAGTATTTCATTAACTAAACAAAATAATAGAATTTCAAAAAGAATGAAGTTTAATTATGACTGATCAGATATGTGGAAATTCCACCTGAATCCACAAATATGAGAAAATTATAATGTATTTCAACATCTACTGATAGTATACAGCTATTAGGTTGCCACATTAAATTCAGTATTTTTTAACAAACATTGACAAAGGTTTATTGGCAAATCATTTTTAGCACATTTTTTTTTTTGTCTTTAAAAGGCATTGCTTCCATAAAAAATATTTATATCCTACAGAAAAATGATAAAATTTAAACAATGCCAACTGCTCATATAGTTTTTAGGTCACAATGTCAAAAATAAGCTTGACGCATCAGCTGGGAATTTGGCAGTTAATGTCAAAACTAATTCAATTATAAAAAAAAAAGATCAGTTGAACTTACTGGTTAAACAAACTTTCAAGAGAATGTGGAACATCTTGAAACAGCCTAGACTAATGAATAGAGATGGCCTAATTCTGATCCATGATAATACATGTTCTCATGCTTCATGGACCACACTGTTTAAAGTTGCACAACCTTACTTATAATTTTGACGTATTCACATTATTCACTAGACAGCATTCCCACGGATTACTACTTATTTAAAAACTTTAAGCTTTCTATATACAGTGTAACCCTGATATAAGAGATTTGTTGGGACCGGATAAAAGTTATCTTATATCCAGGTTTCTCTTTATATCAGGGTTTGGTCTTTTACATTACCACAGGCTCTAATTTGGGAGCCGGGGGGTCTCTTATACCCGGGTTTGCTCTTATATCTGGGTTATGCTGTACAATCAAAGATTCCCTTATAGCAAAGAAGCATTTGAACATTAAGGCAAAAGATGATTTTTGTTTATTTAATGGGATAAATAGCTTAGAGTTACATTAAAAGAAAACTTTAAAAACAAAATGTGTATTATTTATATTGTTTTGATTAAATGAAAATGTCTTTCCCCGCCCCAATCTTATTCATCAAAATACAGTATTTCATATAGGGCAACCTTATACATGCAGGTTTAATATTAAATTTCCACATGTAAAATTAAAAAACAATATGAATGAAATTACTTAGTTTGGAAATCTAAACTTATTTATAAATGGAACTTTCTCTGTGTGTGTGTGTGTGTATCCATTACCTATAGACACTGAAACGGCTGAACCAAATTTCTTAAAAATGTACAGTTGTACTATAAGCACATGCGAGTGTTCTTAGCTAGGTTTTGTGTTTAAGTACCCCCGATAAATATCGAAAATCGATAATAAAAAAGAAAAAAATCGGGTTATAGAAAGAGTAGTCCGAGTTTAATCAAATTTGATATAGACATAGACATAAGAAACAATGTTCAGAAGTTTCAAGGTTGCAGTTCTTACAATAGTGCAGAAAATCGATTATATATATATATATATATATATATATAAAAGACAAGATCTTTGTGTGTGTGTTTGTTTATCTGTCTGTATGCCCTTTATACAAATCCACAATTTTTATCCGATTCTCACCAAACTTCACACAAATATTCTTTAGGCTGAGTCTGAGCTCCAGGACCATGAATTAGTTTTAAAGCTTTCATTACACCCGAGCAATGCCAGGCTATACTGCTAGTATAACATAAAAGAGATAATGGCAACAGGAGTTATGTATTTTCTTAAAGCAATACAAAGAACCAACTTCTTCCAGGATATTGAGCAATAGTAAAAATATAGAAAAGTTGATTGAGATTTAGACCTGATAGGTCTTTGTGGCAAGAAACCCTATTGAAGATATAACCCTTCATCAGGACTGGAGAAAATTTATAGTCTGCTCAGTGGTATTGAAATAATACTAGCTTTGTTTTTAAGATTGTATGATATCAGCCAGTCTTTACCTCCATTGAACTATGAGAGTTAGGCCAGAGGAGAAATCAGTTGATTATTCAGATATTCAGTGATGTCAGTCAGTCAGTTAAGTGTTATACGTGATACACGCTTGGGCAATCATGTCTCTAAAGAGACATGACTGACTGGGCAGAAGATTTTCTATCCTGCTATTTAAACTATAGCTGAAGGGAGAAGAGACAGATTGTATTAATAAGTAGTAATTAAGGGGGATCAGTTTATTACCTCACAACAATAGAAAACTGATCACCCACTTTATGCCCAGTAGAAGATTTACTTATGTTTCCAACTATTATATTCAGTCAGTCAGTCAGTTAAGTGCCATACGTGATACACGCTTGGGCGATCATGTCTCGAAAGAGACATGACTGACTGGGCAGAAGATTTTCCCGCAGTAGGTTGCCATTACTTTCTGCAGTAGACTGGTTGCCAACCAAGGCTATAGAACCCAATCAGTCCTGCTATTTAACCCATAGTTTGAGGGAGATGCGACAGATTCATACCTTTTCCAAGGGTATTTGCGCATATGTGAATGCAACGAATACAACTGGAATTCAAATTTGATTTCTTGTTCCAAGCCAATATCCACTGCACCACAATGCACATCCTCATTCGAAGATGTACCCATACAATAAAAAATAAAATTAAAAAATAAAAACCACTGTAACATTTTCATTGTAGACACTTCTGTCATATCAGTTGAGCAACAAATTATTGTGTCTGGTTTATTTGTAAGGCACAATCAGACAAATGGAATAATATTGCAATTGTTGTTACAAAAAATTTGTTAAAATGCTAGAATTCTATAAAAAAACTCAAAGTTAGTATGGTTCAAGTTCCATCAATCAGTCTATACAATAATTACAGTCAGAAGTATATTTTTTGTTTGTGTCTTTTCTTTTAACTTAAAATTAAGAGAGAATCAAAGAGAAAAGTGAACACGCATAGAACCAAGTTCTACTAAAATATCCAAAGTTCCAGTTAAGAGGGAAGGAAACAATTTTCTCATTAAAGTAATGAGAGGACATAATTAGCTCACTCTCCATCATAAGTAAAACAGACACTGGCAGACAAATTGTACACTTAAGAACCTCCAGTCTAATAGTCTACAACTGAATCATCATGTACAAATGTCAGTCAACCAGCTGTTAATTTTCTAACTCAAATATTCTAAAATTATTTCACATGCTATGTTACAACTAAAATTATTTTACATTGTTACAATTAACCCACTAATTTCCATGAAATTCTAGAAAATTTAAAAATTCCTTATCGTTAATAAAATTGACATGTAATTTTTATTTTCACATTTTTCTGAGTTTCTGTATAGAAATAGTTTTGTTCAGGTGTGATTTTCTTTCAACAAATAAATTGCAATTATTAAATATCTAATCAATTTAAGTGCATATGCTCTCTTTATATATAAGAGAAGAAATTGTTAGCATAGAATTTATGGTTGCTTTTAGCCAATTCAGCTTTAAAATGATGAGGCTCTGCTGCCAATCTAGTCAGTCAGTCATACATGATACATGCTTGGGCGATCATGTCCTGAAAGAGACATGACTGACTGAGCAGATGATTATCTCACAGTAGGTTGCCAGCCAAGGCTATAGAACCCAATCTGTCCTGCTATTTACCTCATAATTGGAGGGAAGAGACAGATTAATACCTTTCCCAAGAGCATTTGTGCGTAAGTGAATGCAACGAATTCAACTGGAATTTGAACTTGGCTCCCCAATTTCTCGTTCCAAGACGATATTCACTGCACCACAACGCACAATCGCTAATCTAGTAGCATACTAAAATTTATAAAGTCTAAGTATCAAAGAGGACAGCTGTTTTTCAAAGAACAATAAGTTAGTCTTCTGGAGGTTAGCATCTGCCATGATAATGGAAGGCAAAAAAAAAAAATAAAAATAAAAAAAGTTCTTGAAGACAGTTTTAAGAGACCAATTCTATTTTAGAGATGTTAAAAATTAACAAGCCATTTCTTGCCCCAGTTTACAACAAAGTTGTAGTCATTTTTGAGATCACTTGCCAATTCGAGTTTATTGAACATTGTGCAAAAATGTAACAGTATTTTTGTGTGTGAGAGAGAGAGAGGTGAGCATGATTTTTTTTTGCAAGTAAAAAAAAAAAAAAAAAAAAAAATTACATCACAACCCTTTCAAGAAGTAATCATGGCACTCCACAGCTTCCATTTGTTAAATATGTAAATTGTCATGAATTTTAGTAGAAAAATGATTGGTCTTCTGTTGCCTTCTCCAGTTTTCAACCAAGAACTGACTTTCTCCTTGGCTGGTTGCTCTACCAAGGTTAAAGAGTTTAGTTTTCCTTACTATTTCATCCACAGTTTTAATATAAGGATTTATGCTTTTCCCAAGCATATGAATGCAAAGGAAATTTAACAGGTTTTATTGGAATTTGAAATGCCTGTTGATTTTATTTCACAAATAAATGTTGTACCACCCACACATTTATGTCAAATTACAGGATTAAAATGTTTCTAGCCAATATCAAAATCTAAGATATTTTTTTTATTTAAGTACATATTTTTCCACAAATACATCTTGTGCAATGAAACAAATAACCCTTTTGTAATACAACCGGATGTCTGATCTGAGATTTTAGATAATACATATGGTCAATAGAAAACATCCTTGCGTTGATAGAATTCTGTTGTCAACAGCAGAAGTAATAACACAAAAATAGTTCAAACTATTTTCCTTGGTGCCTTTAGTATCACACGGTAGCATACAAAAAAAAAAAAGAAAAGGCTAAATCTGATAATAGAAAAATATATGAACTTAAAAGAAAAAAAGGAAAAAAAAAAGAAAAAAAAGGAAAAAAAAGAAAAAAGAAAAAAAAGAAAAAGGAAAAAAAAGAAAAAGGAAAAAAAAAGAAAAAGGAAAAAAAAGAAAAAGGAAAAAAAAAGGAAAAAAAAAGAAAAAGGAAAAAAAAGAAAAAAGGAAAAAAAGAAAAAGGAAAAAAAAAAGAAAAAGGAAAAAAAAAGAAAAAGGAAAAAAAAGAAAAAAGGAAAAAAAGAAAAAGGAAAAAAAAGGAAAAAAAGGAAAAGGAAAAAAAAGAAAAAGAAAAAAAAAAGAAAAAGGAAAAAAAAAAGGAAAAAAAAGAAAAAGGAAAAAAAAAAGGAAAAAAAGAAAAAGGAAAAAAAGAAAAAGAAAAAAAAAGAAAAAGAAAAAGAAAAAAAAGAAAAAGAAAAAAGGAAAAAAAGAAAAAGAAAAAAAGGAAAAAAAGAGAAAGCCTTGCTGATAAATTAAATGCTAAACCTGACAGTTGAAGCAAACATTCTCTCTTGTTTATTTAAATAAAAAAATTTAAAAAAAAATAATAAAAAAAATAAAAAACAGTACAAAGACTGTTCCCAAAAATTTATCAGATGTTACTGTTATATTGGACAGTGTAATTTAGATACAATTAAAACATACATAACATGGTAGACTTCAACTGATTGTACAACTTAAGACTTCATTTATTTCTTTAGCATTCAAGATTGATCATTTTGATATTATTCAGTAGAACAAATTATTTTTAAACATTAGACTTTCAGATGTAACAGAACAAATGCAAAGATAAAGAAAAATCACAAAAGTAACTTGGTAAATATATTGGGTTGACCACAAAGGGCTGACAGTCATATTACATTGAAACACTGATCACCAAAGTCAGGCAATGTCAAGTCTGGTCAGGATCTAGATAGGGGACTGCTTGAAAATGTCAGGTGTTGTAAAACATGGATGTTCAGGTGGTGTAATGAATAATAGTTTGGATTTGGAAATCCGGTTCTATGAGCAAATTCACTCATGGGAAAGGTATGAATCCACCTTTTCTCCACTCAGCTACTGATTATCTATGGTTTATGGATTTGTTTCTGTAAATTACCATCTCCAAAAATATTCTTAAAATTTAAACCTGCAAAAGTAATTGGAGTAGATAGACCAATTGGAGTAGATAGACCAATTGGAGTAGATAGACCAATTGGAGTAGATAGACCAATTGGAGTAGATAGACCAATTGAGTAGATAGACCAATTGGAGTAGATAGACCAATTGGAGTAGATAGACCAATTGGAGTAGATAGACCAATTGGAGTAGATAGACCAATTGGAGTAGATAGACCAATTGGAGTAGATAGACCAATTGGAGTAGATAGACCAATTGGAGTAGATAGACCAATTGGAGTAGATAGACCAATTGGAGTAGATAGACCAATTGGAGTAGATAGACCAATTGAGTAGATAGACCAATTGGAGTAGATAGACCAATTGAGTAGATAGACCAATTGGAGTAGATAGACCAATTGGAGTAGATAGACCAATTGGAGTAGATAGACCAATTGAGTAGATAGACCAATTGGAGTAGATAGACCAATTGGAGTAGATAGACCAATTGGAGTAGATAGACCAATTGGAGTAGATAGACCAATTGGAGTAGATAGACCAATTGGAGTAGATAGACCAATTGGAGTAGATAGACCAATTGGAGTAGATAGACCAATTGGAGTAGATAGACCAATTGAGTAGATAGACCAATTGGAGTAGATAGACCAATTGGAGTAGATAGACCAATTGGAGTAGATAGACCAATTGGAGTAGATAGACCAATTGGAGTAGATAGACCAATTGGAGTAGATAGACCAATTGGAGTAGATAGACCAATTGGAGTAGATAGACCAATTGGAGTAGATAGACCAATTGGAGTAGATAGACCAATTGGAGTAGATAGACCAATTGGAGTAGATAGACCAATTGGAGTAGATAGACCAATTGGAGTAGATAGACCAATTGGAGTAGATAGACCAATTGGAGTAGATAGACCAATTGGAGTAGATAGACCAATTGGAGTAGATAGACCAATTGGAGTAGATAGACCAATTGGAGTAGATAGACCAATTGGAGTAGATAGACCAATTGGAGTAGATAGACCAATTGGAGTAGATAGACCAATTGGAGTAGATAGACCAATTGGAGTAGATAGACCAATTGGAGTAGATAGACCAATTGGAGTAGATAGACCAATTGGAGTAGATAGACCAAACTATCACCTGGTTCACACTCCACCCACGTCTATTGAACGAGTGAAGAGGCTCATCCCTTGTTTCCTGTTTTGGATGTGGTTTCCAGCTTTCTCTTTTCCAATCTTTTCACTCTTACGTAGTCCCCTGCACAGGGTGATATGATTAAGAAAAAAAAAAAAAAAAAAATTTAATCAATTGACCACAAAAATCATCATCATCAGATGGTATCATGAACATTTAGTTTTTAATTAAAAAAAAAAAAAAAAAAAAAATTACTTGAGATACCATTTTGATAGCTGTTATATCTGAGCACATTTATTCTTTTATATTTATACTGTGTTGGTCAAAGAATTCCATTTTTGTTGCTGGATGGCATTAGAAATATTTAGTTTTAACTACATTAAAAAAGATCACTTCTGACTATTGCGACAGGCGTCATATTAGAATTATTGTAAATTTTCTATATTTTTGTTTATTGGTCATAACAGTTACCATTTTTTCATAATTTTCAAGATTGTTATTGTCTTTCAATTTATATATTTTCATAATTTTTCAAAATTTAAGGTCCTCGTTTTCATATATATTCTGTTTGTTCACCCCCAACATTTTCAGTATATTAAACTTCTCTTTTTATTTCAAGAAAAGTAAAAATGTGATTCAAAATAAATTTAAAAATATATATATATATATATATATATATGTATACTTTATAAAAATCTTGTGAGGGACCTGAAAAAAAAAAAAAAAAAAAAAAAAAGAAAGAAAGAAAGAAAAAAATGTAAATGACTTTTTTGAGTAACTAATAGCATTCTACAAATTATTGATCATATGACTTTATAGCTTGTCTTATGATCAAAAGAGACCATCGGATTTCAGCAATGCATCCTTCAGAGTATGTCTATGGTTACAAGAGAATAGAATTACTTTTATTACCAATTACATTTCCAAGTAACATGATATTTACAATTATATATAAGAATACCAGTCTTAAAATCATATTTTTGAAGCCTGGAATTATCATTACAGGAAATTATCTTAATTCTGAAGCAGGCTTCAATCTCTCCAAATAACACGAGACAGGATTGGATTACAAGTAGCAGTCAAGAAACTCCAGTACGAGTTCAACGTTTCAACATGTATGACAAGTCAGTGATGAGATCAAGACAACTGGTAAAAGAACAGAGTGCATGAACAAGCAGATTCATTCTTATCTCAAGGGCATTAATGAAAGCAAATATACCCAATCACAACCAGAAATTAAATTCCTACATAAAGATTTTTACTAAATGTTTTTTCCTTAAGGATATGGAAACTTTCAGAAAGATTAACTTGTTTTGGTAAATAACCAAGGAAATTTCTTTTAAGATTAGTCTGTTTTTCAAGAGAACAAAACCTAAACAATCTTATTCAATTATAACTTGTACATAAAACAAAAGTTAATACCAAAAATAACTTTCCATTAAAAATTTATTTTTTCATAAATTTCCCAATCCAGCTTCAGAGCTGCATTAAAAAAAAAACAGGAAATAAAAAAACAACCAACACAAAAATAAGAACATCTATTTCATGTTTAAAATTGTGTGATGAGTAAACACATTGAATAGATTTTTATGTATATTTACTATATTTATCCAGAAACTAAAAAATAAAGTAAGATAAATAACAAGAAGTGATGTTTTTAAATATGAATATCAAACACTAAATCAAGTATAAAGTAAAATGTCAGACAGGGATAAAAAGTTTTGTATGGTTAGTTGCAAAAGGGCTACAAAGAACATAGCCCCTGTTGCAAAGGGGCTACAAAGAATACAGTCCTCTTGCAAAGACTCATAGAATGTATCAGGGTTGGCCAAACAACGGCTCATAACACATACGCAGCTCTTTAACCTTTAACGAGCAGCTCATGAAAATATGTTGGCTGATCTGCTTTTTATAATATAAAAAGGTAAATAAAAAAAGTTTCATGCTTTATAATTATTTACTGGGTATAAATAAAATCACATTAGATTAAAACTTAAGTTTAATGTTAATGTGCATGTAACAAAAACATATGCATAAATTTTGTTCATGTCTTGCAAAAGCCTAAACTATCATATGTGGATAGTTTGGCCACCCCTGGAATATACTATTTCAAACATTTCAGTGTTTGGGTATCAATCTGAGATTATTTTTGGGTGCTGCCATAGAAGGATATGACTAAACAACCAAGAAATTCAAATTCAACTAGCATTGGCAAAAATAGTCACCTACAGAGTCCTAAAGATTAAAAAAGACCTTGTATCACATCCTCCAATAGTGGGGAGGCCAAGTAAATGCTATTATATACTATATACTAAAAAACACAAAAGAAAGGAATACTAAAAGAATAATTGAAAACAATAGTTAAAAAAGAGTATTACTTAATACAAAATGTCATTTCTCTGTAAATTTCTTAGATAAGGAGTTATCAGTATTTACACTAGGTCTGTTGTCCTCTTCTTTGTCATCACATTTCGGCCATTGTGCCCATCTGGTTTTCATCAGGTGTTTGTCAATCTAGGGGAACCTTCAGGAAATACTAAACTGAAAAAATTTCCTAGTGAATTAAAGTATTGGTTCAGGAATTTGAGGACATAAGTAGTTGGGAGTTCAATCCCTGGGTCAAGTAGTGCAGACTTTAACTCAGTGGAAACAGGGTGATCAATAACTGAGCAGTACTAAATCCCTAGAGGTTTTCCAAAAGACGTCTAGAGGACAATGGCCCAAACATTGTGATAATAACAAAAAGTGAGGACAATAGTCCGAGTAAATAATATGCTAAACAAATTAAAGCAGAAAAAAAAATTAAATATTTACACTTGATTTACAAAAAAAAATAAAAAGAATTTTTTAAAAATGCTAATAAATCAAGTTCTCTGAAAAACAAATTTAGAATCTCATGACCCAACATGTGACACTTTGTGTCAAATATCTATAACTAATGTGCGCATTGTATTAAAAAATAAATAATCAATCCTCATTGGGTGTTCCATACTTATCACCTTGAGCCACATGAACACCAATACCTGGCAAATAGCCATGAGCACTTCAACATGGTATAATCGTTAGCAAGCTTGTATTCCTAGAATAATTGTAACTGAGTAGTGAATTCAATCTTCATCAAGTGTTTCATATTTGTGGTCTTGTGTCAACTCTAAGCTACATTTAGTTAATCAGTATAAAGTAAGACCACATTAGTAAGTAGGAGAAATCTGGTATTATATAAGTCATATTGCGTGTTGTGTTTTAGAATTAATGAAAAAAGATATAAATATTGTTATATTCAAGTATCCAAATATAAAAATTAAAGCTACATTATAATTCTACAATTACTCCTTTTGGTTCGGATGAAAGCATAGTGTCTGTTCTCTCCTCATTTATGATGGGAGACGGCGCCCACTCTCAAGAATTCAAACCATGTGGCAACATTTTACTCATTGCACTAAGAGAGATGGAGTTTGAACACATCGTCACAGGGATTGGGAAATTGTCCTTTTACCCCATTTGCATGAGCATGGGTCAGTCAGTCAAGTATCATATGTGAAGGCTTACGGCCTATCATGCTGAATACACTGGTTCTCGCTCAATCACCGAAGTTAAGCAACGTTGAACCTGGTCAGTACTTAGATGGGAGACTGCTTGGGAATACCAAGTGCTGTAAGCGTATAGTGACGGATGTGTGTTGTGGTGCAATGGATATCGGCTCGGAAAGAGAAATCGGTGAGCCAAGTTCGAATTCCAGTTGAATACCCTGTATTCACTTAAGCACTGGTATGTGCGTTGTGGTACAGTGGATATCGGCTCGGAACGAGAAACCAGGGAGCTGAGTTCGAATTCCAGTTGAATCCATTGTATTCACTTATGTGCAAATACCCTTGGGAAAGGTATTAATCCGTCTCTTCCTTCCAGTTATGGGTTAAATAGCAGGACAGATTGGGTTCTATAGCCTTGGTCAGCAACCAGTCTACTGCAGAAAGCAATGGCAACCTACTGCGGGATAATCTTCTGCCCAGTCAGTCATGTCTCTTTCGAGACATGATCGCCCAAGCGTGTATCACGTATGGCACTTTAACTGACTGACCCTTAATCCATCCCTTCCCTCCAGCTATGGGTTAAATAACAAGGGTAGGACTTGGGGACTCTGCCCTTAAAAACAAATTCCAATGAATCTTGATACTCAAAATGGAAAATGTATTACTAGACACAAAAACTTATATAAACAACAATAAATTGTTAAAAGAAAAAAGGTATTACCAGCAATAAATAAAGTTTAGTTGGCAATAAATGACCCGCCAAGGTTGATTTGCCATAAAAACAAAACAACCAACAACCATGTGATACACAATTGAGCAATTATGTCTTTTTCAATCCATGACTGACTAAGCAGAAGATTTTCCTTCGCAGTAGGTTGCCATTTCTTTCTACTGTAGACTGGTTGCCAACAAAGGCTATAGAACTCAATCTGTTCTGCTATTCAACCCATAGCTGAATTAAGAAAAGATGGATTAATACCTTTCCGACGGTTATTTGTGCGTAAGTAAATGCAACAAATTCAACTGGAATTGAAACTTGGATCCCTCATCGTGTATGAGCACTATGTAAAGCAAAGAGGCCAGGTTGATCTGATCTCTCCTAATTTGAAATGAGATAAGGTACCTGACTCTGGAGATTCCAATGCTGCAGCAGCACCTCCTTTCACTAAGAGAGATGGGGGTCAGTGTAGTATTAACTCAGCATGACAGTGGTTATTAGGAATTGGCAATTTTTATACAATGTAATCCTGATATAAGAGAGTTGTCGGGACCGGATAAAAGTTCTCTTATATCTGGGTTTGGTCTATTTTATATACATTACCACAGGCTCTAATTTTGGACCAGAGAAAACCTCTCTTATATCCGAGTCTCTTATATCCGGTTTATACTCTATTTTGCCTATATGCACGAGCACCAAACATTAAAATTTAGCACACTGCATCATTTAAAAATATTATTTCTCTTTTTACTGTAAATGGAATTCCCTCAAAATATAGTCTTTTATACAGATTGCAATGATAAATTGTCAACATTTTATAATTGTAGTTTCATACATATGTATTTGATTTTTTTATTTTGTTCACGACACAATATAATAGGTCTGTTGGGCACTGTATGTTAGAAAAAGAGCACAATGATACAATCCACTTCACCAGAAGTTTAAGAACAGCATGCTGTACTGCTTAAAATACAAACATTTCACAGTGTTTGGGTATCAATCTGAGATTATTTTTGGGTGCTGCCATAGAAGGATAGGACTAAACAACCAAGAAATTCAAATTCAACTAGCATTGGCAAAAATAGTCACCTACAGAGTCCTAAAGATTAAAAAAGACCTTGTATCACATCCTCCAATAGTGGGGAGGCCAAGTAAATGCTATTATTCTTAAGTATTAATTTATAAGCTCTACAAAACTTCTGTTGAAGGCCAAGATTGTGATTTCTGGCTTTCTCTTTTCCAATCTTCTCACTTTGTTTTTTTTTCAATTGGAGTAGATAGATCTCTCTACCGCCCGATTCACATTCCACCCACGTCTATTGAACAGGTTAAGAGGCTCATCCCTTGTTCCCTATTTAGGATGTGGTTTCCGGCTTTCTCTTTTCCAATCTTTTCACTATTACGTAGCCCCCTGCACATCAGTGGCGTTACCGCCTTGCTCAGGGTGATACAATTAAAAAAAAAACAAAAAAACAGTGATATTTTTGCACAAGCAATTTTACAGTTATTTCAACTATAAATGAAAATATCTGAAAATGCACATCACATGACTTAGTAAGAGACATTTGTTTTTTTTTCATCCATCAACTTTTTAATTATACTTAAGAGGCAGAATCAATACCAGTATTTTTAATTTATTATGAGAAAGACGATACAGTAGCAAATGAAACAGCATTTCTTTTTTTTCTTTTACGATAACTTTATTAATATTCATATTGATTAAGTCACATTCTCTTGCTTTCTCTCAATGCAACACTGCCATTCAATGGGATTAATTTATTCTCATTGATTCACAAACATAATTACATCATAAATTATGACCCAAAAATCTTGCACCAAAAACCTACACTGCGGCTTTCAATATACATGTTAACAATAGAGAAAACATATTCAAAGTTATTCACTCTATAAATAAATAGTCCCCAAGTTATGATGCACATAAGTTATAACCCATATTTATGATCATCATAAGATGACCAACTTGGGATGTTCTATTAGTGTAGAGACTGAATGTTAGTGGATGTACAGTCACCACACATGCATACCAGAGATTCCAAGCCTTATTTTGACTGACTTCACCCAACAGTAAAAATCTGTAAATTAGCCTGTTGTCAGCTTTTATACTTGTTTGTATGGCAATGTTTAAAGCATAAAGAACAAGAGATGGTACTTTTATACTCTTATCAACAAGGCAACATATGTCGATAAACTTTTATTGATATTTACAAAAAAATGACATGATGTTAAATGACATTGACTCACTACAGGTGATAACCAACTTAGATCAGAAAAAACTTATGCCGAGATAGTCTCTAAATTATTGGTGTTCTGTTTTGACTGTCTATCTTCTACATATTGGGTTCTTTCAGGATGGGGCAATCATGGCTATCCACAACTTCTTATCCTTTATAAGCCTGGGACATGGCACACTGCCATGGACCGCTCTGATTTCAAACCAATGGGTGTATCATCTAGAGCCCTTTAGATGATGATAATGATGATGGTGCAAGTAATAATACAAAGACAAAGAGGCTCAAACTTGCTTAGTTTCCATACAATACAAAAGGGATAAAAGTTTTTTTTTTAATAACTTTATTAATACCAAATGTTGGGCCCTAGCATAGTACAAAAGCAAGCAAGTTAGTCTTGCTAGACCTCATTTGATGTCCCACTATTGCGGTCTCAGGCAACACTAAGCTTAGCAAATTGATGCCAAATGTGGTTTTCTTGTTCTATCGTTATAAGGAACTAGCAGAAATACCTTGTTTTTCCCACGTTTATAAATATCTAGAAATAAATGCAATCAGTTGTTGCATGATGACAGCAAATTAAAAAATTTTAAAAAAAAAGGCCCCAAAAGTTCACTTTTTCAAAACTCATGATGACAGTAAATCATTTATGGGTTTATTTAAACTTTGTTTTCTTATCCAAACATTTTTATAAATTTAGGAGAAATTCCTCTTCATAGTTATGATGCCTTTCAAAAGTTAAGAAACAGGAAAATTTCATTAGAAACCAAGAAAAGAGTACTGAACTGTAATATCAGTTCTCCTATATGACAATGAATGCTGGACAATCTCTTCACAGATGAAGAAGAGACTTGAAGCAACAGAAATGTAGTTCTGCAGAAGGATACTGAGAATACCAAACAATGACAAAGTTTTAGAGAAAATCGAAACAAAAAACACTTGTACTTATCAGAAAGTGGGAGTTGAAATCTCTAGGGCACATAATGAGGGAAAAGAGCTTGGAAAGTTTGATACTCACAAGGATATACTGAAAGTAAGAAGGATAAAACAATGCATAACCTACCTAGAGAGCTTTTGTAAATGGATGGCAGAAAAGCAAATAACAAAAAAAAAAAATTATTAAGAGCTACAAAAGGTCAAGAAATTGTGGACAGCTACCAACATTCTGAAGTGACCAAGCACATAAAAGAACCTTCTGATTTGAAGTATGATTCAGTAATCTTCAACAGTCATTTCTCCTGTTTGGTCTTGTATTATACTTTATAAATTTATATATAGTTGCTTGTCTTACCTCATTTATTTATACAAGATAAGCAAACAGAAGACAAAACAAATAAGATTCGATCTTCATTTTCTTGTCTACAAATAACATGTCTATCAAAGTAGCATCATTTTTTTTATTCTCCTCTATCAGAAATTACTATCCAGTTACCTCTAGCTATGTTGTCGGGTCTAATGTTCCAAAATAAAATAGAGTTGTGGTACTCAGTCCTTCATTAGAAACGCCTCAAAAAGTAATGCCTCCTGTTTATTTTGATAGAAACAGCAAGAGAGTAAAATTGCACCATGGGATGGAACAAGTTTTCATCTACAAAACACTATTTTACCTTCATGCATTCATTTAAGAAAAAAATTATACTATTAGTGGCAATCAACCTTTTCACAGATATAATGGCAATATATTCACCTGCAGGGCCGTAGCTGATGCTAAAAAAGCATCGGGCACAGAGAAAATTGCCCAGATTTATTAGTTGACAATATAATGACGTCATCTGTTTCCAAAAACTATGATTTTTGTGGATTTTTTCGGCTATTTCAATGGAAATTAGGCACAGAACGTGAATGAAAGCAGGAAATCGGGTTCAGACTTTCTGAGTATAACCAGTCTTTTCTCCCAAAATTAATAAATAAACAAATTTTTACTGCGTTTTCTTCGTTTTTCTTTCTTTCTTTGTGAATTGTTTAGTTTGATTTCTGACGGAGATATTTTTCCTTGCTTAGATTTTCACTATGATTGCACGGATCAGCCCAAACCCGTGCCCGGTAGTCAAATACGGCCATGTTCACCTGTCTCTAAACATTTAATAACCATTGAGGAATGTTAAGTGAAAATCTGCATGGAGAAATTAAATTTTTTTTTTTGTATTTTTATGGCTTATAAATCTTTTGCTGGTTATTTAAAGACGGGAATTATTTTTAGATTGTAAGAATTTTTGGGAGATGATAATGATTTCACTGATAGAAGTTCAACTAATTAAATCCTTGCTGATCAGAAATGAAAGTGAGTCATACCTTTATCAAGGGTATTTGCACATAAGTGAATATAACAAACCCGACTGGAATTGGAACTCTGCTCTCTGATTTCCAATTCTGAGCCATTATTCATTACACCAACTGCACCTGACATTCCCAAGTGGTCACCCATTTAAGTACTGACCAGGCTTGATGTTTCTTAACTTCAGTGATCATACAAGTACCGATGTTTCAATATGATATGACCATAAATCAAATTTAATCATACGCTTTTGCCTTATACACATCTTCATGTCAGATGCCATTTTACCAGCTGTTATCTGCAACAATGCAGAAAAACATTATTGATTATTGATAGAAAGATTCAAAATGCCATACCACGAGCTTCCATCTTTGATTAAAATTGGAAGTTATTATTTACATTATTTATATTTAGACTGAATGTGCATTGTGGTGCAGTGGATAGTGACAAAGCAGGTAGCCGAGTTGGAATTCCAGTTGAATTCCTTGCATTCACTTATGTGCAAATACCTTTGGGAAAGCTATTAATCCATCTCTTCCCTCCAGTTATGGGTTAAATAACAGGACAAATTGGGTTCTATAGCCTTGGCTGGCAACCAGTCTACCTCAGAAATCAATGGCAACCTACTGCAGGATAATCTTCTGCCCAGTCAGTCATATCTCGAAAGAGACATGATCACCTAAAATGTGTATCACATAAGGCACTTAACAGACTGATTCCCATTTTATTTAAACAGAAAAATACATTTTTTAAACAATGTTTACTCTATGCAAGACCCAAGAGCCACTCTAGGTAGAAGATTACAAAGTAAGAGGCACAGTTTATAAGATATGTGGGAAAAATAACAGTTAAGCCTAGATTTGAACAGGATAGTGATCATGGAAGCATACTATTGGGAGTTAGTTCCACAAAGTAGCAGTTCATAGGAAGAAGCTGTTCAAGTGGAACTTACACTTCACCAATGGAATACAAAGAGACAGAGAAATTCAATACAATATGTGTAGCACGACGGATTTTGGCTGTGACAGAATTTGCGGAACTAAGGAATGTAATTTGTCTGAACATTTTCCATGGGATTAGTGACAGAGAAGCAAGAAGTTTGCTACATTTCATCTGAGGGAATGAAGTTGTAGGGTATGTCATAAGTTGGTCAGTTAACTTGATACCCTCAAAGCAAGTGGAGGTGGGTAGGCGTGGAAACTGTGATTGATTGATTGATTGATTGATTGATTGATTGGTTGGTTGGTTTGTTTTACGGCAAATCAACCCTTTACGGGTCATTTAATGTGCGTTGTGGTACAGTGGATATCGGCTCGGAACGAGAAACCAGGGAGCCGAGTTCGAATTCCAGTTGAATCCATTGTATTCACTTATGCGCAAATACCCTTGGGAAAGGTATTAATCCGTCTCTTCCTTCCAGTTATGGGTTAAATAGAAGGACAGATTGGGTTCTATAGCCTTGGCAACCTACTGCGGGATAATCTTCTGCCCAGTCAGTCATGTCTCTTTCAAGACATGATCGCCCAAGCATGTATCACGTATGGCACTTAACTGACTGAATGCAGAAACATTAGTTGTTGTAGTATGATGGGTGGAAATTAAATGTTACTTAAGATTTAGAGGAACTTTTTGACTATATCTTGTTTCGTTTCGCTTAGGAATTTAAGAATATTTTTAGGATCAACCTTGTTGAAAATATCCCTTAGATTATTTTCTTGATAATGTTTTAGCCGGATCTGTTCAAGGTCTATGCAGTTTGTCAGTATATGGAGTACTGTGTAGGGTTCTTGGCATGGTATGCAGATATTGGTACTTCTCCTTTCAGATTGGTAGCTGGCTTGTCTATGCAAATGTGTGATGTTTTGCATAAGCAAGTTATCAAGCTCTATGTAAATAGCTGGAATGAGAGAGGGAGTAAGACTTCCTGAAAGGTGTAGACCGTGCACATCGCTACAGTAGTAGGAGAGAGACATATTGTTTTGGTTCGTGACACATTTCAACACAGGGTAGAAAACAATTCATCATGCACAAGGTCATGGAGATGCTTTTGGACTATCAAAACTCAAAAGTGGAAACTCGGCAAATCCTGTCCATATATGGTGGCAATGCTCTATTTTCAGCTTGATCTGACTCTTGTAAAAGGAGAGAATAACAGGAAGACCCAGATTATTTACTGGGGCAGTAGAGGGTATCAACAATTTTTCCAGCATTTTTAGTGATGGATCATACGAGAGAATTCTACAAGATGTCTGGATTGGGCTTAAATCCCAATAGGTACTCAAAGTACAAAGCCTCTCTGAGAGAAAATACCTATTCATCATGACAGACAAAAATTCAGAGTTCGCTCAGTCAGTCAATTAAGTGGTATACATGATACACACTTTGGGCGATCATGTCTCGAGAGAAACATGACTGACTGGGCAGAAGATTATCCCACAGTTGGTTGCCATTGCTTTGTGCGGTAGACTGGTTGCCAGCCAAGGCTATAGAACCCAATCTGTCCTGTTATTTGACTCATAGCTAGAGGGGGAAGAGATGTATTATATTATTAAGTAGTATTAGTGGGGGGATCACTTTATAACAATATAAAACTGATCCCCACTATGCCCAGTAAAAGGCTTAATCATGTTTTCAACTATTATATTCAGTCAGTTAAGTGCCATACGTGATACACACTTTGGGCGATCATGCCTCAAATGAGACATGACTGACTGGGCAAAAGATTATCCCACAGTAGGTTGCCATTGCTTCCTACAGTAGACTAGTTGCTAGCCAAAGCTATAGAACCCAATCTGTCCTATTATTTAACCCATAACTGAAGGGAAGACATGGGTATTTGTGCATAAGTGAATATGAGGAATTCAACTGGAATTTGACTCAGCTCCCCAATTTGTCATTCCAGTCAATATCCACTGTACCACAACGCATATCCTAGTCCACTCAGTAATGGGTCCTAATATAAATTTACCATCTTCACTTGTGAAGTCTTATATACTCTTAGTTTTTATTCCTTAAACCATAGGTTCCCAACCTTTTTGCTGCGATTACCCCAAAATCGCAATTTCACTATTATCCATTACCCCAATGAACAAATACCTGTAATATAAGAAACTATATTAGTGACAACAATTACCAAAATTTGACTATGATCACAGTTCTATGACCTGGTGTCTAAAAAGTGGAGAAACCAAACATCCATTACCCCAAAAATATGGGCTCATTACCCCACTGGGGTAATTTACCCCGGGGTTGGGAACCATGGCCTTAAACATATAGTTTTATCTCTTTCCTCCTCTTACTCCCAAACACAAATCTCTTCTAATTTAGTTTTTCTGTTAAGTGGTATTACATGATGCTAACAGAGTATTACATGATGCTAACAGAGTATTTCTAAACAATTCTGATAATGCCTTGCTTGACTAACCTAATCACTGCTCTAAATATTTATATCCAGAAGTAGATGCTAATTTTACAGTGATGATCCAACAAGAGTATTTAGTTAAAAATTAATTTATTTAGGATTTGTGCAAAAAAAATTAAAAAATTTTAAAAAAATGAAAGGAAAAGAAAAATACAGAAAAAAAAAAAAACTGTCACAAGAGATGGCAATTAAAAAATTAGTCCCCAGAGTAATTTATCTAAATTTGGGTGGGTCACAGAAAGAGTAAAAAGGAACAAAAATTATTAACAGTGATCATGTATAATTGCTGCAGATTTGAGACATAGTATAAAATTGGGCTGAATCAGTAGACTGACCATTTAGAAGTAGGGGTTGTCACCCAATTTGCAAGTTTTATCTTGTTCTTCTAATGAAATCAGCTATTGTCGTTCTCATTAGATAAAATTTATTTTATCAAACCCATTTTCAATGTGTAACGACACAAGGAATGCAGAGCAAAAGACAACAAACAGAAATAAGGAGGCGGCATACGTGGAAGATTAGGCAAATTTTTAGAAGAAAATATAACCAAGAAACATAGACCCATAGACGATTGTGAGGTCATGAAATCAAAAATTGTAATTATACATGGAAAGTAAAGAAAACATACTAACTGCTATAAAAAAGAAAAAATAATAGTAAACATTAATGAAAACTACCTAAAACAGTCTACTAAACTAATCCCATCAGTCTACTAAACTAATCCCATCAGTAAGCCAAGCAAAAAAAAAAAAATGATCACCATATTAAAAAACATGTAAGTTTAAGCTTATTCAACTCTCATCACAATTGAACAGCAGTCTAGTAGATAAAGGTACTGATTCCAGTTTGTATCAGAAAGAGCTCAAGTTCTACCCTTGACAATATAGTAGCCTAGTAGTAATAAAAAAAAAAACTCTTCTCTTAAAGAGAGAAGTTAAATATGGCAAAGCCAAGCAATGAAAATAATATACCACCCATTCAGAAAAACAAATGAATTCTATTCAAAGTTAGATACCACATACAAAAAAAAAAAAAAAAAAAAAAAACCAAAAAAAATTAATCCCAATAATTTCATACTAGTCTATCTTTCATCTTATTTTTGTTGCTTATTATTGTAACTTAATTTCAACAATGCTACTTAACAGTTAACCTAAGCAACAAAAATAAGATGAAGCTTACCTGAAATGAATCATCAAATTAGGAAAAAAAAAAGAGATTCAGGCTTTAAAAAAAAAAAAAAAAAAAAAAAAACAATCTTTTAAGTGTCATTTCCCTTCAGGACATAGGCAATCATGGTTCTCCACATCTTTCTTTAATATTAGTAAACTGTACATTGTCATCATTCTTTGAAAAAGGTTGTGATTTCCCCCACTGCTTTGAAATCAGAGTTGTCATTTCAAACTGGTTGTCAACCAAGGCAAAAGAGCCCGCTTTACCTCAAGTTGGGGGGGGGGGATGAATTAAAGGGTTTTATCATAAAGTGAATAAGAACAAGTATATTTTTAAATCCTATAACCCACTGTAAAGTTGTTAAGGCACATACTACCATGATAGAAACACCCACGTCTATTGAACAGGTTAAGAGGCTCATCCCTTGTTCCCTGTTTAGGATGTGGTTTCCGGCTTTCTCTTTTCCAATCCTTTCACTATTACGTAGCCCCCTGCACATCAATGGCGTTACCGCCTTGCTCGGAGTGATACAATTAAAAAAAAAAAAAAAAAAAAGACAAGATATCCAAGCTCTACTTCCATCTTTAGCCAGTTCTGTGTTTCACTGTTTTTAATTCAGAGCTACTACCAAAGCTAAGGCGCTTGGTCTACTCTACTACTTTACAGCAAAAGGGAGAAAACAGTGGATTCATTGTCTTTCCCAAGGGCATTAGTACAAAATGAAGACAAACAGACACTGTTGGAGTTTTAATTCTGTTTATTTTCTACAACAATAACTATTTGCTATTGTTTCTACAACAATAACATTTGCTATTGTTTTATTTGAAACAATTGTTGCATCATTAAAAAATAAATAAATAAATAAAAAATCTAATTAAAACTCCATATAAATTTCATGAAAAAAATTAAAACTTTTACAGTTGTCAGTGTTTGAAAAAGTTATCTTTGCCAAAAAAAAAAAAAAAAAAAAAAAAAAAAAAAAAAAAAAGTAGGAAAAAGAAACTGACAAAAAAGAAACAAGAAACAGAAATAAAAAAATTTTTTTACAGCAAAAATTAAAAAAATATCTATGACAAAGTGGAATAAATTTCTCATGAGATTCTCCCGCAGTAGGTTGCCATCCAAGGCTATAGAACCCAATCTGTCCTGCTATTTGACCCATAACTGGAGGGAAGAGGTGGATTAATACCTTTCCCAAAGGTATTTGCACTTAAGTGAATGCAATGAATTTGACTGGAATTCAAGCGCAACTCCCCGATTTCTCATTCCGAGTCGATATCCACTGCACCCCAATGCACATCCTAGTCCACTCAGTAATGGGTCCTAATATGAATTTAGGATCTTCACTTGTAAAGTCTTATATACACTTTTAGTTTTTATTTCTTAAATCATAGGTTCCCAACGTTTTTGTTGCAATTACCCCAAAAATCGCAATTTTACTATTATCCATTACCCCAATGAACAAATACCCGTAATATAGGAAAATATATTAGTGACAACAATTACCAAAATTTGACTATGATCACAGTTCTATGATCTGGTGTCTAAAAACTGGAGAAATTTTAATTTTTTTTTTCCCACAAGGCTTGAAAGAAAGATACTTTAAGAGAGATTAGAGTAGAGGGTATTTGCGCGTAAGTGAATGCAATGAATTTGACTGGAATTTAAACTCGGCTCTCCGATTTCTCATTCCGAGTCGATATCCACTGCCCCCCAACGCACATCTTATTTATGAATTGTGTCACACGAAAAAAGTTTATCCACCATCATAAATTTTCCTAAAATCCCTTTGATTATATATATTCCCAACAGCAAAGATAAAAATGAAATAAGAGGTTGTTTAAATGCACCTTTCTTGCAAGAGTAATTCTGAATAAAAAATACTTGCTTCCAACCAATTCATTAACATCTACGTAAATCAGATACGACAAAGTATCATGTTCATTTTTTTCATAAGAAATACAGACTTCTTGCTCCAGATTAGGATACTGACTATGTCACAAGGTAATGTTTACAGAACCAGTAAAAAAAAAATTCACAATAGCTTTCAAGATTTCTATGTTAACCATCAATATACAACAATTGCAGCTTTATTTACACTATATTGTTACAAGGATGCATTTACATAAAAAATAATATTAATTATGTTTAAAAAGTTATAGTAAGAGATTCTGTTGAGTCCTACTTGTTACTACAAAAAATTTTTAATTCATGAAATAGTTGTTAAATAGAGAAATTAGGAATAGAATGTTTTGGAAGATTGTAGAATATTCGAATAAAAAAATAAAATAAAAATAAAAATAAAAAAAAATCGAGAGAATTCTAAATGATTCTAGAAATATGCAAATTAGGTGTTAGCCCCTATGAAAATAGGTTTTGGGAAGAGAGTATTTAGTAGTTAACAGGATTTGCTGACATTATCAACTCCGGCCAGATTCATGGATCTGTGCATCCCGCCAAAAGAATCTCTAAGAAAAGTTGCCAACCAACTAAAACCTGAAAGAGAAACTCATGGAACTAAATGGGTAAATAGATATTTTTGACTTTCATTGACCATACTGGAAATTATTCTTTATAAACACATTTGAAGATTTCCAAAAGTATAGCACTTAAACTACTTCGCTAAGTTAACTGGGTAAAGATACTTGACTCCTTACTTTCCCCTTCTCTCCTCGTAATACTCACCAGTAGTAAACTATGTTTATGTTTTGAATGCAAAAAATTGTAAATTTTGTATATCTTATTTTGTGTTTATCGTAAATTAAATATTTGTCTGTGATTTAACTCTGAGTTTTGGTCAATTTTTTTTCTTTTGTTACACTTAACAATATTCAAACTATTAATCATCTATGTTATCACGCTTTGGCCATTGTACCCTCCAGCCTCTTCCTCAAGTGTATATTGATCAGGATAACATACAGGGAGTTCTAAACTGAACCATTTATTTAATCTATGGTAGGTAGACTGTTCTCATTCCACTGGTCATGTCTAAAGAGGTCATCCAGTTCTTATTTTTATTTAGTACTGTTCAGTTAGGGATGTGCGTTGTGGTGTAGTGGATATTTTTTTTTTTTTAATCATATCACCCCGAGCAAGGCGGTAACGCCACTGATGTGCAGGGGGCTACGTAATAGTGAAAAGATCGGAAAAGAGAAATCCGGAAATCATATCCTAAACAGGGAACAAGGGATGAGCCTCTTAACCTGTTCAATAGACATGGGTGGAGTGTGAACCAGGCGATAGATAAATCTATCTACTCCAATTGAAAAAAAAAAGTGAGAAGATTGGGAAAGAGAAAGCCGAAAACCACATCCTAAACAGGGAACAAGGGATGAGCCTCTTAACCTGTTCAATAGACATGGGTGGAGTGTGAACCGGGCGACAGATCTATCTACTCCAATTGAAAAAAAAGGCTCAGAACAACAAATTGGGAGCCGAGTTCAAATTCCAGTTGAATTCATTAATTGACCAAGCAATAACTAAACGGTATTTAATAAAAATTAGTACTCGCAATCAGTGGAAATGAGTAACCAATAACTAAACAGTATTGAATAAAATAAGTACTAGGTAATGTCCCTATGGATGACATGGGCAGTAGAATGACAACAATCCACCCCCCATAGATCAAACAAGAGGTTCAGTTTCAAATTCCCTGTTGGTGATCCAGATCAATATACACCTGAAGAAAGCTGAAGGTCAAAACATTGTGATAGCAAAGACGAGGACAATAGTCCAAAGATAAATAGTATAAATAATGATAACCCTCCTCATCCCAGAAATACAGACAAAAATTACAGTTTTCTACTAGAAATATCTTTCAATACAAAAACAAACGTTCCAATTCAACGCAATCCGTATTTTTTGTATTTGTAGAAATATGTTCATAGAAACATGTTTCTGAATTCCAGCATACACAATCAGTAAGTTTCTGTGTCAAAGTGAGAGAGAAAATGTCTACAGGATTGTATAAAATGTTGTATATACATTCTATTACCAAATGGAAGTAAGGGATTTGAATAGTACATGAAGGGGGATATAATATTTTTTATGCTACAAATAGGAATGATAATACTTGTTCTTAGATTAAAACCAATTACTTCTGTAAGGAGATTTTCAAGTAGCAAATACCATTGCATATAAAAGGTTGCACTTCAGCCACTGTGAAAGACAACTATGCCAGGAGACATAAATAATGATTTAAAGAATGGCTGATGCACATAAAAAGAAAGAAAAGCGAAAAGACAAAAACAGAATTTAAAAAAAAAAATTAAAAAAGAAATAGTAGTTCCATGAAAGAATCTACAAAAAAAGTAAGAACTTGCGTACAAAGCCAATCATATGTGTGCTGAAAATTTCTAAAGTCCACAAAGAAGCCATTAAAAACTAAAAAAATATTTTAAATCTTTGAAAATACATCATACAGCTTTAAGTAATTCCTGTGTGCAATATATAATCTAAATCTAAACTTATTTATAAATGGAACTTTGTGTGTGTGTGTGTGTGTTACCTATAGACTCTGAAACAGCTGAACCGATTTTCTTGAAAATTTACACAGTTGTACTATAAGCGTCTGCGAGTGTTCTTAGCTAGGTTTTGTGTCGAGGTACCCCCGATAAATATCAAAAATTGATAATCGAAAAAAATCGGGTTATAGAAGGAGTGGTTCGATTTTAATCAAATTTGATACACTCATAGACAAAGACATAAGAAATGATATTCAGAAGTTTCAAGGTTGCAGTTCTTACAATAGTGCAAAAAATCGATAATATATATATATATATATATAAGGTATGTTTGTGTGTGTGTCTTTTTATCTGCATGTATGTCTATTTTTTCAGCCCTTTTATTTTAGTTTTTGCTTCGGGTTTGACTAAGTAGGTATAATTGTAGTTCTTAGTCTCAGCCATGATATCATTTACTCAGAGGACTTATTTAGCCTTCAAAATTCAGTTTCCAATGAAAAAAACTTATTTGATATCAATACCAGGAAATCAAAATTTAACTTACATCCATTCATTTTTCTTTCAGTCTACGGTTTCACTTTAACTGGAAACAACTATTGCTTTTTTAGTCTTTCGTGCCAACGTCCAAAGAGTCTGAGCTCCAGGACCATAGATTGGTTTAAAGCTTTCATTACACCCGAGCAATGCCAGGCCATACTGCTAGTATATATATAAAAATGGTGTATTTATTTTTGTTTGCCTTATGGCTTTATATATATATATATATGAAATTAATTGTTTGAACATTACTTTTTATCGATACTGGCATTTAAGTAGATATTCTGTTTTTAACAGTATTATATATTTATTTCTACCGGCCTGATTATTTACGATAAATTTTTATTACGAAAATGTGTGCCATTCGGCAGGATTTTCGTAATAAAAATTTATCGTAAATATAATCAGGCCAGTTGAAATAAATATATAATACTGTTTCATTAAAAACGGAATATCTACTTAAATACAAGTATCGATAAAAAACAATGTTCAAACAATTCATTTCAAATTGTCTGTTGCTTATAACCAAGTTCCATTAAAAATTCGTTGAGTTCCGTTATATATATATATATATATATATATAAGCCCTAAGGCAAACAAAAATAAATATGCCATTAGCCTTTATCACTCTGTATACGACTATTTTTTATTTGCAGTTTTGCAGTAAAAGAAGTTTATCGTGCTACTGAAGGTGATTGATTCCTGAATTTGAATGAATTTCGTAGATATGAAAACAACTTTGAGAAATTAACAATAAGAATACCGAAATTGAGAAACCATGAAAAATAATGCAGTGGAAAGGGAAGAAATATTAAATATGCAGTGAGCTAAAGGTTAACTTATAACCAGATGCACACTAATTATAAACAGGATGAAAAAGCAATTGAAAATATAATTTACTGATACATTTCACTCAACAACTGTAACACTTCAGATTTATCATCTCCTATAAAAAGTTTAAAACTTCTTATATAATTATTGCCAAAAAACATAGGACCTCAAAAAAAAATAACCCCTATGTAAAAAAAAAAAAAATATATATATATATAATGTTAATTATGAATTCTCATCTGCGAGTTTGCATCTCTAACATTAATATTTTTTTTGATAATTTAATCAGATTAGTTATGGGTTAAATAGCAGGACAGACTGGGTTCTATAGCCTTGATCGGCAACCAGTCTACCGCAGAAAGCAATGGCAACTTACTATGGGATAATCTTCTGCCCAGTCGCGTGTATCACGTATGGCACTTAACTGACTGACTAGACTGGCATTGAGTTCTCATTAATTAATTAATTCTCATTAATTCTCATTAATTTATAGTCAAGATGATAAAATGTATATGCAAGTTCAATGCATAAGGATGTGCGTTGTGGTGCAGTGGATATCGACTCAGAACGACAAATGGGGAAGCCGAGTTCAAATTCCAGTTGAATTCCTTGCATTCACGTACGCACAAATACCCTTGGAAAAGGTATTAATCTCTTTCCTCCAGTTATGGGTTAAATAACAGGACAGATTGGGTTCTATAGCCTTGGTTGGCAACCAGTCTACCGCAGAAAGTAATGGTAACCTACTGTGGGATAATCTTCTGTCCAATCAGTAATGTCTCTTTTGAGACATGATCACTCAAGCATGTATCACATATGGCATTTAACTGACTATCTAAAATTTACAAGTCACTAGCCCTAAGATTATCATCATTCATCGAAAGGTAGATAGGAGTAAAAAAAAGGTGAAATTTTGAGGGAACTTTATGCAGTAATTAATGTCATTATTGCTATTATTATTGAAATATATGATAAAAGCATTCAGGAAAAGGTGTCTCTGGCCTGAGGTAAAATAATAAATTAGTTTTGAAAAAGGAGGCATACAACCTTCAATTTTTAGGTGATTCTTTAAAAGGTATAGTATATAGCCTACCTTTTGAATGTGGCCTACCTTAAAAAGTGTATTATAAAGAAGTATTATAACTGTAAGAAATAGGGAAAATAATTAGTTTTAATAAATAGCCAAATACTTATATCTATAAATATATTCTTACTAAGGTATGGCACATTCAAAGCTGGTAGGCAACATACTATACCAACACCCTTTGAAATTCAGAGGGTGGGTCCCAAACTTTTGGCCTATAGTGTGTGTGTATATATATATATATATATACACACACACACACACATATACATACAGGATGATTCGCTGTCTTATAAAAATTACAGCTAGCCGAGAGAGTCCATTATACATAAAATAAAGAGTTACTTTTCAATCACCCTGTAGATTAGAGAAATGGCACAACATTTTACAATTCTTACTAATTGGGTAATAATTTGTGGATAAAGGTTTTTCCCAAATGGCCACTCATGCACACTTCTGTCAACCATGTTTTTCATGATATCTGACAGAGTACAGATGTATAGAATCGTGTCATTCCCCAAAGGAATTAAACTTAACTAAAGGCAAACAGCCTGAGCTGAAATTCCAACATATTTGAGTTTGACAAATTACATTTTCTATGGAAATGACTAAATGTCAAAAGGTACATTTTCTTTAAATAAGACTTTCTATTGTCTAGGCCGGTAGACAATTTTAGTTTTGGAAAAAAATAAAAATAAAAATAATAGGTTTACTTTCAAAACAAAGTTATTTAAAAAAAAAAAAAAAAAAAATGGGACAAATTTAAATTTGACATTGCTAAACACTTAAAAGTGTAAAAGATACCTGAAGACTAATAGAGAACTAATCAGCCAAAGCATTATATAGGCTTTTCTTTATTTAGGCTCTCAAATGCTCAGGTTAGTAGACGTTAAATTATACAAGTTGAAAAACAGGGATGTCTATTCACACTCAATACGTTTATATTAAGAAATATTGTGATATGCAAATGAAAGGAAATCAATAAGTTTGTTGTCTTACATGGAGTCAGACTGAATTTTGATAAAATTTCACGGTATGTTTGTTGGGATTAATCAGTGGCGATTCTATGGGGGTAGCCAAAAGAGACTAAGGACCCACCAGAATTTAGACTGGCCCTTCGGTTGCCACCCCCACTCAACTTTTATAAGCTTCAAAAATTTATGAAACTAATCAGTTTCTGATTTTGATAAGATTCGATCTTCAGAACGTATTGATGTTAGTATTAATCCTTTGATTTTGTTTTGAAATTAACCTCTCTCATGTTCCAACAGCTTGAGAGTGGAAAAAAAAAGGGCAACAAGAGATTAGAACTCCACTACTATGAAAAGTTATTCCGCTTAATTTAGTGAAGTAACATACTTATACTCAAACTCATTCCTAAGTTGTTTTTTTTTATCATGTCACCCCGAGCAAGGCGGTATCGCCACTGATGCGCAGGGGGCTACGTAAGAGTGAAAAGATTGGAAAAGAGAAAGTCGGGAACCACATCCTAAACAGGGAACAAGGGATGAGCTTCTTCACCTGTTCAATAGACGTGGGTGGAGTGTGTGTATACAATAGTGGTTTAGTATGAAAATGAAGACACTATTTGAGAAAAATATTTCAGAAAAATTTGGGCCTCTAAGTGACCCTCCTCCCCTTGACCTTCAGAGTTCCACAATCACCACTGGGATTAATATTCACCAGTGAATTAAACAAAGGAGATCATGATAAAAAAATTTATAAAATGGAGTTTTTCTCTCCAACATTAGGCTATGAATATCTCGATACACCTATCTCTTCTATGATTTAGGAAAATTTTATTACCCAAGGCCAGCAGGTATCTATATTTCCTCACTGTCTGGAACAACCAAGTTTCATGCACATGGTAATCATCAGGCACAAATTAAAAACTGACCATTGTAAAATTTAAATATTAACATTTATAAACTACTGTTGACATAGTAGATCAAAATATTTAAATGCAATGTCAATCTATCTACTGACCTTCTGATTAGTTGTTTCTCTTTCTGCTCATTATTAATATTCCTGTTCCTAGTTCTTCCACACCCTGTAACCACTTGTGTCTTAGTGGCTTTAATGCCTTGCATGGGATGATACAGATTAAAACAAAAATTTAAATCCAATGTGAAACTATCTACTGCCCTTCTGATTAGTCATTTCTCTTTCTGCTCATTATTAATGTTCCTGTCCTTAATTCTTCCACACCCTGTAACCCCTTGTATCTTAGTGGCTTTACTGCCTTGCTTGGGGTGATAGTGATTAAAAACAATTAAAATTAAAAAAAAAATTGTAGCAAACTGCAAGAAAATTAGTAGTAGTAGTATTAGCATAAGTTTTAGCTCTATTATTTTACACCAAGCGCTGTTTAATACCACCAGCACTCACTGTGCAATATATATATAGATAGATAACAAATCTTTCAAAAAATAAAATATTCATGTCACATGAGATTTTATTAATACTGTATCAAAGGATCCATAACACTGACCATACAGTTGTTCAGTGATTAAACATTTTCAATATCCAATAAAAATTGGCAGTCTAACAGAATCATTAACATATCTGAATTTATTCCAAAGAGAGTATTTTTTCTTTTAATTTTACAGTGGGACATTGGCAAAAAGCCAAACAAACTATCTTGAACATTGATTAGATGAGGGTAACAAGATCTGAAAAGTTATTTTGTCAATCAGTTAAATCTAATATAAAAGAAAAAGATGTACTGTTGCATTTCATTGATTTCCATAAATGAAATGAGATGAAGATATACAGGAAATATTCAGAGAAAAAAAAATCTATAATGATGAAGACAAGACATTTTAATTCATAAAGATAACCTTAACTGTTCAGAACTTTTTTTTAGCCATTTTGGGAATGAAAAAATATGTGCCTCATTGTTGCCATTAAATATACTAATTGAAAAAAAAAAAATAAATTAATTAAAAAGATTAATTTTCATAAAATATTACCTAATCTTAATGGCATGGATCTATAAATATTTTACACAATTTCAAATGCTGATCTTCAAGGCAGACAAGCTCACTCCAGTTTTTTAATATATCTTTTATATGGGCAATGGCATTTAGGTCTTTCATATGGGCCAATTTATTGATTTTACTGGTAAGTTAAAAATAAAAATAAAAAAAATTCCAATCAATTTAAATTCAGTTTGAAATACACAAAAGTATTTTGCTTATTGGAAATATTAAATTTAATCTATTACCTTGGAATTAAAACTAAAATAAAAAGTGTCAACAAAAGATTTGTTTTTTAAATGCATTTTAAACTTAAGTACTACTCTTTTTTTTTTCATCTGTTTAATAAATAGTAGACAAGCACACACAAGATCAAGATAGCAACATCTATTAAAATAGAAGATGCATTTTTGTATTTGAAAAAAAAAAAGAAAGAAAAAGAAGTGATTAAATAACTTTAATAGATTCATCAGTCTTCCTACAAAGAATTTATGGCAGGAGAAAAAAATAAAAAGAAACCGTTGCATTTTTGTACCAACTGGAATTGTTTTAGCCGTAGAATAAAAATATTTGATGGTTAAAAAACAAATGATGTAAATTATGTTACAACAAAGTATGTTACAACATTGAAAAAAATAAAATTATCAGTGTTTCGAACTTAAGGTAAGCATTACGGACATAACAGACCTATAACTAGCATTATGCTGGTCCAAGATCACAAAATTATTTACCCATGGAACAGCATTTCTGCCAAGGATCAGAGTGCAATATCTGTGCAATGTGAAGCAATTTAACACACAAATATACAAAGTGTTATTGAATTTATTTTCTTTTGTAACTTTCAGTCTGGTCAAGTCAGTATATCTACCAAATTTGAAAGCTTTATAATGTATATGAATGGGCTTGAACAAACAAATACACCTTTCTCAATAGTTATGTAAAAAAATTACAGGTGTAAAGACAAGTTAATTAATCAGAAGTGAAAGAAAGTCTTGGCATTCAATTTTAATACATTAACCTGTTAGTTTTGCATGTTAAAACTTACATTGTTGCAGTTATGTAGGTACCACCACTAATTTTTGATAACTATGTTTTTATAAATGAGAAAGCTTTCTTGAAACTTTTATTTTAACTTTAATTGAAAGCTAAAAAGATTAAATTTACTATTTCTAGTAAGCAAAATACTCTAATGCATTCCAAATAGAAATTATATTGATTAGAATCGATATTTTTCTAAAATAGCTAATTAGCATCCTTTTTTTTTTTAAATTGTCTTTCATTGCAATGTAATTCTCTGTATTTAAAAATCTTTCAAAAATATACTTTTCTGACACTTTGAGGAATATTAGCTGATTTAAAGTACAATCAATCTGATTTTAAAAAACTATTTACTTTAAAATAACACAGAAATGTATTTGCAAAATAAAACAGCTGTGTTTTTAACCAACATCACCATGAGGCAAAAATTTATTTGTAAAACATAATTAAAAAAAAAAAAAAAAAAAAAAAAAAAA
The DNA here is from genome assembly GCA_037127315.1 of Ascarosepion bandense. Classification (NCBI taxonomy): domain Eukaryota; kingdom Metazoa; phylum Mollusca; class Cephalopoda; order Sepiida; family Sepiidae; genus Ascarosepion; species Ascarosepion bandense. The sequence goes on along the minus strand of JBBBDQ010000490.1, from coordinate 3,426,442 downwards.
AAAAACAAAGACAGGCGAGCCTCTTTTATATGTAATTTTTAAGTACTCAGTATTCTTAAAAATGTTCTCTATAATCTGATTTTAGGAATGTTGACTTTAAATTTATTGTTGTCATTGCTCTTATTTTTTGATAATGTCATGTATGGTCGATCATACTTTCAAAATGGGCATGTTACGTAATATTTTGTATACATAAATAAAAATTATTCTAAAAATCTTAGTAAAAAATGATTCGTATTAAGCTTTTCAATTTTTGATTACTAAATATGGTTTTCTGTTATTACTTAACCGGAATAATGTAAAATTTTGAGATATAATTAAATCAACAAAATTAAAATACTTATAAAAATTAATTAGTCATCAAAAAAATTGTTTTTCTTATGACAATAGTGTCCTTGATAAATCATATTAATTTATAAAAGCAATTAAAAGCTTTTTTAATTAAATAATGTCATGGTTTTATTTCATTTTTTCTTTTACAATTCGGAGCAGATTTTGGAGAAAGGAGTAGTAGTTTAAAAAAAATATATATATATTGATGATTTACAATACATTCTCCAAAGGAATCTGCTTTTAACTAATAAAAAAAAATTAATTTCTTGAAATTTCAGGAAACTGGGGGTGGGAGGGTAGACATCTATAAAAAAAAATAAAAATATTTACCAAGATTATCTAAGCAAAATTTCAAAATTAATTTAATTTATGAATAAGACTTGAAAATTTCATTAAAATAAGACAATTATTTGATTTTTGCAAGAATTTCCAAATTAATATTTTTCACCATGAACAAAGGCGCTAAAATACTTAATCGTATTGTCCACTATTGACGCAAAAAAAAAAAATTAAACCGAAATTTCGAACGTGCTAGCTAAAAATGAAATTAATAAATAGCAAAACTTTGTTGGTCTTTCCTCTTCTTAATTAACATTTTGACGATAAACTAAGTTTGTGGTCGTGTTTTTATGCTCTATGCGGTTTTTAGCGGAAAAGGCATTTTTCTATAATATTGTTTAAGTAAGTGCTTGCAATACTTTTTAAAATTTCATAACAAAGTGCGTAGTAGTGAGGTTTGTTATCAAAATTAAAATCTGAATCATTGGATTTCTATTTTTATTAAGACTTAACACTTTGAATTTAAGGAAAGCAGAAAAATAATTCGGAATGTAAGAGGTTGCTTATAGTACCCGGTGTTCCCAAGCAGTTCCCTATGCCATTTAATGACAGTGTTCGACACTAGAACTGATGATCGAACGAAAATCGGTATTTTCAGCAAAAGTGACAGTATAAAACCTAACAAACCGAAGCTAACACCAGAAGTGTTCCTCTTTTTAGTCTTTTTGTATAACTAAATTTATATGACATTTTTTCATGCAGAGTGAAAGAGAAAAAGAAAACCAAAACCGCTGTTCAGTTTTTTAAAATTTGAGTTGACGTCCTTTTTCTTTTTTAAACGAGAGCCTTATTTTATCTTTTTTTTTTTTACCCTATTAATTGCCTTTAAAAAATTTTAAATAAGTTAAAAATTAACAAATATTGCTGTACGGTCGGATACATTCTGCAACTCAACAAATCAAATTATTCAAGAAGTCAATGGTAAAATAATTTTAACAAATTTACTTTTACTAGTAAGTATTTTTGTCTTGTTCCAAAAATTATCTTATCATTTTTTGCTATTTGAATTTGTTTTAACTTTTTTTGTCCATACGACATGAAATAAGATAAGGCCTCCTGTTTGCCTTGAAAACCAATGTTCGAAATCCTTGCTTTTTTTTTTGCTTTTTTTAGTTTTACCTGGGCTCAAACAATATCAACAATTTTTTTACTCAGTGGCTCAAGTTAGAAATACGCCAACTCAGCCAGTTACCTCATCACTGTCCATTTTTTTTTTAACTTACACAACCTACTCAATTTGTTTAATGACAAATCTCCTTATGGGTCCTCCCAACCTACTGAAACTGCTTATCTCTAGTTTAAATTATTCTAAATTAAAAAAATATAAAAAAATCAGTATAACAAACAAAAAAAATAAAAATTGAATTTGAGATAACTCCTTTAAAAATGTTGCAGTCTTAAAAATCTTTAAAGGAGTTCGTGTCAAATTCAATATTTAAAAATAACAGAAATGTGACGATTAATGAATGCCTCTACTAAAATTGAGGACGATTAAAAAAAATCTAAATTATTAAAAGATTATTTTAAAAATGTCTTTTTCTAGGAAGTGCACGATTGTCATTGAAATGAAATTCAAGAAATTAAAACACGTGTCCTGGTTTTTTTTTTTTTCAAATCAGACGTTGGTTGTCAAATGACAACTAAATAATGTAGCAGGTGATTTTAAATTTGTTTCTAAATTCGTACAAACCAGTTTTTTTTTCTTTTCACTTCTAAGTAAAAAGAGAACTTTTAACAGTCCTTGGTTAATTTAGGTAACGATACGGTCACGTCACTATTACAAAAGAAAAAGTAGAACTCACACGGTAAGAAGTTATTTTTAAGGTTATCTTCAATTCATTCAACTATTTAAGTTTAAATAGTTCAACTTCAAAATGTTAATATATTTTAGACAGTGTATATAAGTTACTAATACAGGAAAAAAGAAATTAAGAAAATACCGTTTTTTAAAAAAGTGGACTGGAAAGGTACCTTTTTTTTAAGTTGCCTTCGAAAAAGCAATCAATTACAATGACGTTTCTTCTTTCACTTCGCCACAGTTAATTTGTAAATTAAAGCGGGTAATTTATACTTTAAAATTAAAGAAAAATATTGTATTTTTCATCTAATAAAAAATAGAAGTTGTTCCCCAAATTAGAGCAAAGATGCATGTAAATCCCTTCTAAAGCCAATAATAATAATCCGTTCGTCAGGTTGAGACCGCCAATTTTTTCGCAAACAAACAATAAAGGGAACATAAAAATCCTATCAGAAACCTAGAGCTAAAATTATTTGGGAATTATTAAAAAAAAAATCTACTTTAATTATTTATGAGTAACTAAAAATAAATTGTTTCTAATTTGTTGGTGCGGTCACAAAAAAGTTTTAAGAAAAAGAAAATACAACTGCGAAGCAAATGTAGAACAACAATAACAATATCGATAACAAAAAAAAACATGATGGTTAACTTTTCTGGATTTCAAAGCTCAATTCAGAGACAAAAAAAAAGCAAACAGAATTGACCAATAAATACATTACACAGGAATTATTTAAAATCGAATCTAAAATAAAATTTTTATACCTTGTTTATTCCGACTTCGGTAAGAAAAAGGTAGCAGGAGAGAAAGAGGCTAAGTGACTGTCAGAAAAAGAGAAGTAAAGTACTTGGACGATGGACTGTCGACGACTGATAGAAGGCTCTATGAACACAATGTAGTCTTCTTGAAAAGAAAGAAAGTAAAAGCGAAAATTTGATACACTGCTCTCGAGGGGAGGGGGCAGATGGGGAACGTCATCTTCTTCATTTAAGGGCTCGGGGAAAAAAAAAATGCTTGGACGATTAACAACAAAGTAACCCGGACAACTGTTCTGCTAATTGATCACACCAGCTGGGTGAACTTTTTTTTCTTTTTTTTTTTTTATTGAAAAAGAATCGACCAGTGTGTGTGTGAGTGTATATATATATATATATATATATATATATATATATAATGATGTCGTCACCCAAAGTATGTGCACGCTCTCTACACAGTGTAACGTTGGAGGTCCCCCCCCCCCAACCGCTCAGAGACCAACACGCTTGGGGAGGGGTCAACATTTGTAGGAAAATCACCTCTTAATCGACACTAATGAACGATAGAAATCACACCAACAAATTGAGTACTAGGTGGGTAGGAGAAGGAAAGAATGTTTAAATTACTAGAGGCGAACACAGAGCTATTTTTGTCCGTTTTAAGAGAGAAAAAAAGTAATGATGACAAAAAGGCAAACAATTAAGGAAGGGGTTTATAGTTTATAATAATAAAGAAATCCCGAAAATTGGACCCATAAAAAAAAGGGATCGTTTCTAATTTGAACTTCATTCTAAGCACAAAAAAAAGTATGATAATTTTATAATTAATACAGAAAACATTACTTTTTTTTTCTTTACGGTATTTGAGTACAAAATTATTTCACACCTTAAGAAAAACCCACGTTGGAGGGGGAAAAATAACAAGGATTTTTAAAAGCTAGTTTCAGGTTAGTGAGGCTCGTTACCACATACTTAAAAAAAGCTCCACTCTTCAACAAGTCACGTTTAATAGCAAAATAACATCTCTGGGTTGATGAGACTGGTTACCACACGCTTTATTAGTGAAAAATGTAAGAAATAAAAAAAAGTAAAACCGGAACTAACTTTTTAATTTACTTGTAGAATCTGCGACAGCCACGGAGACTAACTAAAAAAAAAAAACACTGACAATGGTGCCGGGTTAGTAAGGCTACACATTTATCGAGAACGGAAGCTTTGTTTTCTTTTCTTCTTTTTTCGGTCGGCTTTATTCATTCTTTTTGGAATAAATAACTAATAACAACGCCCAAAAACCACATGGCTTCTGACAAAAATTCTTTTTTTTTTCTAGATAAGCTAAAAGCAGTTAAGAAGACTCGTTTAAACCTAACCCATTCTCTTTGCAGTCAGTCTTGTTACTTTAAGACAGCAGCAATCGGTAAAAATAATTGTTTCTATCAGTGATTTTTCGAAAGAAAAAGATGTAAAATTTATTTTTAAAAAGTAATGTTGAGGGTTTTTTTTTCTTTTTAAATAGCAAAAAAAAAAAAAAGGAACATGTCTTCGTGTTTTAGTTTTAATGGGAAAATAAAGGTGCTAAGCTAAAAAAATTATTTAAGATAAAAGTCGTCCCGGCTTCTAAGTGACTTTTTTTTCTTCCTTTGCTTCTTCTTGAAATCCAATAACAACAAAAAAAAAGTCATGCCAAAAATCGGGGCAAAGGAAATCCTCGAAAAACATGACTAATTTTACCTTTTCGCTTTAAAGCCTCTCCTTGACGAATCCCTTAGTTGCTAGGTGGGTCCAGTGGCACGAAGTATCTCGTTGTGTAGTAGTAAACAACTTTCTCGAAGACTGCTGTACCTTTTTTGTTTAAAATTCTTTCTCTTTTCTTTTTTTTTTTTACTTCTAAAAGCCACACCTGGGCGCCGCCATTAAAGCATTCCGCTTTCGATGAGATTTAAAAAGCTGATAACGATAGTCAAATTCTATGCCGTTGCCACTCAATGTATGGATGCTCGAAAGCGTCAGAAAATAAGCGTTTGTTGAATACTACTAAACGAATAGCGAGATATTCAATGTTATTGTTGCAGAAAGATAAAAAAGATTGTGTTCGAAGCCATTTATACTGAGATCGATTCTTAGAGAGGATTGTCACTAGTTGCTTTTTTTAATCATTTCACCCTAAGCAAGGCAACAAAGCCACTAGGATGCAAGAGGTTACTGAGTGTATGATAATATGAGAAAAACTACTATTAAAGAGCAAATACAACAAAAGAACAAAAATCAAGACAGAAGATAATGATTAACTTTGCATTTAAATTTTTGAAGATCAAAGTTAACTGGAAGCAAGAAGCTGGAAGAGAGTTTCACATGTGAGAATTTACCAAAGTTACTGGTTCTACTCTGCACACTGATAATCATTATACTACCCACACCCCTTAGATGAGGATCAGTCAGTCAGTTAAATGCCATATCTGATACACGCTTGGGTGATCATGTCTCGAAAGAGACATGACTGACTAGGCAGAAGATTATCCTGCAGTAGGTTACCATTGATTTCTGCGGTAGACTGGTTGCCAGCCAAGGCTATAGAACCCAATCTGTCCTGTTATTTAACCCATAACTGGAAGGAAGAGACGGATTAATACCTTTCCCAAGGGTATTTGCGCGTAAGTAAATGCAACAAATTCAACTGGAATTTGAACTTGGCTCCCTGAGTTGTCATTCCGAGTGGCTAGCCCCTGCACCACAACGCACATATATATTTTATATTTTAAAATAAAAACTAAAGCATTTAGATTTTATGTTTTTAATTACCTAATGGAGTTCAGAGTAGCTGAGTGCGTAAGGATAAGAAATTAAGAACTAAAAGCATTGTGGAAAAACCCAACTAAGAAAAATTCATAAGTCAATGCGAAAAGTTAATTCTGAACGCTGATTGGATTAAAAACATCAAATTCACCTATGACGTATTTTCACGCCTAGAAAACTTGAAAAAGACAAAAACTAGAGCAACAACTCGTCCCAAAAAAACGCAAACAAAGCGACCCCAACGCAAGTGGTTCCAAAATGAAAGATCGATTTACTATAATGTTGTATGAGAAACTGAGCCCCTACTAAACCTTTTTAAATATTGAAATTTAAAAAATTTTTTTTTGATAATTGGAAACTTTACGTAATAATCGATAAGACTGCAATGAAAAAAATAAAAACAAAAACGAAAAACAACAAATTTAAAGGTGGTAGGAGTCTCCTTCAGGTTCGCAGAAAATTTAAACTAATCTAGTTAAATGACAAACTTTCTTAGCTGTATTGAAGAAGTAGATAATTTTACCTATTGTCCAGTTCAGTCACTTTCCCAGTCTTTTGAACAGAAGTAGAGGTCCATCCTTTGTTTCTTGTTTAGAACTGGGTTTCATTCCTTAAGTTTACTTTAACACTATATTCCTAATGTCTCTACCTGAACCCTGAAATTTTATTTAATTAAATCTTGACCTGGTATTTGTCTATATTTCTGAAATGAGATAGTATTTACACTATTTACATTATTTGGACTAAGATGAGAACAATAGTCTGAATAATGTAAATCTTGACCTCTTTAAGTCTAGAATTAGCTGTATATCTTTCCTGTTATCTTGCCCTTTCTATATTAATACAACTCTACACAGTAACCCTCTATAATGAGTGGCCTTTGGGCCTTGTACTGGGTGAACATTAATAAGAAAAAGTTATGCACATGTGTAATTACATCAATGTAAAAACATCTTTAGTCTGATGAAATCCAAATGGATGAAATGCATCAGACAAAAAAATGAAAGATGTTTTTGGCTTTGTCATAGATTTTCCTAAAACAATTTAAGATATTGTGGTGAAAAATATTTATGTAATTTCTTTTTTCTTCTTTTTTTGTTTGTTTGTTTTTGTATTATAACAGTTTCTCGTCCTTTGACAACATAACACAATAATTAGAAGTTGATAAGGGAAATATTAGCTATTTTCCTACAAAAAAAACATCTGGCATTCATTGACCAAGCAACCTGTATTACTTTCAGTTAAAATTTATAAAATCTTTCTCTTAAAACAAATTTTCAAGAAAGTAATTTTCTCAAGTCCAGTAGCTTTTATCGCTCTTTTTATTATTGATGGGGGTTTCCTTCCTAACCTTTTATTTGAAGTAGTGTGAAATGCAACATCTTAATTATGTCATTACTTCCTCTTTCAGTTGAAATGTATAAATTCTTTCTATTAAAACAAATTAAAAAATAAACAGGTTTCTCAAGCCCAGTAGCTGTTATCACTCTTTCCAGTATTGATGGGGGTTTCCTTTCTAACCTTTTATTTGAAGTAGTGTGAAATGTCAACATCTTGGTTATGTCATTATTTCGAATTACATGTACTATCCATTTTAGTTGTTGCTGCTCTTGGTAGTCCTCAAGTGATGTGGTTTCTGTTATTTGGTGCAGTTCTTTGTGAATCTGTAGTGCCAGTCAACAATGTTCAAAGAAGAATGCCTTTTGCCAAGACCCTTGGGATTTACTCACTCAAAGTCTTCTTTCACCATTGATCTTAGGAAGCAGTTGTATACAGCTGACAGTTTAGTTATTTCTGAATGGGTTTGGCGTTATGCATAAAAGCCATATGAAAGTCTCAATTTGCTGAGGCTAATTAAGTATATGATTTGCGTTTTCAGGTTGATGTTTTCGTTTCATAGTAATTTGTTGTGTTAAAGAAAAATACCTCAGGCTACGTTCAATTTCCTTTTCTCCTATACTTAATTTGTCATAACTGATCCAGACCCCAAGGTATGTGAAGTGTTTAGTATTTACTAATTCCACATCTTAAAAAATTTTATGATGGAATCAGGTAGGTGCCATCACTACTTTCATTTTTATTCCTAATTTCTACTAAAATACTTTATCACACTCACAACAAGAAAACAATAGCAGACTGGCCAGGGTGTTAAATTGCCTGATGGAAAATGGGCCCCTGATAGAAAATGGGCCCCTGATGGAGTGGGCCAATCAAAAATACAAGAAACAAACACAGACAACTGTTTTAGTAATAAAAAGCAATAAGAATTTTATAAAGTCATCTGCACTCTATCCAATTACTCAAGTCCAATCTGAGAGGATATTTTCAAAGTTAAAGATCGTAAAGACATGGTTAAGAAATTCACTGCCTAAGGTGAATTTGGATTCATACATGTTGCTATCCATTGAAAGTAATTATTAAAAGGGTCAAAACACTATAAAAATATAAAAATAGACTTTTATAGAAATATATACATTTTTGAAGGAAAAGTATTACCAACAATACATTTTTGAATACAAAACTAGAAAACATTTTCAGTTTTCTAAAGAAAAGAATAAAAATAAAAAAATTTAATTAAAATCTGATTAAATCAACCTTCTCAATATAACTGAAAATTAAAAAAAATATCTTAAAACCCCACCTCTTTGGCATTAAATAACCCACAGAGGTGTTGATATGCCATTAAACAAAACTCAAACTCAAAGGCATATTGGCATGGCCAGATTTAGATGAAGAGAGGTCCTAAGCTTGTGAAGCCCCTCCAAATCTCCCATTCTCATGACTAGAGGAAAATGGAAAAGTCTTAAATTGAAGAATTTGAGTAAAGCCAATTATGATGAGTGTTTAAAATTACTGAAGATCTATTTAGAGTCTACAATGCATTATGACAGCATGTGTAAGAAAGGCCTAAGACAGTGTCAAAAATATGTACTTTGGTTTGAGGCCATCTAGATTTGAGGCCCTAGGCTTCAGCTTGTTAGGCCTATAGACAAATCTGGCATTGCATATGGGAATAGAGAAAGATGGCTTCCAAAACTAAACAAGGAATTAAGAAAAAGGTAATTTTTATTAGAAACAAAGAAAAAAACAACTGAATCCTATATAGTAACAAATGATGGAAAATTTCTTCACAGATTAACAATACTTGAGGCATTATAGATGTGGTTCTGCAGTAAGATGCTGAGTATAAAACATGTGAACAACAAACAAATTTGGCTTACAACCTATCACGTTGAATACACCGGTTCTCGCTGGATCATCGAAGTTAAGCAATGTTAAGCCTGGTCAGTACTTAGATGGGTGACCGCTTGGGAATACCAGGTGATGTAAGCGTCTAGTGACGGATGTGCATGCTTACGGCCATATCACACTGAATACACTGGTTCTCGCTGGATCATCGAAGTTAAGCAATGTTGAGCCTGGTCAGTACTTAGATGGGTAACCGCTTGGGAATACCAGGTGCTGTAAGCGTTTAGTGACGGATGTGCGTGCTTTCGGCCATATCACGTTGAATACACCGGTTCTCGCTCAATCACTGAAGTTAAGCAACATTGAGCCTGGTCAGTACTTAGATGGGTGACCGCTTGGGAATACCAGATGCTGTAAGAGTATAGTGACAGATGTGCGTTGTGGTGCAGTGGATATCGGATCGGAAAGAGAAATCGGTGAGCCGAGTCTGAATTCCAGTTGAATACCCTGCATTCACTTAAGCACTGGTACCCTTGAGAAAGGTATTAATCTGTCCCTTCCTGCCAGTTATGGGTTAAATAACAAGGGTAGGACTTGGGGGTCCTGCCTTTAAAAACAAATCCCAATCAATCTTGATATTCGAAAAAGAAAAATGTATTACTAGACACAAAAACTTATATAAAAAACAACAATAAATTGTTGAAAGAAAAAGGTATTACCAGCAATAAATAAATAAAGTTTAATAGGCAATAAATAACCCAGCAGAAGTTGATTTGCCATAAAAACAAAACAACCAACAACAAACCAATTTTAAGAAAAATGAGAACAAAATAGACATTTATATTTACAATCAGAAAGAGATAATTAAAATTTTGGGGAAGAAGGCTTGGAAAACTTATCACTCACAGGATATATTGAAAGTATGAGGGAGAGAGTGAAATGAGTAACTTTTCTAATGTGTTTCTGTTTATGAAGAGATATTTATTAAGCTAGCACAGGAGTACAAAATCATAAACCAGAGGGGCATTTGATTAAAAAGGACAAACATTGCTTAGATCTACAAAAGATAGGAAGCTGTGGAGAACTATGCCCGTTCAAGTTTTTTCCTGAAATGACACGGCATATAAAAGAAGAATCTTTATCTCACATCTCCAAAAATAAATAACTGCATGTTAAAGGTTATTTTTTTCTTTGCCTTTTAAGAACACCGTGTAAGTAAAAAAAAGAGTAAATAACCCAAGGTGTTGTTGCACACAACACAAAGCTTAAATGAAGATAATCATTAATTTTGTGTTTATGTTCGTCTCAGCTACCGTAGTTTTAAAAAAATGACTAGAAAGAACAATAAGAAGCGTGGACTTCTCTCGCAAGCAGCAGCCAAAGTCGCCATGTGCCGGCAGCCTGGTTTCGGCATTTGCTTCGTGTCTTCTTTTATTTTTTATTTCTTTCTTTCTCTTTCTTTCTTTCTCTTTCTTTCTCTCTCATCATGAGCAATGGAAGTCACCTCCTCCACTTTTTAGTTTTTGTCTGATTGTTTTATTGGCTTTGTTGTGAGATTAGAAGCGGGGAAAATCAAACAAAATATTCATTATTATGGCCTGTTAATTGTGCCATAAAAATACTTCCTGAAAAATGAAGAATGGGTCTTTGGGGAAAGATGCAGTCTGCTGGATATCTTCTGCAACATTAATTCACTTGAACGACGGGATTTCTTTTAATGAACTCTTTCCGATTGTACTTGCATTTTTATCAATAAAAAAAATGAATGAATGAACGATAAATGAACGAAAAACGTTGTATCAATTCTAAAATCCAACGGCACATGGTTTAAAATTTTCATATTTTTGCATACTGCAGTCATCCATTCCACTCAATTTTTAACATTGTTTTACTTTTTTTTTCTTAAATGTTTGAACATTTTTAAAGGTTATTGCTAGTTTTATTTTGTTGGATTTTACTGGATATGAACTGTCCTATCATTTTTTAACGTATAAGAATCCAAAGACCAAAAACAGCATATTCCGTTTTGACCAGATTTAGCAGATGACATTTTTTAACTTTTAAGGCCAGTTTGAGATCACACATATAGAAGGATCAGAACCCCAGTTTTTTTTAATAATACGGAGTTATATACACACATGCGCACGCACACAAATATACACACACACATGCACACACACAAATATATATACAAATATATATATTTCAGATTATTGATCTCTTATTTTTATAACATCATTTGTTCAAGGAATGCATTTATTCAGTTCTCTTCTTTTCATATAGAATGAAAAACTGACCCAAGCTGAATAATGCATTTCTCATACTAGTGATCTTCCAAATTAAATATGTATAAAATTCATCACCAGTGCATATTTGTAAAATGCCGGTACACATACACATACACACATATAAACATGCACATACGCATGACGTCACTTTGGATTAATTTGAATTATATATATATATATATATATATATATATATATATAGTGATTTACTAAGCATAGCTTCGATGTTGAGTAAAGCTGTAAGTATAGAACACCCAGTTATGGTCAAACTCACTACTTAGTTATAACTGATCGAGAGAGTCAAATTTGCTATTACACCATGTTCTGTTGAAGTTTAATTCACTGCTGCTAAAAAACATGTATTTTTAATCTTGAGGACGGCCATGAGGCTGAAATTAGTCCAGGAAGCTAATTAATAAAAGAAAAATATTACTATACAGCATAGTGGGTCTTAAATTTTAATCTTTATAATTATTATTGTCAAGACATATATGTATATATATATAAATATATATATATATACATATATATATATATATATATATATATATATATATATATATATATATCAGTCAGCTTAAGTGCCATACGTGAAACACGCTTGGGCGATCATGTCTCGAAAGAGACATGACTGACTGGGCAGAAGATTATCCCGCAGTAGGTTGCCATTGCTTTCTGTGGTAGACTGGTTGCCAGCCAAGGCTATAGAACCCAATCTGTCCTGTTATTTAACCCATAACTGGAGGGAAGAAACGGATTAATACCTTTCCCAAGGGTATTTGAGCGTGAGTGAATGCAATGAATTCAACTGGAATACGAACTCGGCTCCCCGATTTCTCGTTCTGAGCCGATATCCACTGGACCACAAGACATGTTCTAAAATATAATTTATAATAAATATTCACAGCTCTATATATTATATATCGAGTACTGTTTTAAATTAATGTTTTGGACATTGTTAAAAAAAAATTTTTTCTTCATTCCTTATTCACTTGGATATATATATATATATATATATATATATATATTTACGCTCTCACACCCTGAGCACTCTGGAAGAATGGTAGACTTTGAAAAACAGTAGCTACTCTGGCGTGTACGCATCGCTCATTCAGTAAAATTAATTAGAGCACTCTAGCTATTGGGCACATATAATAATATATGCGCTCAAAAGTCAACCTTCTTCCACCGAACACCCATAGCCCAGAGGTAGAATTGCTGACTGACACCAATTCGGTTGGATTTCAATCCTGGGTTAAAAAGCAATCGAAGTCTAACCGTACTGATGAGCTGTGATACGGTGAAACAGATCTGTCTGCGGATGACAATATATATATATATATGTATGCATGTATATTGTAATTTTGTTATTACCATGGTTTATAAAAGCATAATATCACTATTTAAAGATTTTCATGTTTCAGAACAAAACAATTTTTTTACTGAAACATGAAAAATTTTTTGTAGTGATATTTTGCTTTTATAAACCATTATGTGCATTGTGGTGCAATGAATATCGACTTGAAACGACAAATTGGGATGCCAAGTTCGAATTCCTTGCATTCATTTACGCACAAATACCTTTGGGAAAGGTAGTAATCCATCTCTTCCCTCTAGTTATGGGTTAAATAATAGGACTGATTGGGTTCTATAGCCTTGGCTAGCAACCAGTCTACCACAGAAAGCAATGGAAACCTACTGCGGGATAATCTTCTGCCCAGTCAGTATGTCTCGAAAAGAGACATGATCACCCATAGTGTATATCATGTATGGCACTTAACTAACCAACTGTAATAACAAAGTTACAATATTAAGCTCTACTCTGTATCGAGCACTCTTTATAAAAGTAAATGCGTGAACAGTGGTTTTTAATCTATGTGTTCTTTCACTTTTTTTAATACTAGCAGGATAGCCCGGTGTTGCTCGGGTGTAATAAAAGCTTTAAAACTAATCCATGGTCCTGGAGCTCAGACTCTTTGGACGTTGGCACGAAAGACTAAAAAGCAATAGTTGTTTCCAGTTAAAGTGAAACTGTAGACTGAAAGAAAAATGAATGGATGTAAGTCAAATTTTGATTTCCTGGTATCGATATCAAATAAGTTTTTTCATTGTAAACTGAATTTTGAAGGCTAAATAAGTCCTCTGAGTAAATGATATCATGGCTGAGACTAAGAACTACAATTATACCTACTTAGAGTCAAACCCGAAGCAAAAACTAAAATAAAAGGGTTGAAAAAAATAGATATACGGGCAGATAAAAAGACACACACACAAACATACCTTATATATATATATTATCAATTTTCTGTACTATTGTAAGAACTGCAAACTTGAAACTTCTGAATATCATTTCTTATGTCTTTCTTTATGAGTGTATCAAATTTGATTAAAATCGGACCACTCCTTCTATAACCCGATTTTTTCAATTATCGATATTTATCCGGGGTACCTCAACACAAAACCTAGCTAAAAACACTCGCAGATACTTATAGTACAACTGTGTAAATTTTCAAGAAAATTGATTCAGCTGTTTCAGAGTCTATAGGTAATGAGCACACACACACACAGACACACAGACATAGAGAAAGTTCCATTTATAAATAAGTTTAGATTAGATATATGTGTGTGTGTGTGTGTGTGTGTGTGTGTGCTTGCACTTAACATATTTTTAAGAAATTGATGGATTTTTTTATCTAACTTTATTTCTTACTACTCTAAACGTTATTTTGTAGATGTTTTGTTTTTGAAATTGTGTATTACATCTACTGACCTGCATTTTCAAGAGAGTGAATCCATTGAACCCTGCTAGAGAACATATTCTCTTTATTAATTTTGATGCTGTGATGGAAAGTTTTTATGTGATATGGTTCTTGTTATTTGGTAAAGCTCTTTTCTGTTCCTCATTATTAAAAGTATTTTCACATATTATTAAAAAGCTCTAGTATTAAAAATGATCCTATATCTCTGATATATGCATGGTTCATGTGCACTCTAACCCAGAGCTGTGCTTCCTGAAGCCATTAATGAATTTCTTTCTGCCTGAAACTTCTTATTTCATTATTCTTATATTCTCTCCACCTTTCTTTTGTTCATTTACTGCAAATGTTCCAGCTTCTTCTTCTTCAGAGGATGTTTTCACCGTTCACATTTTTTCTACTTGCTTCTCATACCTAAAATGATTCCTTTCATAATTTGAGCATAGTTTTTCATAGTGCCAGACATTTTGTATTTATTCTTTTCATGCATTCTTCCACAATATTTGCATCTCATTCTGAACAAATTCTCTTTATAAAATCTCTTGGAGACACAGACCTGTAGACATAATACACACTGTTTATGTAAAAAACAGGGTGTTTACTCCATCATTGGTATCTTTAAAACGGTGTTTTGATATAGTATAAAACACAATAAGAAAACAAGAAATAATTTTAATAATCTGAAAATTTTAATCACATGAGAAATAATTTCAATAACACAAAAATACTTTCAATATGTTAAATAATTTTAATAATAGAAGAAATAATTTAATAATATGAAAAAATGATTTTTAATAATATGTGAAATAATTTTAATAATGAGGAACAGGAAAGAGCTTTACCAAATAACAAGAACCACATCACATAAAAACTTTCCATCACAGCATTAACAAAAATATAACTAGAACAGAAAATGATATAATCAAGATATTAACTCTTTCAGTCAGTTAAGTGCCATACATGATACACACTTGGGCAATCATGTCTCGAAAGAAACATGACTGACTGGGCAGAAGATTATCCCGCAGTAGGTTGCCATTGCTTTCTGCGATAGATTGGTTGCCAGCCAAGGCTATAGAACCCAATCTGTCCTGCTATTTAACCCATAACTGGAAGGAAGAGACGGATTAATACCTTTCCCAAGGGTATTTGCGCGTAAGTGAATGCAATGAATTTGGCTGGAATTCTAACTCAGCTTCCCGATTTCTCGCTCCGAGCCGATATCCAATGCACCACAACGCACATACACTTCCCGAAAGAAAAATATTTCAAAGAAAACTTTTCTTTTTTTTTTTTTTTTGCAGTATGGTTGGTTCACCTTGTACAAGGCCCGGGGACTACTTCAGGTAACAGATTGCATTAGGGGATAGTTTATATGGATAAAAGGGGAAGATAACTTTTGACTCTAGATTTGAACAGGTCGAGATTGTAGTGATTGGGAAAACATCCTCTTGGGAAGCTGTTCCATAGGGCAGTGATTCACAGGAAAAAGGTGTTCAAGTGGAAATTACTTCTTCTCAATAAAATATGGAGGGAGTGACAGTAGTTTGCTACTGTATAAGAGGCATAGTGGATCCTAGCTATAAAAGTTAGACCTAGCTAAACCAAGGAATATAGTTCATCCAAGAATATTTCATGCAAGTAGTGATAGAGCAGTGAAAGAATTGGCCCATTCCACCAGTGAGAGAGAGATTGGAATGTAGAAAATAATTCTTCTCAAACAAGGACTCAAAGATGCTTTTGAATTCTATCAAGACTAGAAAGTGATGTCTGGGTAGTTCCTGCCCAAATATGGCAACAGTACTCTATTTTTGGCCTGATTTGGATCTTGTAAAAGTAGGATGTGCATTGTGGAGCAAGACGTGTGTTGTGATGCAGTGGATATTGACTCAGAAAACCCTGGTCGTCAACACAAGTGTCCCTCGAGGTCAATTCTTGGACCAACTATCTTTCTAATCAACATAAATGATCTACCTAAAAATATAATTTAATCATTTGTAAACATCTATGCCAATGATACAATGATACATGAGCACACTTCCAAAAGTTGTGACAATCAGAGATTGGCAGCTGACCTATCTTCTGATTTAACACTAACTTCCCAACAGGGAACAAACTGGCTGGTTACATTCAATGCCTCTAAAACCAAACTGATTACATTCCATAAACACTGATCAGACCTCAAATATCGCCTCAAACAGGCCCTGTATCTTGAAAGAATGTTGGGCCTCAGACACATACCTGACCTCAAATGGAATTCCTATAGTTTTTTTTTTTTAATCATTTCACCCCAAGCAAGGCATTCCATTGCCACTATTGCGCAGGGGGTTACATAGGGGAAAGTGATTGGAAAGAGTGGTTAGATATAGGAAATGTCAGAAGGAGGGTGATAGATGGGTAAGGATATTGAGGATGAGGGTTGGGTAGATGGTAAGAGTGTTAGGAGAATAGATGCAAGTTAGTGTGATAGGAGGTGTCTATTGACCTTACATTTAAACTCCTGGAGATTGTAGCTGTCGGGGAAGCAGACATGTGGAAGGGAATTCCACAGGCGGGAAGCGCGAGAAAAGAAGCTGTTGGAGTAGAAATTACGGTTACATCTTATCAGTTTTACTGTAAAAGGGTGGGACCTAGTTGTTAATCTAGTATCTCGTGTAAATTCGTACCTAGGCGGCACCAATGATCTAAGTTCATTGGAGCAGAAGCCGTGAAAATATTTATAGAAGAGGCACAGGGAAGCCATGTCACACCTGTGGGAGAGTGGTTGCAGCCGGTCTGCCAAGTCAGTATTGCTCATGTTACAGATTCTCCGCTGTATTTTGTCAAGAAGCCTGAAGAGAGTATCAGATGTGGCAGCAGTATTCAATACACGGGCGGATGGTAGATTTATATATATGCAGGATAGATTCAGACGGGAAAAACTTCCAGGCCCTGCACAGAGAACTGACTTTTATAGTGGCAGATTTGGCAATGGATTCGATATAGTCATTCCATTTGAGGTCTGCTGAGAGTGTAAGGCCAAGGAGGCATAGTGTTTTGCTCTCTGGGAGGCAAGCTTGTTCCATGCTAATGGGAGGTAGATGTGGTTGTCTATAGTGGTTAGTTGATAGCAGCTTCATTTTAGAAGCACTGAAATTTACGAGCCATTTCCTAACCCAGTCCACTACGGATTGAAAGTCCTTTTCAAGCTCGGCAGCGAGGTTCGCTTTGTCGCCCACACCACATTAACCCATTAATCTTTATTACTCTCTATATGTGACTTCATTTGCTGTGCAAAAAGTTTATCCTGTCACTAAAGGTGACTCTGATCCTTGAATTTGAATCTGTTTATATTTCATAGTTGTGTTGTCATATCCTGCTATGGCAACAAAAAACACCTTTGAGTGAAATGAACAGTAAGGATATTACAATTGAGAGGCCTTGAAAAAACAATTCAGTGGAAAGGGAAATAATATTAATAATGCAGAGTGCTGAAGGTTAAGTGATGAAAACATTGAAACTATTAACTCTATTTTCACAATCAGTGTATTTATATAAATTATTAAGCTGTTCCAAAAATTCGTAAACACTTGCGAAATGAGTCTATGTGGTCCAGCAAAATCGAGACAAGCAATGGCTTCAGAAAGGGCAAGAGACACCATCGGTTCCAAAACAAGATCGATTTGGCAAAAAAGTCATGTTGTGAGTTTGTTGGAACTTTGAAGGAATCGTGCATTTTAAGTTGGTTCCGAATGGTCGTGCCATCAGTGCCAAACTTTACTATCAGTAACTTGAGCAGATCTACGAAAAGTTGAAGCAAAAGTACCCAGCTCTGATCAACCGAAAACGCACTTTGATGCAGCAGGACAATGCCAAGCCACACACACTGCCAGGAAGGCCAAAAACAAGTTTGAAGAGCTGGACGGCATTGAGGTTCTGCCACATCCAGCCTACAGTCCTGACTGTGCTACATCAGATTACAGCCTTTTCCACTCAATGCAACACTTTCTGAAAGGCTGCTGATTTGGCTCGTTTGTTGAAGTCGAGGAAGCATGTCAAGAATTCTTTGATTCGAAGCCAGCTGAATGGGACTTTGACCAGATCTGAAAGCTTGCAGATTGATGGCAGAAAGTCTTGGAAAATGATGGTCTTTATTTTGAGCAATAATTTTTGTTGTTTTTGCGAGTAAAATTTCAGTTTTTTGCAAGTGTTTACTAACTTTTCGGACAACCTAATATATATAAATAAGTAACCTATGTTATTAAAAAGGATGACATATTTTGTTAAGTCCTTACTATGACAAAGTTTTCCCATGTGCGTCTTTGAATATAGAAATCAATTGGCAATTCAAGGGAGATAATTTTAGTACAGCAAAATGTACACTTGATGTATAAAAATGTTAGATTAGCTATTTATATAACCTGTTATGTTGCAACAAGGATTTATTAAATACATCAAAACTTTCACTTTAATTATAGTTCAAATTGTGACACAGCAAATTCTGGCAGTAAATGAAAAAGAAAACAATAATAATGGTTTTATTTTAGTGTCCACTGTATTTGTACTTGGTTTGGTTTATGGCATTAGGGTCATTTAATGCTTCAGCATTAGTTCCTCCAAAAATGTATTTTTGTTGGTAACATTTTTCCTTCAAAAATATTTTCTTGGTAATATTTTTTATTCAAAAATGTTTTGTTGGTAATATTTTTCCTTCAAAAATTTTTATGCATATATTTCATAAAGTCTGTTTTTATGCTTTCATAGTGTTTTAACCCCTGTTTGGAGAGTTAACTATTTGCCATAGTTGGAACTCTAACAGATGCTACCACCCCGGGTCAGGGTGGACCTAGGAACAACAGCAATTAAGTTTAATTCCATGCTCCTCACAACCTCCCAATCAGAGGTCTTGCTGCTGGATGCAGTTTACCCTCATGCCCAGGAACCTTTAATTTGGTATATATGGTCAAGATTTTAGCTTTTCTTCTTACAGTCCACTGACTTTACGACTACTTCAATATTTCCCTGCTTGGCTTTAATAGTTATGCAATGAGCACTCAAACCAGAAATAATCATTTATTTTTTCTGTTTTTTTCCATATTACTATAGATTAAGCACTTTAGGTTACAAATATAAAAAAAATACTAAATTTATAAAAGTTACTAACTGGCAGGTTCAGTTTGCTAAATAAATTCATTGTAAAATTATCTTCCAAAACAAAATATGCTTATACAACATTGTTTAAGATATTAAAAATAAAAATGACAGCAAGACTTTAGCAGCAGCAGTAAGAAAAGAAAAGTGGCAGTAAAGGAGGTCAAGCATAACAGCAGCATCAAATTTAGCAGCATACATGCATTAAGAATGTGAAATTTAAGACTCAATGCTTACCTCCAAATCGACTGCATCCTATCGATGAATTAGTCATGTGAAAAAACTTTGATCAGCACAAGGGACATTAGTGATGCATTTAAAGTGCACTTATGCTGGTTAATTTGCATGTTTTATATTTGTGGAATGATTGTAAGAACTGAACAGTGAATGCAAGCAGTCTGGTGATTTTGGATCTTGCTCACACAGTGACCACACCTTTGTTTGTGTGGACAATTGCAACAACACATGCCACTGGAAAAGACATATCATTTCCTTTAATAGGTCAGGTTAAGAATTATTCCTTGTTGTTCAGCCCCCAGCTATGGGTAAATAGTCAGTCAGCTGGAGCTCTTCAGCTCTGTAAAGCACTCTAAAGAGAAGATTTCTAACAAAAATTCTACAGCTTGGCTACTGAGCTGTTAAGAAAAGACACAAAGCTTGAAGACTTAAAGAAATATTTCTGAAATAAAAATTTCAATGAACATTATCAATTTTAATGTAATTCATTTTCCCTATTGGAATAATAATACAAATATGCCATATAATAAAACATTTTATTCTTTTGATTGAAAGACAGACACCTTATTTCAAAATCACAGAATAGTGCTGGGTCAAGGAAAGCTTTATCAAAAGAAGAAGAAAATTGGTTAGTCTTTTATATATGCATATGTTTATATGACTGTTGTATTACTTTCCTGCATGGATTTAAAGCTTCTCTCTTCGTAGAACTAATCCCCTGCCAACAGCTACTTTACATGCAATCTGTCAATATTAATTAACATTCATTTTTCCAGATGCTGGCATAGGACACACACACGTCAACAGACATTGGCTTTAGCTTGAAACATTCCAGGTATATTTTCAGGTAAAGCCAATTTCACCTGTATTTCTTTTTACAGGATTCAAACACTGACAGAATAATGCCTTTAAAAAAGGGTTGACCATAATTGAGATCATGGGATCACCGAGTCAATGTCAATGTTTCTTTCCTTAGTTGCACCAGTGTTATATACAGTATTGAATTCAGAGTTTAGACTTCTCCTAGGTTGGTTGCCATCCAAGTCTGTCCTACTATTTATCCATAGGCTAACACACACACACACACACACACACACACACACACACACACACACACACACACACACACATATATGTTATGGAAATTAACGAAGATTAACAAAACTGGTTATAAACAACCGACAATTTGAAATTATATGTTTGAACATTATTTTTGATCGATACTCATATTTAAGTAGATATTCTGTTTATAATCAAGCAGTATTATATATCTATTTCTACCGACCTGATTATTTATGATAAATTTTTGTTACGAAAATGTGTGTCATTCGGTAAGATTCGAACCTGCGACCCATATTCACATAGGGGAAGCTACCAATTGATCAATGAATAATAATTAAAAACAAACTAAAGAAGTAATCTCTTGTGTAGAATGTGGTGGGGATTACACCTTTCAAAGGCGTGTCTGATTATTCACCACAACGATAATCACTATGATGTCCCGGTTGATTTCATTTGCAATCTATATAACAAAACATGTAGTCCAGTTAGTAGACTTTTTTTTTTTTTTTAAACATATCACCCCGAGCAAGGCGGTAACGCCACTGATGTGCAGGGGGCTACGTAAGAGTGAAAAGATTGGAAAAGAGAAAACCGGAAACCACATCCTAAACAGGGAACGAGGGATGAGCCTCTACACCTGTTCAATAGACATGGGTGGAGTGTGAACCGGGCGATAGTGGGCAGAGTGTGAAAAACACCATCATACGTCTGAAGTTAATGTTATACTTGCTTGAAAAACCTGTCTTAACATGTAAAGCAACAAAGAAAATCATATATATATATATATATATAGCTTTAAGGTGTGCTATATTTATAGGATAAAGTGCTCAATATCAGAGATAGTCAATCATTTAAGTGCCATACGTGATACACACCTGGGCAATCATGTCTTGAAAGAGACATGACTGACTGGGCAGAAGATTATCTCACAGTAGGTTGCCATTGCTTTCTGCGGTAGACTGGTTGCCAGCCAAGGCTATAGAACTCAATATGTCCTGTTATTTAACCCATAACTGGAAGGAAAAGATAGATTAATACCTTTCTCAAGGGTATTTGCGCATAAGTGAATGCAATGAATTCAACTGGAATTTGAACTCGGCTTCCCGATTTCTCGTTCCGAGCCGATATTCACTGCAACACCCACGCACATCAGCGATAGAGTGTATGTAAATATAAAAAAGTGAACATTGAAGTCAGCACTCAGACCTGATGGTTGCACTTATCATGAAACAGTCTGTCACCCTTGAGTGTTGACTTCAATGTTCACTCTTTTATATATATATATATATATACGGAAATTAATGAAGATTAATGAAATGGTTATCAACAAACCAACAATTTTGAAATGATTTGTTTGAACATTATTTTACCCGAATGCTATGGACTCTTCTTATGTGTTTCCTGCCAGTATTAAACACAAGTTGGCTTCGAAAAATAAATCAGTGTCATATAGCATAGAACAGAAGGAGGGTGCGTTGAGTCTGATCCGCTCTGATGGGGTCAACTCAGCTAGGGTAGTATGATGTTACAAGACCCGAAACTGACCAGTGACCTGAGTAAAGTACATCACTGATGACATCCTCCTATGCTACAGAATGTGCGTATTTTCGAAGTGATCGATACTTGTATTTAAGTAGATATTCTGTTTATAATCAAACAATATTATATATTTATTTCTACCGGCCTGATTATTTACAATAAATTTTTTGTTGCAAAAATGTGTGTCATTCAGCAGAATTCAAACCTGATCACATGGTGGCTTCCTCTTTGTGGATAGGGGTCGCAGGTTCAAATCCTGCCAAATGACACACATTTTCATAACAAAAAAATTTATCATAAATAATCAGGCCGGTAGAAATAAATATATAATACTGTTTGATTATAAACAGATTATCTACTTAAATACGAGTCTCAATCAAAAATAATGTTCAATCATTTCAAATTGTCGGTTGTTTATAACCAAGTTTCATTAATCTTCGTTAATTTCCGTAATATGTAATTTTATTTGAAAACCAAGTTTATTTTTAAGGTTTTTTGTATATATTTTATCATGATTGATATAAAAAACACTAAACTGTTTGAGGACACTATCATTGCAGCATTTAAAAGTGAAACTGAAATTAAAAATATATTATTCAATGTATCATGTGAATTACCTTCAGGTAAGAATTCGATGCAGTCAAGTTCCACCAACTAAATGAATGAAATACATTAAAAGATCTGAAGATGACACATGAGGTCCATCACCCCACTGCCAATATCAGCTGGCTGTCTCTGAAGAGGCAGTGCTAAACAAGAGTCATAACTTTGTAATAACCATCAGGCGGATACCATACTTAGACATCATTGCTCAGATCAAGGAAATAGCCTTGAACCTCCATCAAGCACAGGCCAATGATCTAAGATGGAAAAGCCACCCAAACCAAACATCACAAAAGAGGAGGTGCTGACAATCAGGACTCTAGAGAGGAATGAGAATAAAGACGAGGACAATAGAATATAGCGTGTATATATATATATATATATATATATATATATATATATACACTATATTGGGCGTGTATAATGATAATATACATGCTAAAAAGTCTGCCTCCTTCTACCAAGCACCTATAGCTCAGAGGTAGAATTGCCAACTGACGCCAATTTGGTCAGGTTTCAATCCTGGGTAAAAAGCAATCGGCTGTCTAACTGTACTGATGAGCTGTGATACAGCGAAACAGATCTGTCTGTGGATGACTATATATATATATATATATATATTGTTACAAGGATGCAGTTATATATAAAAATAATATTAATAATGTCTAAAAAGTTGTAGTGAGGAACTCTATTGAGTCCTACTTGTTATTACAAAAAAGTTTTAATTCATGAAGTAGTCATAAAAATAGAGAAATTAGGAATAGAACATTTGGAAGATGCCAGAATGTTCCAGTAAAATTGAGAGAATTCTAAAAGATTCTAGAATATGCAAATAAGGTGTTAGCCCCTATAAAAAGAGGTTTTGGGAAGAGAGTAGTTAATTGTTAACTGGATTTGCTGACATTATCAACTCCGGCTTTGATTCAAGGATTTATATTCAGCCAAAAGAATCTCTAAGTCACTGACCAACTAAAACCTGAAAGAGAACCTCATGGAACTATACGGGGAAATAGATATTTTTGATTCTTTCATTGACCAAACTTAAATTTGTTCTTTATATTCACATTTAAGGATTCCCAAAGACTATAGCACTTATCTTCTTCGCCAACTTAACTGGGTCAAGATATTGACCCTTCCTTCCCCTTTGTAACACTTTGCCTGCCAATAGTAAACTCTGTTTTTTTCTTTTGAATACAAAAAACTGTATATTTGTAAATATTTTTATTTAATGTTTTAGTAAATTAAATATTTGTATGTGATTTTTAACTCTGAGTTTTGGTCAATCATTTTTTTTATCTTTTGTTACACTTAACATGTAACAATATGAATGACTTGGAGTGAATAAAGCCTGTAGGTCTTAGAAAGGACTATAAAGTTTGAAGAAGGATGGTTCTCTCTGGGATCTACAGGCTTCATTTAGTCAAAGCTATATATATATATATATATATATATATATATATATAGCTTTGAGCAATATCTAAACTTATTTATAAATGGAACTTTGTCTGTGTGTGTGTCCATTACCTATAGACTCCAAAACGGCTGAACTGATTTTCTTGAAAATTTACACAGTTTTACTATAAGCGTCTGCGAGTGTTCTTAGCTAGGTTTTGTGTCAAGGTACTCCTGATAAATATCAAAAATCGATAATCAAAAAAATTGGGTTATAGAAGGAGCAGTCCGATTTTAATCAAATTTAATATACTCATAGACAAAGACATAAGAAACGATATTCAGAAGTTTCAAGGTTGCAGTTCTTTCAATAGTGCAGAAAATTTGATATTAATAACAGGAAATCAAAATTTGACTTACATCCATTCATTTTTCTTTCAGTATACAGTTTCGCTTTAACTGGAAACAACTATTGCTTTTTAGTCTTTCATGCCAACGTCCAAAGAGTCTGAGCTCCAGGACCATGGATTAGTTTTAAAGCTTTCATTACACCCAAGCAATGCTGGGCTATACTGCTAGTTTTATATATAAAGATTTTAACAAGTTAGTTCACTATATCTTATAATAATTCTGCTTGTCCCTATCTTAGTTAGCACAACTGTTACACCCTGTCAACATCTAATAAATAATGAACTATTCCACTCTGATCACGTGGAAAGATGGAAAAGACATATCAGAGATACTACTTGGTATCAGTGAGAAAATGAAAGAGAGAAAAATAAAGAAAGAAAGAAAGATAAGAGTGTCTACTGTCTTATGCCTATATATCATGAATAATGGACTATTCCATTTTGATTTAGTGAAAAGATGTGAAAGAAATATTAAAGATGCTATTTGGTTTCAGTGAGAAAATAAAAGAAAAAAAAGAAGAGAATACAAAAGTGTTTAACGTCTGTTTCAGTGAAAATGGAAAAAGTTAATTTGAAATATTTTCATTTGTACCACCTTACTTTTAAGCATTCATATTTATGCTTGTGATTTCAATATTTTGTTAAAGTCATGATGTTCAAATATTTTTAACAATGTGATAGGTGAATTTCTGCAGATATTGTATTGTCACAGAACTCACCAGGAGCTTATTCAATCATTAACTTAAAAATTAAGATTCATTAGAAAATGCTAGTATGACAACCAGGTATTTCTGGTTTTAAATATTATGTAAAATTCTAGAATGAAGCATTCTTGCTTAATAAAGCCAATAACAATGAGAGTTTTAGTTAAAACCAGACATGGAATAATATCGGTAGAACTTAAAATTCCTGACAGTCATAAAACCAAAAGACTATCTCAATCTAAACCTAGTAAGAAAGCCAAATATGACAGTTCTTGTTCAAACAACATGGAGAATAATTTCTCTTTCAATCAAAATCCAAGAGAATTTGCTTCTTTATGCAAATTCTGAATAACTAAAGAATAAGGAACAGTTTACATATTTGTAAGTTAACTTCTGCTTTGCTAAAAAAATGTCAAAGTTTCTAAACCAAGTGTTTTGTAAATATTGCTTATTGTTATACTGAGAGTATGGATGCAAAAAAAAGGACAAACAAAGATTAAGTTTCAAAAGTATGTATTAATCAATTTTCAGAATTTGTACACAGTTGAGTGAAAAGGTGACAAAATTGTTGATAAGTGGTTCTTTAGTTGCTATTGGTAAGAGAAGTGATTAGATATAATAGTGTTGTTGGTAAGGTTGGTGCAGGTAGCGTGTCTGTGGCCGAGGTCATCATGGTGATAACAAGAGAAACCTGGAGTGGATAGTGATGCTTGATTGAGCAGAATATCCCTGTTGAATTCTTATTAGATGTACGATCAAATGAAATGGGGTTGTAGTGGTTGTGATGAGAGAGGCTTAGAGTGGAATAGAGAAGCCAGATGTTAGAAATCATTATAGTGATGTCAAGAGAGGCCTGGCGACAACAGCTGGCCTGTCAGCTGCATTCTGTGTGTGAAGAATCAGGTGACGTCATGAATCTGGTTGTTGTTACATTGACCAAGGTCCTGGTGGCGATGAGAGGGTTGGTTAGGGTTGTGATAATGAGAGCTGATATAATTATTTTTAAGTGAATATGATGGCTCCTGGGCTCATCTTTTTTCTTTTTTTTTTTTTTTGACAGCATTCAATATATATTATATTTAAATTTTTGCAAGGATTTGTTTTGTGGATCAGATGTATTGCTTGAAGCTTCTTTTTTAATTTGGGTTTTACTTTCTTAGCACTCACATATGGCCAACATGTTGAGTGAGAGTGAAAGAAATTTAATTACAGCAGAATAAAACATTATACAGCTAATAATCATCTTAATTTAAGTGTCAGAAAATTAGAGAAAGCTGTACACTGGATAAATAGCGGTAGAAATGGGTTTTGCAAGATGATCTATGTAGTAGATGTAGTAGGTAAAGAGGTTGTGTAGCTGTGGCAGTCATAAGACATAGATAAGATTTAATAACAAATAAAGGAATGATTGTCAGGTCAAAAATTGTTTCAAATGCTGTTATTAAGCCACAGTAGAAAGGTATACCAGGAATACATAAATTCTGGACAGCCATCAATGACACATGAAAACCTACAGGTGAGACAAGAACAGGAATTTGAGTGACTGACAAGGATGGCAGGATGATAACCAGTCAACAAAGGAGTATATTGTACCAATACACCAGTCAATGCTCTGTAAGGAGTACATTGCATCAATAGTAGTACAGTCAGTGCATTGTACAGAGTACAATACCTGTCAATACACTATACAGAGTACATTGCATCAATACCCCTGTCCATGCATTATACGGAGTAAAGTTTATAGCCATATCATGTTGAAACACCAGTTCTCATATTGTTATGGTGAAATACACCTATTCCTCAGATAATGGACTCTCCCTCCTATATTAATAAGAGTTAACAGGAAGTTAACTCAAGAAGTTCTTAGCAAGTTCATAGGAGTTCTTAGAAGTTCTAGAGAGTTCTTTAGAGTTCAGTAGAGCTCCTAGGCAGTTGATATTAGTCAGCAGTTAGCCGAATACTAAGGAATCAACTTTCAGTGGAAGATTACCAAGTTCCTAACATTTAGGGTGCGTTAAGTCAATTAGCAACCGACATAGAACAATTATAACTTTCAATGCAAAAACTACTCCACAACACATATGATCACCAAAATTAAGCAACATTTATACTGATCAGTACCTAGATGGGTGACCACTTGAAGATACTAGGTGTTGTAAGCTTGGACATGCAGCTAGTGTAATGATAATCACTCAGAATTGGAAATTGGAGAGCTGAGTTCCAAATCTAGTCAGGTTCGTTATATTCACTTATGCACAAATACCTTTGGGAAAGATATGCATCTAACTCTTCTCTCATTGGCTATAGGTTAATTAGTAGATCTTGTATCAGTAAATAATTCTCATCTTGTTATAACTCTAGTGGTTATAATATTAAGTCTTGATTAGGCTACTTACATTGATGTCTGTTAGAAATACTCTTGACTGACTCCAATGGTCTTTTTCAACTCACCTGAAGTCCTTTATTTAAGGCATCTATCCAAGTTCATTTGTGTTACCAGAGGTTCATTATTTACTCCACAGACATCTCAAAAAAATCTCTTACAATCAGAAGTATTTTCTGGCTTTAAATAACCTTCAAAATGGTGATGAACCATAAAATCAAATCCATCAATCAATGCATTGCATCAATACATCAGACAATACATTACACAGGATACAAGGTATTCTATGGAGTCTTGCAACTATCAATCAACAAGATCATCCATACAGAACTAGAGATTTACGAGGGTCATTCAATAAATAAGGTGAATTTTTTTCGGTATAAGGACTTCTACGAGGGTCATTCAATAAATAAGGTGAATTTTTTGGTATAAGGACTTCTACGAGGGTCATTCAATAAATAAGGTGAATTTTTCAGTATAAGGACTTCTACGAGGGTCATTCAATAAATAAGGTGGATTTTTCGGTATAAGGACTTCTACGAGGGTCATTCAATAAATAAGGTGAATTTTTCAGTATAAGGACTTCTATGAGGGTCATTCAATAAATAAGGTGATTTTTTTTCAGTATAAGGACTTCTAATACAGACAGAAGCTTACTTTTATTTTTCAACATCATCTCCTAGCAGTGTCACACACTTTTCCCATCTGTTCGCAAGCTTTCGTATTCCCTCAGCATAAAAATCTTTGGACTGATGTCTCAGACAATTGCTCACAGCACTTTTGACTTCGTTGTCACTTTCAAACTTTGTGCCTCTTGCGAACACTTTCAAAGGAC
This sequence comes from Ascarosepion bandense, assembly GCA_037127315.1. NCBI lineage: Eukaryota > Metazoa > Mollusca > Cephalopoda > Sepiida > Sepiidae > Ascarosepion > Ascarosepion bandense. The sequence continues at coordinate 3,397,898 of JBBBDQ010000490.1, read as the reverse complement.
CAAACAGGTGAAAGTCTGAAGGGGCAAGGTTTGGGCTGTAAGGGGGATTAGAAAGCAGTTCCCAGTCCATCTCGTTGATGGTCTGCACCGTTTGGGCTGTTGTGTGAGGCCTTGAATTGTCTTCAAGTAGGCAAGGTCATCATGGACAATTTTGTGTGCTGTCCCAATAGATAGGTTCAAAGTCTTTGCAATGTCATCCACTGTCACCCTTCTGTCAGACTGAATGAGGTCATTGACTGATTCGATCACCTCAGGAGACCTCACTTCTGTAAGCCTCCTAGGCCTGTCTTTATCCTCAATACTGCTCCATCCTTCTTTAAACAATTTAACCCACTTGTAGACATTTTTTGGCTGAAACATGTGGCACCATGCACGGTTGACATTCTCCTATGAATGTCAACTGGTTTGCACCCTTCAGCAACCAAAAACTTGATAACTGACCTCTGTTTAATCCTGGAGCATGCTTCTTGGTTGGCCATCTTTGTTAATCTTCAAAACTCTTAACATTTTTTTTCAATCTGCAAAACCAATTAAATCCCTTTGAAAAAGAAGTAAAGTAAAAAAATTTAAAAAAAGTAAGCTTCTGTCTGTATTAGAAGTCCTTATACCAATAAATTCACCTTATTTATTGAATGACCCTCGTATGTGGAGGTCCATTTAGATTAAGTGTAGGAAATTCAGTCGTCCAGGTTTTGTTACATGAAAACTTAACATTTTATAAAAATAAAGAAAACATTGATATGCTTGTTAGATAAAGCATTTGCATTTACAAACATGTACATGAATTTAAAAGAGTTAAAAGTATTAAAAATAGTCTTTAACTGAGTTAAAGTTTTTCGGTAATTGGTTCACAGAAAAAATCTGCAGTTCACTGAAGATTCACTGACTGTCTTTATTGTTTTTGTTGGAGATGATTTGTTTGAAGTCACAAATACCGCTTTCTTTCAGCATGTGTTGTAGGAAGACATTCACATTTCTCTTCAGCCTGGAGACATTTGCATCACTCTCTTGTGTTTGGCTTGAAGATAGCTGTATCTCCACTTGCTGAAAGTCAAAATCTGGGAGGTTTTATTAGAAATTTTTCTCAGTAGGCTCAAGAAAAACAGAGTTAATTTTTCTCTGATTAGTCAAATATTTCATATGGTTATATTAATTTCAAATGAAAGGACTTGCTGATGTTGTGTGTTGTATTGTGGAATGTTTTGGCATGTCTCTAAATATTGTCTGTTGTTGGGTAGAAAGGTTAGGCATCTTTTAATATGGTATTTGTGTGGATATTGTATTGAAAATAGGGTTTATTTTCTATATGTGAATGAATAAGAGAGTGGATTTAAATACATAAGAAAAAGAAGTCCATTAAACCATCAGTTGACAAAAATGTATGAGCAATTGATGGCAGTTCGTTTAGCAAATGCACTACTGATTTTTAGATTGCTAACAGCAAAATGGGCAGCCTAAAATGCCAATTACAGGTGAGGGACTCTAAAATCAAGCAGGTACAGAAATTTAAATACCTAGGATGTGTTCTAACAAAAGACGGAAAGTGCGACACTGAGATTCGAAGGTGAATTGGCATGGCAAAAGAAGCATTCCATAAGTTGAGTAAAGTATTAAGAAACAGGACAATTTCATTAGAAACAAAGAAGAGAGTATTGGATTACAATGTAATGTCAATTCTTCAATATGGCAGTGAATATTCGACAATATCTTCGAAAATGAAGGAAAAACTTGAAGCAGCTGAAATGTGGTTCTACAGAAGGATGCTGCAGATATCATGGACTGAGCATGTGAGCAATGATGAGGTTTTGGAAAGGATGGACATGAAAAGGAAATTAATACTGAGCATCAGGAAGAGACAACTAAAGTTCCTGGGACAAGCAATGAGGAAGGAGGGCTTGGAGAACCTATTACTAACAGGCCAGATAGAGAGAAAAAGAGACAGGAGAAAGCAGCGGATAACATATTTGAAGGACCTGATCAGGTGGATGATGGAACAAGGGTTGCATGGTGCAACAGGAGAAAGTGTCCTAAGAGCCACCAGAGACAGGGAGATGTGGAAAGCCATGATCACCTACATCCTAAAAGAACATGGCACATAAAAGAAAAAGAACTTCACTTTTATTTTCTTTCAGAGGTGAGCTTAGGACTCTTGGAAACTAAAATAGAGTGATCTGATTGGCTTATTATTTTCCCTCTTTGTATGGTTTTCTAATACAGCCACACAGAACAGATTCAGTGAAACCAAATTTAAAATTTACAACATTGATGACACAAGTGTTATTTCTTGTTTAAGGGTGAAGGGTGTGTGTAACTCACACATTTTTATAGACACTATGACCTGGTAAAGAGTTGATACTAATATAAAATAACTACCCCACCACTAATGTGATGCAAAAATAGTTTAAGAAATACTCATTTTTCTTCTGTTACTCCATTGCTCCCTACCTCAATAAACTCACCACATTTAAGAAAAACCAAAACATGTCAAACTGATACTTTCTTATAGATGTCTGTATGGATAGCATCCAACTTGTTTAGAAATGTCTAAACCAGGGGTCGACAACTCATTCAGCCCCATGGGCTGGATCGTGTTATAATGACGGGTCGCAGACCAGACGAAGATCATTAATGAAAAATTAAGGAAAATTACATATGCAGACCCATGTCAACCTAAATATTTAAAACCATAATGAAAATAAACATCGAGAAATCAGAAAAACAAAAGAAAATCTAAAATTAAAAAACACCTAACAAAAATTACTTTTCCTCAAGGAACGTCAAAATACTTCAAAGTGAAAAAAATCAACTGAAGTGAAATGGATGAAATTATGACATGTAGGTTTGAAACTGTTATTGAAAATTGTACCACAAATGAACCACACACACACACACCCATCAAACAAAAACGAAACACATATACCCATACATATGAGTACAAATAGTTACAAACATATTCCAGTAACTTACATAGGGTAGGTGGCAAGGGTAAGTGATGGGGGGGGTCGCTGTTGAAGAAATGAAATAGAAAGCCGACTTAGATAACATTGTCCCTTTGAAGGTGTCCCTGCCTAATGTCTGTCACTGGTCAGTTGGTCAAATCAGCTCTCAGTTTTTGTTTTATGTTTATTTTTTTCATTTTTTATGCAGAAATGGAGGTGATTGGGTTTTGATCATGTTTTTGCAGTCATAGTATTCAAATTCAGTTGGGTGGATCAGAGGAAGATAACAGCAGGCCTTTTGTTGAATTCATAAGCCTCATCTCTCATGTTAAAAATAGAGTCATTGATAATTAGATCTGGCCTGTGGGCCTTAGGTTGCCGACCCTTGGTCTAAACTATCAGTTATAAGAACTTGAATCATGTTTTTTAATAGCCTTCTCAGATCTAGACTCTCATGTGGATGTTATGTATAGCATCCAACTTGTTCAGAAATGTCTAATCTATCAGCTGTATACAAGTATTTTCTCAGAACCATGAGATAACCATGTCTTACAATCGTGGCATATGTAGCTATAGATGTACTTTACTCTACCCTCAAAGAAAAGAGGATAATCCAGCCTTACAGTCAAAGCAGTTGTTTATCTAATGAGATAATGATAACACTCTATTTGGTCAAAATTCAGTTTTTTGGTGGTGAGACTGTAATAACCTCTCCAGGACACAGGCTTGGGTGATAGTAAATGAGGGTCATGTGCTGCCCAGACTACCTGGCCTCAGTTCTTGGCTGTACTAACAAGATATAAAGGAATAAGAAATATGTAACTACAGACGAACTCCACTCTTTTTCCTGCGAGTGGAAAATGGTTATACTTTACTGTTGTCCATTAAATGAAGCAATAAAAATAATTCCTAAGGGTATTTGTGCATAAGTGAATGCAACAAATTCAACCGGAATTCAAACTCGATTCCCCAATTTCTCATTCCAGATATCCATTGCACTACAATGCATATCCACAATTTCAGTTTTCAATTAGGACATATGGGTAACACAAGATTTACCAACACAGAAACTGAAATCAGCAGGCCAAATATGAAATTCAGCCTTCTTCTTCTTCTTCTTCTTCTTCTTCTTCATGTGCCGTGCCCTTTCAGGACATAGGCAATCATGGACTTCCACTTGGCTCCTTCTCTTGTTGCTCTCAATTCAGCCTAGTTGGATTTATTTTCTCACAAATGTGCTCTGAAAAGGCATGAATCAATCTCTTCTTCCCAGTTATGAGGTTAGCTTGGGTTTTCTAGCTTTGAGTGGTAGCCAGTCTAGGTGCATTACTCTAAATTCAAACCCATAGAGAAGACAACTAAATTCAAACCCATAGAGAAGACAACTGGAAACTACCCTTTTATAATTCTTAAGAAATTATGGCAGTTCACAGATAAGACAAAGAAATCAGTGAAGTACCATGATATCCACATCCTGAAGGGATATGGCATTTAAAAATATTTACTTAATTGATATTCATCAGTTAACAGTAATTATTGTAATATTATTGATGATATATAATATCATATGATATTATCAAAATAATACTTTATGATAATAATCTAGTTAACTGATGGTGATGATTTCAATCTCTGGGTTAGGCAGTGAAAAAAAATCATAAACCTTGATTAAATCAAAGAGACAAGCAATATCACAAAGACAAATTAGGGAAAAAAAGAGAGAAAAAATACAAGAAATATACACACATAAACACACACACATAACACATTCACGCACACACACACACACACACACACACACACACACACACACACACACACACACAAGATGAGATCACACAGAATGAATACCAGAGAGGGAAAAAAAAATGTAGCAATAAACACACCTCTAATTAAAGCAGATAGCTGTAACATCAGGTCATAAAACAGCGCCTACTACCATTCTGACAGAGATGTGAAAATGCCAAACCCTGCCACATGGACACATATTATACCATAAATTAGAGTAGACAGATACATCATCAACTTGTAAAATGTGCCACTATCACTTTAAGAAAGAGGCGAAAAAGCCAAATCCTACTATGCACACACTTATATAAACCATAAACACACACACATACATGAACTAACCCACTTACAGGTACACACACACTCATACTCACTACAATTAATGACAGCAGTAGCAGTGAAAGAGGACTGTTCCTTTAAATGCACAGTCCACCAGCAGACAGACATGAAACCAAGCTCTCCTATCATTCTGAAGATGTGATTGTGATCTCGAAATATTAATGAATAATAAATAGGTAATACCCAACACCTTCTTTACCTTCCTTTATTATACTAAATGCACTGTGATAGGCTTCAAATACCTACCCATACACCTTATATACACAATGCTTCAAGCAAATTACAAAACTCTCCAAAAGACAAATTAGCTTAAATAAATTTACTTATCTAAAGTTTCCACAAACTCTTAACATGTTATCTATGCTGATAACACAATTCACTCCTGTCTCTATAGTAAGTCTGATCAGTTTCATAAGGTCAAATTGTCAGCTTATATCATAAAAAATCTTCAGTTTGTTGTTAACTGGAGCAAAAAATGGCTTGCTAATTTTAACATTTCTAAAAAAAAAAAAATTAATCTTTATTAAAATCCAGACAAAACATGTACTTATAAAATATACAAATAGCATTTATTGATGGGAAAACTATCACAAGCATTAGTATTAATAGCTGTTTCACATCAACATTCCTTGTTGTATGCCGTTAAGACTCGTGATAACATATTTCATTTTTATCTCATATCCTCACTCAAGTAATGAGAAACTATTTTACAATGATAAGTTCATTAAAAAATTAATTACTTAATTAGTCCATAATTAAGTGCTTAAGTCAATTAGCTGAGCAATTAAAAATGAATGATTTGGTATGATGACAAAGAGGCGACATTGAAAGAAATACAAGTTTTCATGTATTGTGATCACAATGGATTATTGTCCAATGCTTTTTCATAATATTTCAATATATATTTTTCATATTGTTTTTCATCCTCTAAGCAGATTAAATTACTTTTTTTATATTGCAATTTTCAGATAAATATAGATGACAAACATAGATAAATATAGATGACATTGAAAGAAATACAAGATTTCATGATAACACTTTCTGAAGGGCCGCTGATTCAACTCGTTTGATGAAGTCGAGGAAGCGTGTCTTTGATTCGAAGCCGGCTGAATGTTACTTTGACCAAATCCAAAAGCTTGCAGATCGATGGCAGAAAGTCTTGGAAAATGATGGTCATTATTTTGAGCAATAACTTTTGTTGTTTTTGCGAGTAAAATTTCAATTTTTTGCAAGTGTTTTCTGGTAACCTTAGATTACTTGGCAAGTAAAATTTCAATTTTTTGCAAGTGTTTACGAACTTTTGGGACAACCTAATAAGTTTTGTTTTTAAAACAATAAATATTGCCAAGATATTCAAAAATGTATACAAGTAAAAGCAATGTCAAGGGAATAACTGTTCTTTTGATAGACACTGATTGTTGTAAGTCGAAAGAATAGATACTGATGGGACTTTTGTCAGTACTCTCAGATTTGATTTATCTGAAAACATTTTATAAACTTTCAACACTTAGAATCAATTTTTCTACACCCTGTATCCTTGTTTAATATTTCTGTATAAATTTGTTGTGATCTTTTTTATGGCATGAAGAATGACCATTATTTACACTATTCATATTCAAACTATTGTCCTCTTTTTGTTATTGTTATGAAAGCTTTTCAGCCATTCTGCCTACAGCCGGTGTATATCAATTCAGGAAGCCAACAGGAAGCTCCAAACAGAACCCTTTATTAAATCTATGGGAGTAGACTGTTCTCATTGCACTGCCCGTGTCTAGTGATATTTTGTCTTGTTATCATTTTTATTAAGGCTCAGTTATTTCTTGCCCTGTTTCGCAAAGTCCAAGTACACACTGCCTTGCCAGAGATTGAACTCATAATTACTATATCACCAAATTCATGAATTAATGCTTGAATCTACTTGGTGATGGTCCCTCTGTACCCCATAGAGAACTTGTAGCCTTAAACCTAACCTGCCTGCTGATGAGTGCTGCTGCGACTTGTCATGTTTGACTGCACTCAATCAAGCTTTTCTCTTGTTACAGCTGCTATCATTGAATACTTGCTGTCATTTGCTTATAAAAATATTATTGTGATATTTGACACAAAAAAAAAACTTCAAACATTCAACTGAATTTTGAGACATAAAAAGACTTTTATAAGTTTGATTTAAAAAAAACAGTAACTTAAACTTATTTAATTTGAATTAATTTGCTTGAATTTAAATTATTGCATTTTTTAATATTTTTAATTAATAATTTTTGTTTATTTATTGTTGCTTCTTGTTTGTTCCTAAATTCTAATGGTTGCTTGATTGCTATATTTGAGTGATTCTGATTTTAAAATTCTTGCAATTAAAACAAAAGTGATTGTGATTTTTCATAATTAAATTAAAAATATGAAAATTTAAGCAGTGTTTGTTAAATTGTTTTTAGAATTTAGACAAATAAACGAAAAATTTTGTCTTTAAAACTGTGTTTATTTACAAACACGACCGACAGTCAGTAGTCAACAATGGTGTTTATATTTTCTTATTAATTACTGTTTTTCTTAATTTTAATTAAAATTAAAACCAGTATAAATCAAAACATGTGTCTTTCTTTTTTTTTCTTGCTACATTTTAAAAAGTTTTAAAATCTTTATTAAAAAAAACAACTTTGTGATTATCAACGTTGTCATGAAGCGAAAGATGGCTGCTACGCTGATTCATGGCTCTACTCCTGTGACGTCACGTTTCATCACTCAGACCTTGGTTAATATAGTGGAGGCCCTGGCTATGGTCCCTCTGTACTCCATAGAGAACTTTTAGCCTTAAACCTAATCTACCTGCTGATGAGTGCTGCTGCTACTTGTCATGTTTGACTGCAATCAATCAAGCTTTTCTCTTTTGTTACAGTTGCTGTCATTGAACACTTGCTGTCTGTTATGAACGGGGTTTTTGTCTCATAACTAAAATGCCTTAATTTATAGTATGATTCATGGTCCATGGACGGATATGTGTGTGTGTGTGTGTGCAGCACGTGGAGAAAATGCATGGAACGAAGGAAAAGTAGATATCTACTCACGGTTGACTGGAAGATACATTTATTTTACATGAAGAAACATTACAAAATATGTACATGCAGTATCAGTCCCAAGTTATCGAGTTGTGTGTCACAACCATTAGGGCAGAAGAACATACATGTGTTCTTTAATCACTGACAGCCATATTCCAAGTCTGTTCCCTCATGCATCCCACGTCTGAATGTGTCGATGATCACGTGACTTGTGTGTACCCACTTTCAGGGGTAAAAAGGGAGGTACTCTGTTTGGGAACAGGAAGGGGTTAATTCCCTTGGAATATGTTTTATTCATCCTAACACTGTCATTTGCTTAAAAAAATATTATTGTGATATTTGACACAAAATTTAACTGCCTCTCTTAATTCCCATGCACATAATTTATATATCCTTCCCACCTTGTCCATTTGTCTAGTAACAAGGCTACCAGTGTTAGCTATACATAAGACGTTTATGTTGAAGCTTTAGGGAGATGGTTAATGTTTGATTAATTTGGCCTTGTGTCATACATAACCGAACTCCCTACAGCTTACAAGTTTTATTCAGAATTATCATCAGAATTATCAGAAGGTTCGTTGTCGGCAGCTTGGAATGTGTGGAATTGTGTAAGAATAAAATATACATTTTTCATGTTAAAATAGAAATTTATTAAAAGGAAAGAATACCAAGAATTGGTAGAAATTAATGTTCAGTTAGAAAGTTAAGGGTATCAAGAAATATTCATAGTAGCAATTTGTTGGAAAGAGTTTATGCTTATGTATGTATGCATGTATGAGCGTTTGTTTTGTAGGAGTGTCTTTAGATGAAGAAGAAGAAGTAAAATGAAACAGCACATGAGAAGGAAAGAGAAAGAGAGAGGAAGAATGCATGGGTCAACTTGAAGCCCCCCACCGTTACCTTTTAGCTTGTCATCTCTGCTGGTTCCATCTCTGACTGACTGGGACTGATCTGATCAAAGCCTTTATAGTCATTTAGATTTTCGCACTGGGTCACTAAGTTCCTTTTATTCTTGCAAATCGCTTCCATTGGTCAGAAAATCAATTTAACATTTACTTACAAAATCTGATTTTGACCTTTTCTTTAAGCACATGGTCAGTTCTTTTTCTATTTGGGAAAAACCAGGATTTCACACATCATTGTGAATTTTTGTAAAAGTTAAGAAGAAGGTTGATTTTAATTATTAATTTCTTGTCCACCACAATGTACTGAAACAGTTTCCTTAAACAAGAGAGTATGAATAAATATACCATCACATACAATTAGCAACAACATATTTTATTTTATTTTTTTTTGATAATCATATCACCCCAAGCAAGGCAATTTACTGCCACTGTTTTGCAGGGGGTTACATAAAAGGAAAATTATGAGAAAGAGTGATAGGCTATAGGGGGTGTCAGGAAGTGGTTAAGAGAAGGATGAATATGACCATAAAGTGAGGGATCAGTTTATATATTGATTGTAATGTAGAATTGATCCCTCACTTTATATCCATATTATAAAAATATAGAATTTTTTTTTGTTTTTATAATCATATTGCCCCAAGCAAGGCATTTTACTACCACTGTTTTGCAAGGGGTTACATAGGAGGAAAGTTATGAGAAAGAGTGACAGGATATAGTGTGTGTCAGAAAGTGGGTAAGAGAAGGATGACTGTTGACATAAAGTGAGGGATCAGTTTATATATTGATTGTAATGTAGAATTGATCCCCCACTTTATATCCACATTATAATAGTATAGATATTTGTTTTTTTTTATAATCATATCGCCCCAAGCAATGCATTTTACTGCCACTGTTTTGCAGGAGGTTAGGAGGAAATTTATGAGAAAGAGTGACAGGTTGTTGAGGGTGTCAGGAAGTGGGTAAGAGAAGGATGAGAATACTGATGAGAGTGGAGTGGACGGAGAAGAGAGCATGAAGGAGAGGATGCAGGTTAGTGAGATAGGAGATAACTATTGACTTTACATTTAAATTCTTGGAGATTGTAGTTGTCGGGAAAGCAAGTAAATGGAAGAGAATTCCACAGGCGGGAAGTGCGAAAAAAGAAGCTGCTGGAGTAAAATATTGACTGTGCAAATTAAATGGAAAGAATACAAAAAGAGTGACTGAAGGCGTATCTGCAGAAATGTCTTTTTTTCATACATAAATGTATGTGTGTTGTGGTGTGGTGGATATTGGCTCAGAATGAGAAATCAGTGACCTGAGTTGAATTCCTTGCATTCACTCATGCACAAATAAAATACCCTTGAGAAAAGTATTAATCCATCTACTCCTTCCAGTTATGGGTTAAATAATAGGACAGATTGGGTTCTGTAGCCTTGGCTGGCAAACAGTCTACCGCAGAAAGCAATGGCGACCTATTGTGGGATAATCTTCTGCCCAGTCAGTCATGTCTCTTTCGAGACATGATCACCCAAGCGTGTATCACGTATGGCACTTAACTGACTGATTCTGCTTTAACTGTTTTTTTTTCTTTTCTAAAAAGAGTCAGTTATCAAAATACTTATAGCAATGATGCTAATTCGTCATAGTCACAATTGATATAATAAATAAACTTTCAATAACTGAATTAAAATTAAAATTGCAATATACATTTTTACAAAAATAGTTTTGATATGTAAAAGTGTGTGTAAGTTGATTGCTTATCTTTTCATAGTAAACAGTTTTAAATTTTCATAAAAATGGATAGGTCTGAAGATATGATAAACCAAGCATGTGAGCAAGGCATTTTACTGCCACTGTTTTGCAGGGGGTTACATAGGAGGAAAGTTATGAGAAAGAGTGACAAGTTATAGTGGGTGTCAGGAAGTGGTTAAGAGAAGGATGAATATGACCATCAAGTGAGAGATCTGTTTATATATTGATTGGAATGTAGAATTGATCCCCCACTTTATATCCACATTATAAAAATATAGAATATTTTTTTAGGTCTGAAGATATGACAAACCAAGCAGTGAGCAACAACAAAGTTTTAAAGAAAATGGAAACAAAAAGGAAACTTAAACTTATAATCAGGAAGAGACAATTGAAATTTCAAGAGCACAGAATTAAGAAAGAGGAATTGGAAAATTTGATATCCAACTGAAATCAAGAGAAAACAATACATAACCTACTTACTTGAGTTAAGCAACGTTGAGCCTGGTCAGTACTTCGATGGGTGACTGCTTGGGAATACCAGGTGCTGTAAGCGTTTAGTGACGAATATGCGTTGTGGTGCAGTGGATATCAGCTCGGAAAGAGAAATCAGTGAGCCAAGTTCAAATTCCAGTTGAATATCCTGCATTCACTTAAGCACTGATACCCTTGGGAAAGGTATTAATCAGTCCCTTCCCTCCAGTTATGGGTTAAATAACAGCGTAGGACTTGGGGACCCTGCCCTTAAATACAAATCCCAATGAATCTTGATACTCAAAAAGAAAAAAGTATTACTAGACACAAAACTTATATAAAAAAAAACAACAATAAAATTGTTGAAAGAAAAAGGTATTACCAGCAATAAATAAATAAAATTTAGTTGGCAATAAATAACTCTCCGAGGTTGATATGCCATAAAAACAAAACAACCAACCAACCAAAAACTTACTTGAGTGAATGGCTGATGGAACACGGTTTAAGAGAGAAGAACAAAAGAAAAAATGTATTAAGAGTTAAAAAAGAAATTGAGGAGAGCCATGATCACCTACATTATGAAAGACATAGAAGAAAAAAGAATCTAAAATAGAGAGTTGACTGATGATAGCCTTCTGCAAAATTCCGTGTTAGTTTTCAGGAGATACAAACTCAAAGATTTTTTAACAACCGATTAAAAATTTTCATTTTTAAAACTCCTAATTAGCTTTCAACCACCTCTGTAAATTCTAAACCTTATTTTAGATTTTATTTTTGGCATGTTTTAATGAAATTTAGCATTTTTGTTGATTTTTTTATTCTATGACTTTTTAACATGTCTCCAAATCTTTTCATGCATGAGTGATTTTAACTAATAAATCATAACATTTTTCTTATATCAAATTATGGCCATGGAGAAACCATTGTATAGGCCATTGTTTGGTCTCTTTGTTATTATGAAATAATTAATTTGAATTAACTCTTCAGAACCATCAGTAGGAAATCATTAAAACTATTTGAACACATTAAAACATTAGTTCTCAACCTTTTTTGTCCAGGCCCCACTTAAGCATCTCTAAAATCCTGATACCTGAATCACCCTTACCCCACTGTAATATAATATAATGTAATTTTTATTATTCAAAAAGTAAAGCTCCTATTCTCATGGAGGAAGCCTAAAAGGTCATTAACTTCATTTTTCTTAAGACTGCATATATACAATCATATCATCATTTAATTTTAGAATTTTACAAAATTTATAAAAATATTGTTAATTATACATATATATATATATATAAAAATGCATCACTCATTCAGTAATGAATTAGAACACTCTAACTACTGGCGTATGATACAACATACGCTAAAATTCTACCTCCTTCTACCGAGCACCCATAGCTCAGATGTAGAACTGCCAACTGGCGCCAATTCAGTTGGGTTTCAATCCTGGGTAAAAGCAATCGGATGTCTAACCGTACTGATGAGCTGTGATACAGCAAAACAGATCTGTATGTGGATGAATATATATATATATATATATATATATATATATATATATAGTACTTACATAATAATACATGGACAGATATACTCACAAACATTTTTATGCGTGCAATACTGTATATTCAATGCATATATTAACTCGCATGCTTACACAGACTCACTAAAAAAAAATTAACCGTTAATTACTCATTCTTGAACTGCCTCTATTAAAAATCAAATTTTCATAATCATATGACCCCAAGCAAGGCATTTTACTGCCACTGTTTTGCAGAGGGTTACATAGGAGGAACGTTATGAGAAAGATTGACAGGTTATAGGGGGTGTCAGGAAGTGGGTAAGAGAAGGATGAGAATATTGACAAGAGTGAAGTGGACGGAGAAAGGAGCATGAGAGAGAGGATGCAGGTTAGCGAGATAGGAGATGACTATTGACTTTGCATTTAAATTCTTGGAGATTGTAGCTGTCGGAGAAGGAAGTAAATGGAATGGAGTTCCACAGGCGGAAAGTGCAAGAAAAGAAACTGCTGGAGTAGAATTTGCGTTTACAATTTATTGGTTTCAAAGTAAAAGGTTGGGACCTAGTTACTAATCTTGTAGCTCGAGTAAATTTATATATAGGGGGCACCAGTGAGCTAAGTTCATTGGAGCAGAAGCCATGAAAGTATTTGTATTTGGGTACAAAGACATTAAAAGTATCTAGTGTGGGGATTACTAAATTGTCTTGAGAGTATGGTGCCTGTAAAAAGAAGTAGAGGACAACCAAAACAAAGATGAAGAAGTAGATAATCAACAGAGAAAAGTCATTCCAAAAGATTATTGTGAAATCGGTGAACATGATGCAAATAAAAGATACAAGTTTACACTTTTTGTTTCTGGTTGGTATTCAATTATTTTGGAATTAAGAACAGGATCCAAGTTTTTAGATTAATATTTTGCTTTTGCAGTAATCTGTGGTACTGTGAAAAATGATTCCTAGTTCAGCACATTCTATGTTCAATTTTCTTATCTTCTATACTCAAACATCTATTATAAAACAAATAAACACAAGTCAGAAGAATGTGAATGAAGTTTTCATTTTTTAAAAAGAGAACATCCCAACAAATTATAGAAATATGCCTTCTCTCCTGAAAAAAAAAAGTGGGTGTTACAAAAGGCTATTCTTATTCACAAATTTGGCATGTTGCATTGCAAAAGGCTGTATCTCCCCATATGTCAGGAAAACATCTTCTCTAAGTAGTGTCTACTAAACGATTGTCCTCTATAAAGAGAGAATTCATTGATTGCTTGTTAATGGTCACATGATTGACCAAGTGTGGTGCATACAAATCGGGGGCAAAATTTACATTATATACTCATAGAGATTTCTTCTGCAGGAACATGAATTTGATGATGGCATGAAGTTCAACATTTGTTGATTACACCCTTACTATTGATGTTGTTCAGTTACTGATCTGAAATAAATTAAAAAGTGATGTGGATCCAATAGTGATTCCACGAAAGAATAACTCGGACAACGGATAATAGGTTTAATATATTGTATTAAACAAGGAAAATATAACTACAAGAATGATAGTAAGCCACGCCTAACTGGTGAGCTGCTCCTGCAACTACTGCACTGAGAGTATTAACCTCATAGTTTAAATAATGACTGGAAGAGTCCATAAGTGTCAGTAGGTATGCACTCACAACAAAAAATATGCACAAAGATCTTGAAAACAAGTCTTTTACAATACAAAATAAAAGTCCTTCCAGCTACACAAACAAAATAACACTTGGATTTGTAGTCTCATTAACATTGTCGATGAGAATGGGACAGGCTAGCCTCCCAGAGAGTAAAATACTACGCCTCCTTGGCCTTACACTTTCGGCGGACCTCAAATGGAATGACTATATCAAATCCATTGCCAAATCTGCCACTATGAAAGTCGGCTCTCTGTGCAGTGCCCGGAAGTTTTTCCCACCTGAATCTATTCTGCACATATACAAATCCACCATCCGCCCGTGTATTGAATATTGCTGCCATATCTGGTCAGGTGCCCTGCTGCTCTTCTTGGGCTTCTTGACAAAATACAAAGGAGGATCTGTAACGTGGTTGATACTGACTTGGCAGACCGGCCGCAACCACTCTCTCACCAACGTGATGTGGCTTCCCTGTGCCGCTTCTACAAGTATTTTCATGGCTTCTGCTCTGATGAACTTAGAGCATTGGTGCCGCCTAAGCAGGAATTTACACGAGATACTAGATTAGCAACTAGGTCCCACACTTTTACAGTTAAACAGATAAGATGTAACCGTAAATTCTACTCCAACAGCTTCTTTTCTCGCGCTTCCCGCCTGTGGAACTCCCTTCCACAAGTCTGCTTTCCCGACAGCTAAATCTGCAGGTGTTTAAATGTAGGGTCAATAGACACCTCCTATCACACTAACTCCCAATTATTCTCAGAACACTCTCATTTACCCAACCCTCATTCTCGGTATCCTTACCCACCTATCACCCACCCTCTGACATTTCCTATATTTAACCATTCTCGGTATCCCCACCCGTCTATCATCCACCCTCTGACATTTCCTATATTTAATCATCCTTTCTCCACTCTATGTAGCCCCCTGTGCAGTAGTGGCAGTGACATGCCTTGCAAGGGGTGAAACGCTTATAAAAAAATAAAAATATATATATTAAGTGCTAGTATGCATGTTTATGTGTGAGAGAGAGTATTGTGGTTGTATAAGATGTTTTCTTAAAAAGGAGACAGGAATATAATTACATACACTATTGTACATATAACAACAATTTTTCTATTGATTCATTTTCTGTTGTTTACCAAATCTTTGCAGGTTATTTAAAGTCGGAAAATATTTTTAGATTGTAAAAATTTTTTTTTTTTCATAATTATGATTTAGTGATAAAAGTCTTACTAATTAAACCAAAACTGGAGAGAAAAGAGATTGATTCATTTCTAATCAGAATTTCATAAACAGACAAAAAGTTACAAAGTGTATCAAAAGTGGGGGATCAATTCTATAGTACAATCAATATATAAACTGATCCCTAGGTAGTTTCTATACATTTATATTCCAGAGAATGTAAATAAATCCAAAACACTTGCCTGTGTAGCTAATCAGTATTTGATTGATTGATTAGTTTTCTATTGTTTACCAAACCTTTATAGGTTAATTAAAACCATAAATTATTTTTAGATTTAAAAAATTACTCGTAGTATAGCCGGCATTGCTCAGGTGTAATGAAAGCTTTAAAACTAGTCCATGGTCCTGGAACTCAGACTCTTTGGACGTTGGCACGAAAGACTAAAAAGTTATAGCTGTTTCCAGTTAAAGCGAAACCGTAGACTGAAAGAAAAATGAATGAATGTAAGTCAAATTTTGATTTCCTGGTATCGATATCAAATAAGTTTTTTTCGTCATAAACTGAATTTTGAAGGCTAAATAAGTCCTCTTAATAAATGGTATAATGGCTGAGACTAAGAACTACAATTTTACCTACTTAGAGACAAACCCAAAGCTAAAACTAAAATAAAAGGGCTGAAAAAAATACAGACATACATGCAGATAAACAGACTTACACACAAACATCTTGCCTTTTATATATATATATTATCGATTTTTTGCACTATTTTAAGAACTGCAACCTTGAAACTTCTGAATATCATTTCTTATGCCTTTGTCTATGAGTGTATCAAATTTGATTAAAATCAGACCACTCCTTCTATAACCCGATTTTTTTGATTATCGATTTTCAATATTTATCGGGGGTACTATCGGTAATGGACACACACACACACACACACACACACACACACACACACACACACACACAGTTCCATTTAGAAATAAGTTTAGATTTAGATAGATTTCTGATCTAGCTATTACACTGAAGTATTTCATGTTTTACACCAAAAAAGTATCATCTAAAAATGTATCTTCTTTTTATAGACATATAATGTAGAGCGTCCCACCCACAAATTCTCTTAGCCCAGAGGCCTCTTAACACTTAAATCCGGCCTTGTATGTACTGTACTTATGAATAACAATATCTCAGTATACACACTTGTATGTCTGCATTTTTTTCAGCCCTTTTATCTTAGTTTTTTGCTTTGGGTTTAACTAAGTAGGTATAATTGTAGTTCTTAGTCTCAGCCATGATACCATTTACTCAGAAGACTTATTTAGCCTTCAAAATTCAGTTTACAACAAAAAATCTTATTTGATGTTGATACCAGGAAATCAAAATTAGACTTACATCCATTCATTTTTCTTTCAGTCTACGGTTTCGCTTTAACTGGAAACAACTATTACTTTTTAGTCTTTCGTGCCGACATCCAAAGAGCCTGAGCTCCAGGACCATGGATTAGTTTTAAAGCTTTCATTACACCCGAGCAACGCCGGGCTATACTGCTAGTATGTCTATAAAACAGATGCATCAAAATCTAAATGGAGCTCTTTCAATGAGGAGACCATTAAATTTAAAGTATTTCTACTGGCCTGATTATTTATGATAAATTTTTTTTTTGTTATGAAAATTTGGCAGGATTTGAACCTGCGACCCCTATCCACAAAGAGGAAGCCACCATGTGAACAGCTTCGAATTCTGCCGAATGACACACAATTTTGTAACAAAAAATTTATTGTAAATAATCAGGCTGGTAGAAATAAATATATAATATTGTTTGATTATAAACAGAATATCTACTTAAATACAAGTATTGATCTTCGAAAATACGCACATTCTGTAGCACAGGAGGATGTCGTCAGTGATGTACTTTACTCAGGTCACTGGTCAGTTTCGGGTCTTGCAACATCATACTACCCTAGCTGAGTTGACCCCGTCAGAGCGGATCAGACTCAACGCACCCTCATTCTGTTCTATGCTATACGACACTGATTTATTTTTCGAAGCCAACTTGTGTTTAATACTGGCAGGAAACACATAAGAAGAGTCCATAGCATTCGGGTAAAATAATGTTCAAACAAATCATTTCAAATTGTCGGTTTGTTGATAACCATTTCATTAATCTTCATTAATTTCCGTATATATATATATATATATATATATATATATAAAAGAGTGAACATTGAAGTCAACACTCAAGGGTGACAGACTGTTTCATGATAAGTGCAACCATCAGGTCTGAGTGCTAACTTCAATGTTCACTTTTTTATATTTACATACGCTCTATCTCTGATGTGCGTGGGTGGTGCAGTGGATATCGGCTCAGAATGAGAAATAGGGAAGCCGAGTTCAAATTCCAGTTGAATTCATTGCATTCACTTACGCGCAAATACCCTTGGGAAAGGTATTAATCCGTCTCTTCCTTCCAGTTATGGGTTAAATAGCAGGACAGATTGGGTTCTATAGCCTTGGTCGGCAACCAGTCTACCGCAGAAAGCAATGGCAACCTACTGCGGGATAATCTTCTGCCCATGAGATACTAGATTAGCAACTAGGTCCCACACTTTTACAGTTAAACAGATAAGATGTAACCGTAAATTCTACTCCAACAGCTTCTTTTCTCGCACTTCCCACCTGTGGAACTCCCTTCCACAAGTCTGCTTTCCCGACAGCTAAATCTGCAGGTGTTTAAATGTAGGGTCAATAGACATCTCCTATCACACTAACTCCCAATTATTCTCAGAACACTCTCATTTACCCAACCCTCATTCTCGGTATCCTTACCCACCTATCACCCACCCTCTGACATTTCCTATATTTAACCATTCTCGGTATCCCCACCCGTCTATCATCTACCCTCTGACATTTCCTATATTTAATCATCCTTTCTCCACTCTATGTAGCCCCCTGTGCAGTAGTGGCAGTGACATGCCTTGCAAGGGGTGAAACGCTTATAAAAAAATAAAAATATATATATTAAGTGCTAGTATGCATGTTTATGTGTGAGAGAGAGTATTGTGGTTGTATAAGATGTTTTCTTAAAAAGGAGACAGGAATATAATTACATACACTATTGTACATATAACAACAATTTTTCTATTGATTCATTTTCTGTTGTTTACCAAATCTTTGCAGGTTATTTAAAGTCGGAAAATATTTTTAGATTGTAAAAATTTTTTTTTTTTCATAATTATGATTTAGTGATAAAAGTCTTACTAATTAAACCAAAACTGGAGAGAAAAGAGATTGATTCATTTCTAATCAGAATTTCATAAACAGACAAAAAGTTACAAAGTGTATCAAAAGTGGGGGATCAATTCTATAGTACAATCAATATATAAACTGATCCCTAGGTAGTTTCTATACATTTATATTCCAGAGAATGTAAATAAATCCAAAACACTTGCCTGTGTAGCTAATCAGTATTTGATTGATTGATTAGTTTTCTATTGTTTACCAAACCTTTATAGGTTAATTAAAACCATAAATTATTTTTAGATTTAAAAAATTACTCGTAGTATAGCCGGCATTGCTCAGGTGTAATGAAAGCTTTAAAACTAGTCCATGGTCCTGGAACTCAGACTCTTTGGACGTTGGCACGAAAGACTAAAAAGTTATAGCTGTTTCCAGTTAAAGCGAAACCGTAGACTGAAAGAAAAATGAATGAATGTAAGTCAAATTTTGATTTCCTGGTATCGATATCAAATAAGTTTTTTTCGTCATAAACTGAATTTTGAAGGCTAAATAAGTCCTCTTAATAAATGGTATAATGGCTGAGACTAAGAACTACAATTTTACCTACTTAGAGACAAACCCAAAGCTAAAACTAAAATAAAAGGGCTGAAAAAAATACAGACATACATGCAGATAAACAGACTTACACACAAACATCTTGCCTTTTATATATATATATTATCGATTTTTTGCACTATTTTAAGAACTGCAACCTTGAAACTTCTGAATATCATTTCTTATGCCTTTGTCTATGAGTGTATCAAATTTGATTAAAATCAGACCACTCCTTCTATAACCCGATTTTTTTGATTATCGATTTTCAATATTTATCGGGGGTACTATCGGTAATGGACACACACACACACACACACACACACACACACACACACACACACACACACACACAGTTCCATTTAGAAATAAGTTTAGATTTAGATAGATTTCTGATCTAGCTATTACACTGAAGTATTTCATGTTTTACACCAAAAAAGTATCATCTAAAAATGTATCTTCTTTTTATAGACATATAATGTAGAGCGTCCCACCCACAAATTCTCTTAGCCCAGAGGCCTCTTAACACTTAAATCCGGCCTTGTATGTACTGTACTTATGAATAACAATATCTCAGTATACACACTTGTATGTCTGCATTTTTTTCAGCCCTTTTATCTTAGTTTTTTGCTTTGGGTTTAACTAAGTAGGTATAATTGTAGTTCTTAGTCTCAGCCATGATACCATTTACTCAGAAGACTTATTTAGCCTTCAAAATTCAGTTTACAACAAAAAATCTTATTTGATGTTGATACCAGGAAATCAAAATTAGACTTACATCCATTCATTTTTCTTTCAGTCTACGGTTTCGCTTTAACTGGAAACAACTATTGCTTTTTAGTCTTTCATGTCAACATCCAAAGAGTCTGAGCTCCAGGACCATGGATTAGTTTTAAAGCTTTCATTACACCCGAGCAACGCCGGGCTATACTGCTAGTATGTCTATAAAACAGATGCATCAAAATCTAAATGGAGCTCTTTCAATGAGGAGACCATTAAATTTAAAGTATTTCTACTGGCCTGATTATTTATGATAAATTTTTTTTTTGTTATGAAAATTTGGCAGGATTTGAACCTGCGACCCCTATCCACAAAGAGGAAGCCACCATGTGATCAGCTTCGAATTCTGCCGAATGACACACAATTTTGTAACAAAAAATTTATTGTAAATAATCAGGCTGGTAGAAATAAATATATAATATTGTTTGATTATAAACAGAATATCTACTTAAATACAAGTATTGATCACTTCGAAAATACGCACATTCTGTAGCACAGGAGGATGTCGTCAGTGATGTACTTTACTCAGGTCACTGGTCAGTTTCGGGTCTTGCAACATCATACTACCCTAGCTGAGTTGACCCCGTCAGAGCGGATCAGACTCAACGCACCCTCATTCTGTTCTATGCTATACGACACTGATTTATTTTTCGAAGCCAACTTGTGTTTAATACTGGCAGGAAACACATAAGAAGAGTCCATAGCATTCGGGTAAAATAATGTTCAAACAAATCATTTCAAATTGTCGGTTTGTTGATAACCATTTCATTAATCTTCATTAATTTCCGTATATATATATATATATATATATATATATATATATATATAAAAGAGTGAACATTGAAGTCAACACTCAAGGGTGACAGACTGTTTCATGATAAGTGCAACCATCAGGTCTGAGTGCTGACTTCAATGTTCACTTTTTTATATTTACATACGCTCTATCTCTGATGTGCGTGGGTGGTGCAGTGGATATCGGCTCAGAATGAGAAATAGGGAAGCCGAGTTCAAATTCCAGTTGAATTCATTGCATTCACTTACGCGCAAATACCCTTGGGAAAGGTATTAATCCGTCTCTTCCTTCCAGTTATGGGTTAAATAGCAGGACAGATTGGGTTCTATAGCCTTGGTCGGCAACCAGTCTACCGCAGAAAGCAATGGCAACCTACTGCGGGATAATCTTCTGCCCAGTCAGTCATGTCTCTTTCGAGACATGATCGCCTAAGAGTGTATCACGTATGGCACTTAACTGACTGACTCACTCATTCAAATTAGTTTAAAGAAGCCCCATTAAATCTGAAAATAAACAAATTTTCTCTATTTTTATATCTTCATTTTTTTAATTTTAATCAGGGGCTCAAGACTAGTGACACTTCTAGTCTCAGGGCCCTTAGGCTGCAGCTCTTATATAAATCCAGCACTAGGTCTGTACTGTCTTTTTGAAGATGGTTAGAGAAGAGTTTCTTGTTGGTTTAGAAGATTTATCACAACTTAGGGCATTTGATTTACTATGCTGTGTACAATGTGAGATGTGGTTAGCTAAGGATTATGAAGTCTCCCAGAAGAGAAACAAAAAAAGTCCTGTCTGCATAACATCCTGTGGGTATAAAGAGAAAAAAAATTGAAAGGGAATTTGTGCTCTTTTCTTTCATTTGTCAATGCCATCTAGCAGTCACTAGTAGAAGTTCACTGACAGACAAGTAGGGTAATCCATAGATTTCAAGAGGTGGATTGCACTGAAAAGATTTTAGCCTCTCTTTGTAACCTACCAAATAATTAAATTTTGCACATAAGATGTCGGGGGATATTTTTAGCTATCTTTGTAGGAGGAAGGTATATCGTATATGCCATTAAATATAGTCATTTTCACAGGTAAGATGCATACTTTTATCTTGCTTTCCTTCTGTTCTTTATTTCAATATTCATCATCAGTCACTGTTACGAAATAACATAACTTATTTTCTGTCTTTTAAGGAAAAATGTTAAAGGTACTAATCTGTCTCTTCCTTTCAGTTATGGATTAAATAACAGGACAGATTGGGTTTTATAGCCCAGTCTACTGCAGAAAGCAATGGCAACCTACTGCGGGATAATCTTCTGCCCAGTCAGTCATGTCTCTTTCAAGACATGATTCCACAAGCATGTTTTACGTATGTTACTTAACTGACTGACTGAATATAATAGTTGGAAACATAATTACACTTCTACTGGGCATAAAGTGGGTGATTGGTTTTATATTGTTATGAAGTAATAAACTAATCCCCCTTTAATTATACATAATATAATAATGTAATATAATCTATCTCTTCTCCCTCCAGTTATGGGTTAAATAACAGGACAGATTGGGTTGTATGGCACTTAACTGACTGATTGACTTTCTCCTAGACTGGTTACTAGCTAAAGCTAAAGAGTTTAACCTACTACTACTGACCGATCGCTTCCAGTAGAGCATAGACCATTGACAACCACTTGCCATTGATAAGTAGGTCATCAATAGTTCTGTAACTTGATTTTTTTTAAACATAGAAGTGTTGACTCTACTCAAATCTTTTTATCCTCCTGGCAAGGTAATCCAAATGACTAGGCAGAAGGTTTTCCCTGCAGTAGGTTCTCATTTCTTTCTGTGGTAGACCGGTTGCCAACCAAGGCTATAGAACCCAATCTGTACTACTATTCAATTCTTTTATTCATATAGGTCAAGTTCCATAAGCGATACATGCTTGGGTGATCGTGTCTCTTTTGATCTATGAATGACTAGGCAAAAGATTTTTGTGCAGTAAGTTGTCATTTCTTTCTGCGGTAGACTGGTTGCCAACCAAGGCTATAGAACCTAATCTCTCCTGCTATTCAACCAATAGCTAGAGGGAAAAAATGGGTTAATAACATTTCCCAAGGATAACTGCGCATAAGTGAATTCGAATTCAGCTCTCTGATTTCTCATTTTGAATTGATATCTCTTGCACCATAATTCACATCCTAGAGAATCCAACCTACCTTAGTATTCACCTATAGCTTAAGAAGAGATGAATTCATACTTTTCCAAGAGTGTTTGCATGAAAGCTAACACAGCAACCTGAACTTAGCACATGAAACCCACTTTTTACACTAACCATTACACTACAAGCACATCCATACTTAATGAGATTATCAAAATAAGATGCTGGTTAAAGCAAAGACTTAACCTGGCAGAAAGAAAGAAATTTTATTTTAGAAAAATGATATAAGAAATTATATTTATAATCTCAAACTAAAAATCAAAAATACTTGTAAAAAATGAGAAATTTCCAAAAAGAAATACTTCCATGGTCTTTAATCAAGTATGCAAATAAGAGAAATGTTTGCCAAAATACACAATACATATATAAAAAAAATAATTCTCAGATAAAACACATTATCTGCCACTGCTGTTTCACCTTTTGGATCTTCAGGCTGGGTTTTAACTCATGCAACTTTGCATTTCAATATCGACTGCTTTTACCCCATTTCATGTCACAATATAATTTGCGTATATGTTTTCCTTTTTTATTTCTTTTTTATCATTGGTGGCAATATTGTTTCCATTTAATTTTCAATTCCTGGTTCCCATTTTGAAAATATGAATTTCTTTTCATATTTGCATTATCTTTGAATTTTTTTTTTTTTTTTTTATCAAATTCTTAAAGTCTTTGAACATTGCTATGTCTAATTTCTCTTCCAAACACAATCTGTAAACTTTTGACCTTCTCCATAAGAATGTTTCATTTCAGATTTCTTCTTTGACTTGCCAAAAGGAATACAAAGGACAAATAATAAACCAACCGGATGATCTCAGAATTGAAACTGCAACAGTAAATAGAGCATTTATATTTTTGAAAAGAAATGTTCTTCAAAGTTGCTCTACAGTTTGTGAATTGAGCACTTTTTTAAAACCAACTAGAACTATTCAGTTTCCAAGTAGATTTGGCTCCATAATTGATTTAAGTGAATGATTATATATATAATTTTGTTACAAAAATGTGTGTCATTCAGCAGAATTCAAACCTGCAACCCTATCCACATAGGTGAAGCTACCATGTGATCTGGCACATCTTATACCTCTCTATGGCTAGGGGTTTCAGGTTCGAATCTTGCCAAATGACACACATTTTTGTAATAAAAATTTATCATAAATAATCAGGCCAGTAGATATAAATATATAATACTGTTTAATTAAAAACAGAATATCTACTTAAATACGAGTATTGATAAAAAATAATGTTCAAACAAATCATTTCAATATTTTATGTATATATATATATATATATATATATATACTCATGTAAGAAAGTAAAGATTTTTTGTTATATACTGCATGAGTAAAAAATATAGGAAAAAGAAGTTGAAAATGCAACTGGAGTCTTTAAGAATTTATTTAGAGTAACTTTACTGGTTTCACAGTTCTATAATTTTCAACAGTTAAATTGAGCTGGAGAGGTGTGTGGCTATACCATGATATGTCTTGCACGATATGTGGTATATATTATAGGAAAACAATATATAAATTTTTCTGTATCAAGAACAATTTTAGTGACAAAATTATGACAGAGGGAAAATTTTTCAAGTGACATGTTTAATGCTTGAGGACTTCATTGGATTAAAGTGATCTTTATGTTTATTCAAAAACACATCCATAGAAAAGAAAGGGGAGGAGTTTGAATTAAATTTTTTTTTTTAAATATATATATCGGGTTTATAGTCTAGGTGATTTCATTTAGTTTTTGTTTGTTTATAATTCCATCACTATTGGTCTTAGATAATCCTCACTGTGATAATAGAAGAGCTAGCAAGAAAAATGAAATGTTTTAAGAACCTAGATAGGAATTTATTGTGGATGATCTAGCAATTAAAGCACTTTCTATACATTTTATCTTGGTAGATTACTTTCCCCTTTAATCAAAATAACATTTTTTAAAATCAAAATTATGGTCTGTTGCATTGTAGTGATATATATATATATATATATATATACTACACATATACATATAATGTGCATCATGGTGCAGTGGATATCAGCTTGGAACGAGAAATCGGGACGCTGAGTTCGAATTCCAGTCGAATTCCTTGCATTCACTTATGCACAAATACCCTTGAGAAAGGTATTAATCCGTTTCTTCCCTCCAGTTATGGGTTAAATAATAGGACAGATTTGGTTCTGTAGCCTTGGTTGGCAACCAGTCTACCACAGAAAGCAATGGCAACCTACTGCGGGATAATCTTCTGCCCAGTCAGTCATGTCTCTTTCAAGACATGATCGCCCAAGCGTGTGTCACGAATGGCACTTAACTGATTGATACATATAATACATCCATACATACATACATATATATATATATATATATATATATATAAGTATGAGCCAACTTGCCCTGACAATCTGTTAGGTGAAACCAAGGTAGGTCCATTGGCTCTAGGTTAAATTTATTCTTACTTGTTTGCTCTACTGTTGTACTGAGCGCTTTAGTGTTAGGGTTTTCGTCTCAGGTTTTTTTTCTTTTAAACGAGTGCTTTGACATATGTTCAGGTGCTTAGTTTGTTTCTTTTTTATTTCCATTTTTTTCCCCCCGAGTTTATACTCCGTGGGTTTTTTCGAGACAGATATAAAGTAATTATTAATATAATTATTAATATATATATATATATATATATATATATATATATATATATAAATTTTCCTGTCGCCTTAATCTTTCTCTTTTCTTTCTCATCACTCTCCTTTCTTCTTTTTTGATTTAATTTTTTTTCTCTTTTCTCTTTTTATATTGGTTTAAAACTTTTGACATGTCTGGCTTTCTGTGGCAAAGCATTGAAATACTACTGCCCATGAGCCTTACACACAGCATTCTTTAAGATGTCATAACCTCCCAACCTTTTATTTTTATTTTACCTTTTTAAATTTTCTCCTCTGTAAATATTGCCAAGTAAATTAACCACATTTTACTGTTTGATGACAGTTTTTAATACCAAAACTTTATAACTAATGTGTTGCTGTATGTTATTATTAGTATTATTACCATATACTTATGCTCTACTTTTGTATTGAGAACTTTTAAAAATAAATATCTAACTGTATTTAAATTTCTAAAATGTATTTTAATTAGTAACCATTACTTATATTATTTATATATATATATATATATATATATATATATATGGTTAAATGAAATTAAGACAAGAGGAAAACTATTTAACTTGCCTACATATTTCGTCCTGTGATGGACTTTATCAAGGCAAAAAGACGAAATGAGCTTTATTCCAAATTATGTATCTATAAACAAACCGTGTTGACAACTATAAAAAACACTCACAAATCATTCAAAAAGATTAACAGAATATTTTATTTTTAGAACTCTTTCATGTGTAGTGCAATGTCATGAGATATTAAAATGAAGACTTTTTCCTTGGACTTTTTATTATGTATGTTGGTCTGTTTCAGTATCATTTTCATCAGCAAACGTGAGATTGGGAAAAAACCAGGGCACAAATTAACATTTTGGTATAACTGGATGGTAGTGCTCTTGAGAACTTTCCTTCTGAACAAATTGCTTACTCTTTTTATTAGTGTGGCATTTTTTAAATCAAAATTGTGGTTGAATTTATTTCTGTGAATTACTCATGCATTCATTAGATTATTATTAATGATGTCTTTTTTGTGTTCATATATACATTTTTTAGATTTCTACTTGTTTCTCCGATGTACATTGAGGCACAATTTTGGCAATTTATTTTGTATATACCTGCTTGTTCATTGTTATGATTTCATTCTTTTTAGATCTGACAATGTCCATAATAGTTTTATGAGGTAGTTGTTACTATGTGTGTGTTTTTTAGATGGGATAGATTTTTAAATAGTTTTTATATTTTTATAGCATTTTTTATTGTTGCCAACACTGTTTGGTTATAGATACATAATTTGGAATAAAGCTCACCTCATCTTTTTGTCTTGATAGTCCATCACAGGACAAAATGCGTAGGCGAGTTAAATAGTTTTTCCTCTGATCTTCTTCGAATTTAACCATCCTGTCCTTAATCTCAGATCATAACTGAGTATATTTTTACACACACACACACACACACACACACACACACACATATATATATATATATTTAGTGTATCAAGGCAGCAAATAATTTTCTAAACATATACTGTTAAATATAAGAGACAATGAATGTCTATTATGTTTAATCATGAGCTGTTCTAAATGTCGTATTTTGGCTTTAATTTCAGTTGAAAATAAAGACAAAAATTCTTCAATAAATTAATAAAAAATCATCCAAATGTTGAAGGATTTTTGTCGTTATTTTCAACTGAAATTTAGAATGGCTCATGATTAAACATATATGTTTAGAAATCCAGTCTTTCCTCTCTAACCACACATTGAAGGCGGTATTAAACGGACATGCCTCCCAGAACTACCATACAAACACGGGTGTCCCTCAAGGCTCTATCCTAGGTCCTACGCTCTTTCTGATCTACATTAATGATCTCCCTGATACCATAAGATCCCAAGTAGGTATGTATGCCGATGACACCACAGTTTACTCTCGCCTCGATCAAAAATCTGGTGTAAGCGACAAAGTTAACCTTGCAGCCGAGCTCGAAAAGGACCTCCAATCCGTAGTGGACTAGGGTAAGAAATGGCTCGTAAATTTTAATGCTTCTAAAACAAAGCTACTATCAATTAACCATCACAGACAATCGCACCTACCTCCCATTAGCATGGACCAGGCTTGCCTCCCAGAGAGTAAAACACTACGCCTCCTTGGTCTCACACTTTCAGCGGACCTCAAGTGGAATGACTATATCGAATCCATTGCTAAATCCACTGCCATGAAAGTCGGTTCTCTGTGCAGGGCCCGGAAGCTTTTTCCGTCTGAGTCTATCCTGCACATATATAAATCTACCATCCGCCCGTGCATTGAATACTGCTGCCATATCTGGTTGGGTGCCCCTGCTACTCTCCTCGGGCTTCTCGACAAGGTACAGCGGAGGGTCTGCAATGTGATCGATACCGACTTGGCAGACCGCCTGCAGTCTCTCTCTCACCGGTGCAACGTGGCTTCCCTGTGCCTCTTCTATAAATACTTTCACAGCTTCTGTTCCGATGAACTTAGATCACTAGTGCCCCCTAGGTACGAATTTGCCCAAGATACTAGATTAGCTACTAGATCCCACCCTTTTACAGTGAAACCGATAAAATGCAACTGTAACTTCTGCTCCAACAGTTTCTTCTCTCGCACTTCCTGACTGTGGAATTCCCTTCCACATGATTGCTTCCCTGAGGGCTACAATCTCCAGGAGTTTAACTGTAAGGTCAACAGACACCTCCTAACACACTAACTTGCTCCCATTCTTTCAAACACTCTTCCCATCTACCCTAACCCCATCCTCTGTATCCTTACCCATCTATCACCTTCCTTCTGACATTTCCTACATCTAACCACTCCTTCTCTCTACTTTCCCCTATGTAGCCTTATGCGCAATAGTGGCAGTGGAATGCCTTGCTTGGGGTGAAATGATTAAAAAAAAATATATATATATATATATATATATATATATGAGATAACAATATATATGTATATGACGCCATTTTGGTCGGGTTTCAGTCCTGGGTAAAAAAGCAATCGGAGTCAAACCGTACTGATGAGCTGTGATACGGCGAAACAGATCTGTCTGCGGATGACAATATATATATATATGAGATAACAATATATAGTTTTTAGATCAGTATTGAGGAAATTGTAAGACAAAATAGAAAAAGTTTACATTTTTAAAATGTTGTCCGAGCCAGGGCACAAATTTACTGTAGATGACCTTGTGATCAAAGCACCTTGAGTCTTACAACAATTCACCATTCAACAATTCACCATTCCTGGCAGAACCTCTATTATCACAGTGTGTGGGATTTCTACTAACAAAAGTGATGGAAACAAAAAGAAAAAGAATCTAAGTGAAATCAACAAAATTTAAACAAATTTAAATTACCAGCATCCCTCATTCATGTGCATGTTTATTTGCATCAACATTATAATTTTAGTTCAATAAAAAACAAAATGTGTAAGAAGAAAAGTTTTTCCTCTTTGTCATATATCTTTCCCCAATATATATTATATATATATATATATTATACATAATCCGTCACTTCCTTCCAGTTATGAGTTAACTCATTTACAAATGAAGAATATTCAAAAGTTCTACAATGTAATTGTACTGAACACTTTTTAATACAAATGTGCACTGGTCTAATTTTATTATGATCAAAAACTAAGTAATTAAACAATCAAGCAATCAATCAATATATGAATATATATTTATTATAAATTAAATTTTAAGCTTTTCATGTTTAATTGGTTTTCTTTAATTTAATTCTTGATTTTAGCAGATATATCTCTTGACTGGGCTTTTACTAAGTTAAAACTTAGTAATCCACCGCCATGTTTTGTTTTTTTGTTTTTTTGTTTTTTTATTTTTTTTTTTCAA
This sequence comes from Ascarosepion bandense, assembly GCA_037127315.1. NCBI lineage: Eukaryota > Metazoa > Mollusca > Cephalopoda > Sepiida > Sepiidae > Ascarosepion > Ascarosepion bandense. Next base: position 3,368,197 of record JBBBDQ010000490.1, on the reverse strand, counting down.
TTGGAGTAGATAGATCTATCGACCGGTTCACACTCCACCCATATCTATTGAACAGGTTAAGAGGCTCATCCCTTGTTCCCTGTTTAGGATGTGGTTTCCGGCTTTCTTTTCCTTTTCCAATCTTCTCACTTTGTTTTTTTTTCAATTGGAGTAGATAGATCTATCTATCGCCTGGTTCACACTCCACCCATGTCTATTGAACAGGTTAAGAGGCTCATCCCTTGTTCCCTGTTTAGGATGTGGTTTCCGGCTTTCTATTTTCCGATCTTTTCACTATTACGTAGCCCCCTGCACATCAGTGGCATTACCGCCTTGCTCGGGTGATACGATTAAAAAAAAAAAAAAAAAAAAAAATTATATTTTAGAACATGTACATAATTATTTTTATATATATCCACTACAAATCTTACATTTGTTTCAACATTGAAACTTCAATGTCTCATCAGGCGGTATGGATAGGAATGGAAAGCCTCTTTTCTTAAAATTGGTCAGTTGTGTGTGGGATGTTGGTGGGGGTTACTGATAAGGGAACAAGTCTCGTGTATTGACAGTTAGAATTTTGAAGAAAGTGGTGTGGGTAGTTAAAATGGTTGATTAATGAGAGTCTTTGATTTCTAGACAGATTTAACATTAGCAGTTCGAATGTAAGTTTTTATTATCTTGTGACTAGACTATATCCTTTGGATTTCTTAGAAAAGCCAGTAATGAATATACATATATATATATGCTCTTGTTCAGGGACTCTTGAGGTTTGCTATTGTTGAGCATTTTTACTTTTTGTATTATACTACTTTAGCAAGGCCCAATTGCTCTTGTGCTATTCAGGTCTTTTTTGGCAAATTTGTAAATATATTCTGGTGTTTTGGACATTTTTTTTCAAATAATAGTGATTCTTCAGCTTTTCAATTCTCAACCTAATGAGCACCTTGATGATTTTACTTGGTGAGTTCAATATTTTTATTTACCAGCTGCCCTCATTATAACACCTTGAGTTAACCAAGTGGGTATAAGTGGCCATATCACTGAACAGACCAGTGCTGATTGCTTGAAAACTGCATGTATAGCATACAAGAAACAGTCAGTCAGATATACACTGGATTATTATACATGTGTGCAGGTAGGCGCATACACGCGGACACACAAACACACACACAATGAAAGATTTTTGGTTGGTTGTTTTTGTTTTATGGCATATCAACCTCGGCAGGTCATTTATTGCCAACTAAATTTTTTATGTATTTATTACTGGTAATACCTTTTACTTTCAACAATTTATTGTTGTTTTTATATAACTTTTGTGTCTAGTAATACTTTTTTTCTTTTTGAGTACCAAGATTCATTGGGATTTGTTTTTAAGGGCAGGGTCCCCAAGTCCTACCCTGTTATTTAACCCATAACTGGAGGGAAGGGACGGATTAATACCTTTCCCAAGGGTACCAGTACTTAAGTGAATGCAGGGTATTCAACTGGAATTCAAACTCGGCTCACCGATTTCTCTTTCTGAGCCGACATCCACTGCACCACAACGCACATCTGTCACTAAACGCTTACAGCACCTGGTATTTCCAAGTGGTCACCCATCTAAGTACTGACCAGGCTCAACGTTGCTTAACTTCAGTGATCGAGCAAGAACTGGTGTATTCAACATGATATGACCATAAGCCCACAATGAAAGAAGAAAAGAAAAGTCATTATTGCACCAATAAAATGTGCATAAATTATTTTTTTAATTGAATATAAAAATGACAAAAAACAAGAAAATAAACAATCGATTGTTGATATCACTTCACATGGTTTTCTGCAGGGTTCAGCTACAAAACACTAAAGTCAGGATGCTTAAAATAATATCAATCGACTATGTGATAAATTTTATATTTGCATTAATCCTATATAGATATATATATATGGCTTTAAAAAGAACAGACATCATATTATTTAAACCTGAGGAACCTTTCGGCCAACTCTTATCAAGAGTTCTCGTTGGCTTTAATTTTAAGGGAATTAAGGAAAAGGACAAGGCAAAATAAATTACTTACAATGCTGGGAGATGATGGAATATATATATATATATATATATATATATATATATATATATATATACAGGGCCATAGCTAATGCCTCTAAAAACACCAGGCACAGAGAAAATTGCCCAGATTTATTAGTTGACAATGTGATGACGTCATCAGTGTCATCCATTTCCAGAAACTATGATTTTTGAGGATTTCTTCGGCTATTCCGATGGAAATTAGGCACAGAACGTGAACGAAAGCAGGAAATCGGGTTCAGAGTTTCTGAGTATAACCAGTCTTTTCTCCCAAAATTAATAAATAAACAAACAGATTTTTACTGCGTTCATTCGGATGTTTTCTTCATTTTTTTCTTTCTTTCTTTCTTTCTTTCTTTCTTCGTAAATTGTTTAGTTTGATTTCTGACGAAGAAATTTTTCCTTACCCGGATTTTCACTATGATTGCATGGATCGACCCGAACCCATGCCCGGTGTGCCCGGTAGTCAGATATGGCCATGTATATATATATATATATATATATACATGGCCATATCTGACTACCTTTGGATAGTATATATATATATATATATATATATATATATATATATATATATGGCCATATCTGACTACCTTTGGATAGTATATATATATATATATATACATGGCCATATCTGACTACCTTTGGATAGTATATATATATATATATATATACATTTAGTATATCGAGGTAGCAGATAATTATCGAAACATATACTGTTAAATATCACAGCCAATGAATGTCTATTATGTTTAATCATGAGCCATTCTAAACATCGTATTTTGGCTTTAATTTCAAGTGAAAATAAATTCAAAAATTTTCCAACATTGTTTGAGTTCTGAAAAGAAAAATATTATATGAACAAAATTATACAAAAAGCTTAATGATAATACCTTGTCTGTCATTTTTCAATGAAACCTGTATAAAAGAGATTGTTGCCCAAATGCACAATGTATGTACCTGTATGGGATGTTCCTATTCTAGTATATACATAGACACTACTGTACAGAGTAGAATAAGGTAATTATGCTAACTAGCAGTTACTAGCAGTGTACCTACTTTGTGCAGAGTGCAAGTCTTGTTTTCTTGACAGGCTCCAAAGGAGAGTCTGTAATGTGATAGGTACTGATCTGGCGGCTCAACTGCAGCCACTTCCCCATCGTCGAAATGTGGCCTCCCTTTGTCTGTTCTATAAATACTTTCATGGCTTCTGCTCAGACGAACTTAAGTCACTGATGCCTCCTCAACAGGTGTTTACTCGCGCAACCAGACTGGCAACTGGGTCCCACCCATTCACAGTCAGGTTAGCCAAATGCAGACGACAATTCTACTCCTGCAGCTTCTTCTCTCGCACTTCTCACCTGTGGAACTCGCTCTCGTATTCTTGCTTTCCTGACGGCTACAACCTCCAGAAATTTAAATGCAAAGTCAATACTCATCTACTAACCACTGAACTCTAGCTCTCTCCCCACCCCTGTATAATCTTCCCTTTCTCTCCACCTATGTATCTGTCATCGCACCTGCTTTCTCAGCTTTCTATTGTTCCTTTCTAACTAGTTTGTACTCCTCACTCTTTTCTAATTAATCTTTTTACATTTATGTAGCCCCTGCACATCAGTGGCATTTCCGCCTTGCTCGGGGTGAAATTAAAAAAAAAAAAATTGTGATATACTATTATTCCCAACCTCCATTTTGATGATTATTCACGCAGTAACCTTTTAGGGTTACAACAATATATATATCTTAGAAATAGTATAAACTAATTAGTTAGCAGTCCACTGTTTGTAGCAATTTATTGATTAAGAATGCTCAATACTTAGTAGAGCATTATATATAGTAATATTTTTATTATAAGCGTTTATAATAAAAACATTAGTTTACTGCAACACAAGAGCTGTTGTAATTCAGTGCCTGCTTATTCGCACCTCATCAGGCAGTGAAATATTTTTTCTGTTAGGAATCATTATATATAAAAATTTAAAAACAACACAATTCTTACCATATCCAGACAATTGGATGTGTGTTGTGGTGCAGTGGATATCGACTCAGAACGACAAATCGGGCAGCTGAGTTCAAATTTCAGTTGAATCCCTAGAATTCGCTTGCACACAAATATAAAACTAGAAGACATTTTCAGTTTTTTAAAATAAAAAGAATAAAAACAAAAAATTTTCATTAAAATCTGACTAAATCAACCTTCTCACTGTAACTGAACATTTAAAGAAGATACCTTCAAACCCCATCTTTTCGACATTAAATAACCCACAGAGGTGTTGATATGCCATTAAACAAAACTCAAACTCAACTCTTATCTCAGCCAGTCTGCTTCAACGAATCCTGGACCTCCACTTCAGTGATGGCTCCTTTGCACACAGCCACTTTGACCGTTTTAAGTCAGGGGAAGTTGGCTAAATAGGTGTCGAAGTTAGTTGGGCTCAGCCTGGTTTCCTTGGTGAAAAGCTTGCAAAAGCAAGATTAAAAAGCCTCATAGATGCCTTTGTTTGTGGTCACTTGTCATTCGTCCGTAGATGTGACGCTTGGGAAGTATTGATCAGATATGCTGCGCAACTCCTCTTGCTGCAGTTCAGAAACCATGTTTGTTGCCTCAGAAGATATTCTCTTTAAACGAGCCTTAACTATCAGAGTTGGCTCTTTTTGATAAGCAAGGAGGCCAGTCAGGCTCTAGCTACAAATACAGCCTCACTATCTTCTGATTGGATGGCCACCTCTAAACTAGATTCAGTTGTCGTTTGTACTGCTAATCTAGCTTGATTGAGACATTGACTAAAATCAGCTGCAAATGACCTGATGACTGTCTTAAGGTGGCCCCACCACTTGTTCAATCAGTTCCCTATGTATAGTTAATCACAACTTGTTACAGAAATCCTTCAAATCAAGCAGTGGTGTTGAATTTCTAATAACCAGTCATTCTAAGCTTAGACTTATCTAAGTTAACTCAAATCTGGTCAAGCCTATGGTCTCTGTGAATTATTGAATAAAAGCTTGGACATCCTAAGAACTCTACATCAATTCTCCTAACTAGCACCCAGTTGATGTAACTCATACAGATTACCATGTCAGGCCCCACTATTTGTCCAAGTCCATGCTGCCTGCCCTGGGTGTTTATTTCTAAACTTATTAATCAGATTGGATCTGGCAATAAAGTCAAGAAATTGTTTCGCATCAAGGTTATAATTATTCAGTCTAGCCCTACTCTGATCTAAATTGGGATCAAGGATGGTATTCCAATCACTCCCGAAAACTATCTGCTGTGACATATTCAAAAACAGCTCAATCTGCCAAAAAAGGATGTATGCTTTGCCTGGCTTTTGGGCGCATAAACTCCAATGAAGCAAAGAGACTTACCTTTTATGGTGATGTCCAGCATACAAATCTTGCCCTCTGGATCCGCCAACACAAGGGCACATGTTACCATTAAGGACGTGCTGATCACCCAGGAAACTCCTTGACAGAATATCCTCACAATCACTGGCAATCAGATGGGTCTCCTGTAAACAACAGACATTTACCCTGAGATTATGTACGAGCCTCGCCCAGTGTGACTCCAACCTCAGACCTCAGCCATTCAACGTTGCTAATCAAAGAGCCATAGAGAGAAATGGTTGGGCCTCACCCTGACACATGGTCAGGAATAGGACGCCAACAGCTTCTCCCATTTTTTTCACAACCCATCTCAGTCTTGATGAAGTCATCTTGAGATTTCTTCTTTGCTTCTTCGATCATCTTCCATACTTGCTGAAATCCTGTTCCCATGCAGACCACTGTGATGAGCATCTTGGCCTATGGAAATCTGGTGGGTTTTCAATGTTGAAAATATTCACCACACTTCTTCATAGCATGGAGGACTCTCAATTTGTTTACTCTCTTGCCATAATCTTTGTCTTTCTTCTTGGCTACACTGATCATTCTGCAGACATACTTCCCCGGCTTGGTGGGGTTCTCTTTGGCCTTTTTGCTGTTGCAGCACTCTCTTTCTTGTCAAAAGGATGACCTGGAGTTTTCTTCTCTTATGAAAACATTGGCTTCTTCTAAGGTTTTTTATGAGTGGCCAAAAATTTACCCTTTTTTGACAGGGAAGCTGAAACAGATGAAACAGTCATGCTGGTGTCTTTTGCCTATCCAGATCTGCCTTCAGTCCTTTTATCTTTTGAATTTTTCAAAAAAAAAGGGTCATTCTCAGTCCAGGGTCCTGTAGTTGAGTCATCTTTACTACTGCATGGTGTAGAGTTGACAGCTTCCAGAAGTACACATGGCTTGTCAAAATCAAGAACCAGCTCCCATGGTCGATTTGTCAGGAAGATGACTACTTGATGTTATCAGTCTGGTTAAGGTGATCCCAGTCTGCAGAACCTTTAGAAAGTGACTGAAAACCATACCACGGGTTGACCCAAGCCTTGTGAGTGAAATTGGATAGATGCCCCCCTTTGAGGGGCTGTTGACGGCTGTATTAGCGCCAAGTCACAAGTCATTGTGACCAAGGGCTTGAGCATCCTGGCATTGTTTGATCACGCTAGATAACACACTTTCTCCCAGAAACTGTAACTTAGGTCCCCTCTGCATAGTTGCAGTATAAAACACAGGTAGGCTCTGTGGGTGTTAAAGCACAAATATGCCTGAGCAGGTGACTGCAATGGGGATTAGCTAACCACCCTAGTAAACAGGTATCCTTGAATACCAGTGGCCATTATTATTATTATTGTTATTATTATTATTATTATGCATTTATGTAAATAAAAAAAAGAAAAGAGAAAAAACTTTACTTGGTTTTTCCTTTTGTCTCTTTTTTAATCACATTGTCATTTCTACAGATTATATCTGAGAATATTTACACATGCCCCAGTGTGTAATACACATACATTTTTATGAGTATTTTTGTATATATTAATGTAAGGGAGGGGTTTATAATTATTTACTCATAGTTATCAGTCAGTTAAGTGCCATACGTGATACACGCTTTGGGCGATCATGTTTCGAAAGAGACATGACTGACTGGGCAGAAGATTATCCCGCAGTAGGTTGCCATTGCCTTCTGCGGTAGAATGGTTGCCAGCCAAGGTTATAGAACTCGATCTCTCCCATTATTTGACTCATAGCTAACAGGGAAGGAGATGTATTATATTATTAAATAGTAATTAGTGGGGGATCAGTTTATTACTACATAACAATATAAAATTGATCCCCCAATTTATGACCAATAGAAGCCTTAATCATGATTCCAACTATTATATTCAGTCAGTTAAGTGCCATACGTGATACAGGCTTGACGATCAGGTCTCGAAAGAGACATGACTGACTGGGCAGAAGATGTATCCTGCAGTAGGTTGCCATTGCTTTCTGCAGTAGACTGGTTGCGAACCAAGGCTAGAGAACCCAATCTGTCCTATTATTTAACCCATAACTGAAAGGAAGAGACGGATTAAAACCTTTCCCAAGGGTATTTGTGTTTAAGTGAATGCAAGGAATTCAACTGAAATTCAAACTTGGCTCCCCAATTTGTCATTCCGAGTCGATATCCATTGCACCACAATACACATTGAAGGAATTCAATCGAGTTTGAATCCTTTACATCAAGAAATGTATTTGTTTTTTAGTCATCTTTTTATTCTTTTTGTGGTTCTTCATGTTTCTAGCTTTTTCATAGTCAAACTTGACACGGCTAAGTAGGAATGGAGAAAAGAAAGCTTGTGCTGCACATATCTTTAATTGCAGACCAGTTGTATGATTGATTATTTTATATTGTATTCTATGGCTTATCAAGCCTTTCTAGGTTATTTAAAGCCAAATGTTTCTAACAAAATCATTTGTAATGCATTTCAATAATAAACTTAATTTCAAAAAATTATCAGAGTAAAACCCCTTTCCAATGCCTTTTCTAAGTAAAATCCCTTTTCCACTACATTTTCATAGTAAAATCCTTTTCCCATGCATTTTCATAGTAAAATCCCTTTCCAATGCATTTTCTTAGTAAAATCACTTTCCAATGCATTTTCATAGTAAAATCCCTTTCCAATGCATTTTCATAGTAAAATCCCTTTCCAATGCATTTTCTTAGTAAAATCCCTTTCCAAAATATTTTCATCATAAAATCCCTTTCCAATACATTTTCATAGTAAAATCACTTTCCAATGCATTTTCATAGTAAAATCACTTTTCCCATGCATTTTCATAGTAAAATCCCTTTCCAATGCATTTTCTTAGTAAAATCCCTTTCCAATGCATTTTCATAGTAAAATCCCTTTCCAATGCATTTTCATAGTAAAATCTCTTTCCAATACATTTTCATAGTAAAATCCCTTTCCAATGCATTTTCATAGTAAAATCCCTTTTCCCATGCATTTTCATAGTAAAATCACTTTCCAATGCATTTTCATAGTAAAATCACTTTTCCCATGCATTTTCATAGTAAAATCCCTTTCCCATGCATTTTCATAGTAAAATCCCTTTCCAATGCATTTTCATAGTAAAATCACTTTTCCCATGCATTTTCATAGTAAAATCCCTTTCCAATGCATTTTCTTAGTAAAATCCCTTTCCAATGCATTTTCATAGTAAAATCCCTTTTCCCATGCATTTTCATAGTAAAATCACTTTCCAATGCATTTTCATAGTAAAATCACTTTTCCCATGCATTTTCATAGTAAAATCCCTTTCCAATGCATTTTCTTAGTAAAATCCCTTTCCAATGCATTTTCATAGTAAAATCCCTTTTCCCATGCATTTTCATAGTAAAATCACTTTCCAATGCATTTTCATAGTAAAATCCCTTTTCCCATGCATTTTCATAGTAAAATCCCTTTCCAATGCATTTTCTTAGTAAAATCCCTTTCCAATGCATTTTCATAGTAAAATCCCTTTTCCCATGCATTTTCTTAGTAAAATCCCTTTCCAATGCATTTTCATAGTAAAATCCCTTTTCCCATGCATTTTCATAGTAAAATCACTTTCCAATGCATTTTCATAGTAAAATCCCTTTTCCCATGCATTTTCATAGTAAAATCCCTTTCCAATGCATTTTCTTAGTAAAATCCCTTTCCAATGCATTTTCTTAGTAAAATCCCTTTCCAAAATATTTTCATCATAAAATCCCTTTTCAATACATTTTCATAGTAAAATCCCTTTCCAATGCATTTTCATAGTAAAATCCCTTTACAATACATTTTCATAGTAAAATCCCGTTCCCTTGCATTTTCATAGTAAAAAACTCTTTCCAATGCATTTTCATAGTAAAAACCCTTTCCAATGCATTTTCATAGTAAAAAACTCTTTCCAATGCATTTTCATAGTAAAATCCCTTTCCAATGCATTTTCATAGTAAAATACTTTTCCAATGTATTTTCATAGTAAAATCCCTTTCCAATGCATTTTCATAGTAAAATCCCTTTCCCATGCATTTTCATAGTAAAATCCCTTTCCAATGCATTTTCATAGTAAAATCCCTTTCCAATGCATTTTCATAGTAAAATCCCTTTCCAATGCATTTTCATACTGTTTTGGATTCCAGGTGAGAAATCACACAAATAATAAATAGCAACAACTTATATGGAGATAGAAAGTGTAAGTTATTTTGAACACGATATACAAATTGGAACACAGGTTAATCAATTCAGGAGTATTATTAGTAAGAATAATTATATACAGTCTTGAAGTGAAATTGTATGTCCAGCTAATGAGTCTATATCCAACAACTCCAACTAACTCTGCATCAACTTACTGACCAACTAAGCAACTGCATTACCACTCCACAACTACTTTGCAACTACTGTACTCGATATAGGCAGGATTATATATACACATCAGGCAAGTCCATTATTGTATGCAAAAAGGGGCGATCCCACAACAATCCCTCCCTAGCTTCCTTTTTGGGAGGAGTTAGTATTTTTCGCTTCAGATCTAAGATTAATGGCTTCGTAAATTTTCGTTTTCTACTAGTTCTGATTTCTGTATTATTTTGAGGTCTCTGAATGTCAAAGGCTTCAAAAGGTTCTTCCATAGTGTCCTCACTTTCTAATGGTGAGGAGCTTGGCTCTTCACTCCTTTTTTTGTATTTGATTTACGTGCCTTCTACATATAAATTTTTCTCCCTTTATAGTGTACATCACGTTTCCTATTCTGTTTACAATTGTTCCCGGTTCCTAATATGCCATATTATTTTTAAACATTCTGAAGTACCCTTGTTCACCGGGTTTGAACGATCTTTTCTTAATTACAGGTGTATTCCGGGAAATGATCCCAGTTTGTTCTAGCCTATCAAGCTCTTTATCTATTTTTATCAATTGTGGCGAAAGGTACATTTCTCCTTTATTTAAATACTGGTTGTGCATTCTGTTTTAGCTCAATTTTTGCTTCGAATTTGTTGCATCGTCTTAACCCACTTGAGAAAACCTCTAGGAATTGTTTGTATAATTCTTCCTTCAGTTTTGTGGCTTCTGAAAGCTCACAGTCTATTTTTTTGCAGAAAGAACTAATGGGTAAATCCCATACATTGAATTTCTGCATCCAGTCCATTCCTATTAGGTTGTCTGTGTTTTTCATCGTGTAGATTTTTAATTTTTGGGTTTCTCCCTGAAATTTCACAATCATGATAATTTTGCCTTCGAAATGAATTCTTTTCCCTGTTACAGATTTAGCAATTTTTTGTGTGTGTAACATGGTCAACCTGTTCAACTTCTGCCATGTCTGTAGATTGATTATTGTTAAGTCTGACCCTGAATCCAATTATAATTTGAGCTTCTTATTCAATATTTCAAGTTCTAGATATTTCCTCGTGTTTTCATTGTTTTCATATTCCACTCTAGTAGATCTTACCCGACTAGGTTGGTTTTTGTTTCTGCATACTGCTGCCTTGTGTCCCATATTTTCACACGTTCGGCAATTTTTGTATTTAAAACAACAATATTTAACCCAATGCCATCCACCACATCTGTAACATTCAGGTGTGGGGGGCTTGTTTTTTATTTGGTTTTGATTATTAGTTGTTTTGTATCTTTTTTCTTTGTCATTAAAATCTTGTTTTGCTTTTGGGGAGGGTGAAAACCATAAATTTCTTTTTACCTTGAGAATATGCGCGACACTTGATTCTTCGATATCTTTACTGTCTTTCTTTATACTGAGGCATTTTTGGCAATCCTCTGATAGTTTTTGTAGTGTTAAACCTGGTTCATTTTGAAGTTTGGTCAACATTCATTTTCTCATTTTGCTGTCTTTGGCAGCAACTAATCCTTGGACAAATATGAGGCATTTAAAATTGTCTGGAGTTAGCTCTGCCAATTTAAAGTCATAACAATGTTTGTTGACGATGGCTGGGAATGTTGAATAGTCCTTGTTTTCGTTTTTCTTCAGAATCCATCTTGCACATTTATAAACCTGTCATTCGTCGGTGCATTGAATACTGTTGCCATATCTTGTCGAATGCTCCTGCTATTCATCTCGAGGTCCTCTTCAGAATCCATCTTGCACATTTATAAACCTGTCATTCGTCTGTGCATTGAATACTGTTGCCATATCTTGTCGAATGCTCCTGCTATTCATCTCGAGGTTCTCTTCAGAATCCATCTTGCACATTTATAAACCTGTCATTTGTCTGTGCATTGAATACTGTTGCCATATCTTGTCGAATGCTCCTGCTATTCATCTCGAGGTTCTCTTCAGAATCCATCTTGCACATTTACAAACCTGTCATTCGTCTGTGCATTGAATACAGTTGCCATATCTTGTCGATTCCTCCTGCTATTCATCTCGAGGTTCTCTTCAGAATCCATCTTGCACATTTATAAACCTGTCATTCGTCTGTGCATTGAATACTGTTGCCATATCTTGTCGAATGCTCCTGCTATTCATCTCGAGGTTCTCTTCAGAATCCATCTTGCACATTTATAAACCTGTCATTCGTCTGTGCATTGAATACTGTTGCCATATCTTGTCGAATGCTCCTGCTATTCATCTCGAGGTTCTCTTCAGAATCCATCTTGCACATTTATAAGCCTGTCATTCGTCTGTGCATTGAATACTGTTGCCATATCTTGTCGAATGCTCCTGCTATTCATCTCGAGGTTCCCTTCAGAATCCATCTTGCACATTTATAAACCTGTCATTCGTCTGTGCATTGAATACTGTTGCCATATCTTGTCGAATGCTCCTGCTATTCATCTCGAGGTTCTCTTCAGAATCCATCTTGCATATTTATAAACCTGTCATTCGTCTGTGCATCGAATACTATTGCCATATCTTGTCGACTGCTCCTGCTATTCATCTCGAGGTTCTCTTCAGAATCCATCTTGCACATTTATAAACCTCTCATTCGTCTGTGCATTGAATACTGTTGCCATATCTTGTCGAATGCTCCTGCTATTCATCTCGAGGTTCCCTTCAGAATCCATCTTGCACATTTATAAACCTGTCATTCGTCTGTGCATTGAATACTGTTGCCATATCTTGTCGAATGCTCCTGCTATTCATCTCGAGGTTCTCTTCAGAATCCATCTTGCACATTTATAAACCTGTCATTCGTCTGTGCATTGAATACTGTTGCCATATCTTGTCGAATGCTCCTGCTATTCATCTCGAGGTTCTCTTCAGAATCCATCTTGCACATTTACAAACCTGTCATTCGTCTGTGCATTGAATACAGTTGCCATATCTTGTCGATTCCTCCTGCTATTCATCTCGAGGTTCTCTTCAGAATCCATCTTGCACATTTATAAACCTGTCATTCGTCTGTGCATTGAATACTGTTGCCATATCTTGTCGAATGCTCCTGCTATTCATCTCGAGGTTCTCTTCAGAATCCATCTTGCACATTTATAAACCTGTCATTCATCTGTGCATTGAATACTGTTGCCATATCTTGTCGAATGCTCCTGCTATTCATCTCGAGGTTCTCTTCAGAATCCATCTTGCACATTTATAAACCTGTCATTCGTCTGTGCATCGAATACTATTGCCATATCTTGTCGATTGCTCCTGCTATTCATCTCGAGGTTCTCTTCAGAATCCATCTTGCACATTTATAAACCTGTCATTCGTCTGTGCATTGAATACTGTTGCCATATCTTGTCGAATGCTCCTGCTATTCATCTCGAGGTTCTCTTCAGAATCCATCTTGCACATTTATAAACCTGTCATTCGTCTGTGCATTGAATACTGTTGCCATATCTTGTCGAATGCTCCTGCTATTCATCTCAAGGTTCTCTTCAGAATCCATCTTGCACATTTACAAACCTGTCATTCGTCTGTGCATTGAATACTGTTGCCATATCATGTCGATTGCTCCTGCTATTCATCTCGAGGTTCTCTTCAGAATCCATCTTGCACATTTATAAACCTGTCATTCGTCTGTGCATTGAATACTGTTGCCATATCTTGTCGAATGCTCCTGCTATTCATCTCGAGGTTCTCTTCAGAATCCATCTTGCACATTTATAAACCTGTCATTCGTCTGTGCATTGAATACAGTTGCCATATCTTGTCGAATGCTCCTGCTATTCATCTCGAGGTTCTCTTCAGAATCCATCTTGCACATTTATAGACCTGTCATTCGTCTGTGCATTGAATACTGTTGCCATATCTTGTCGAATGCTCCTGCTATTCATCTCGAGGTTCCCTTCAGAATCCATCTTGCACATTTATAAACCTGTCATTCGTCTGTGCATTGAATACTGTTGCCATATCTTGTCGAATGCTCCTGCTATTCATCTCGAGGTTCTCTTCAGAATCCATCTTGCATTTATAAACCTGTCAATCGTCTGTGCATTGAATACTGTTGCCATATCTTGTCGAATGCTCCTGCTATTCATCTCGAGGTTCCCTTCAGAATCCATCTTGCAAATTTATAAACCTGTCATTCGTCTGTGCATTGAATACTGTTGCCATATCTTGTCGAATGCTCCTGCTATTCATCTCGAGGTTCTCTTCAGAATCCATCTTGCACATTTATAAACCTCTCATTCGTCTGTGCATTGAATACTGTTGCCATATCTTGTCGAATGCTCCTGCTATTCATCTCGAGGTTCCCTTCAGAATCCATCTTGCACATTTATAAACCTGTCATTCGCCTGTGCATTGAATACTGTTGCCATATCTTGTCGAATGCTCTTGCTATTCATCTCGAGGTTCTCTTCAGAATCCATCTTGCACATTTATAAACCTGTCATTCGTCTGTGCATTGAATACTGTTGCCATATCTTGTCGAATGCCCTTGCTATTCATCTCGAGGTTCCCTTCAGAATCCATCTTGCACATTTATAAACCTGTCATTCGTCTGTGCATTGAATACTGTTGCCATATCTTGTCGAATGCTCCTGCTATTCATCTCGAGGTTCTCTTCAGAATCATCTTGCACATTTATAAACCTGTCATTCGACTGTGCATCGAATACTATTGCCATATCTTGTCGATTGCTCCTGCTATTCATCTCGAGGTTCTCTTCAGAATCCATCTTGCACATTTATAAACTCGTCTATCGTCTGTGCATTGAATACTGCCATATCTTGTCGATTGCTCCTGCTATTCATCTCGAGGTTCTCTTCAGAATCCATCTTGCACATTTATAAACCTGTCATTCGTCTGTGCATTGAATACTGTTGCCATATCTTGTCGAATGCTCCTGCTATTCATCTCGAGGTTCTCTTCAGAATCCATCTTGCACATTTATAAACCTGTCATTCGTCTGTGCATTGAATACTGTTGCCATATCTTGTCGAATGCTCCTGCTATTCATCTCGAGGTTCTCTGCAATCCATCTTGCACATTTACAAACCTGTCATTCGTCTGCATTGAATACTGTTGCCATATCTTGTCGAATGCTACTGCTATTCATCTCGAGGTTCTCTTCAGAATCCACCTTGCACATTTATAAACCTGTCATTCGTCTGTGCATTGAATACTGTTGCCATATCTTGTCGAATGCTCCTGCTATTCATCTCGAGGTTCCCTTCAGAATCCATCTTGCACATTTATAAACCTGTCATTCGTCTGTGCATTGAATACTGTTGCCATATCTTGTCGAATGCTCCTGCTATTCATCTGGAGGTTCTCCTCTTCAGAATCCATCTTGCACATTTATAAACCTGTCATTCGTCTGTGCATCGAATACTATTGCCATATCTTGTCGACTGCTCCTGCTATTCATCTCGAGGTTCTCTTCAGAATCCATCTTGCACATTTATAAACCTGTCATTCGTCTGTGCATTGAATACTGTTGCCATATCTTGTCGAATGCTCCTGCTATTCATCTCGAGGTTCCCTTCAGAATCCATCTTGCACATTTATAAACCTGTCATTCGTCTGTGCATTGAATACTGTTGCCATATCTTGTCGAATGCTCCTGCTATTCATCTCGAGGTTCCCTTCAGAATCCATCTTGCACATTTATAAACCTGTCATTCGTCTGTGCATTGAATACTGTTGCCATATCTTGTCGAATGCTCCTGCTATTCATCTCGAGGTTCTCTTCAGAATCCATCTTGCACATTTATAAACCTGTCATTCGTCTGTGCATTGAATACTGTTGCCATATCTTGTCGAATGCTCCTGCTATTCATCTCGAGGTTCTCTTCAGAATCCATCTTGCACATTTATAAACCTGTCATTCGTCTGTGCATTGAATACTGTTGCCATATCTTGTCGAATGCTCCTGCTATTCATCTCGAGGTCTTCAGAATCCATCTTGCACATTTATAACCTTGTTACCCGACTGTGCATCGAATACTATTGCCATCTTTGTCGATTGCTCCTGCTATTCATCTCGAGGTTCTCTTCAGAATCCATCTTGCACATTTAAACCTGTCATTCGTCTGTGCATCGAATACTGTTGCCATATCTTGTCGATTGCTCCTGCTATTCATCTCTAGGTTCTCTTCAGAATCCATCTTGCACATTTATAAACCTGTCATTCGTCTGTGCATTGAATACTGTTGCTATATCTTGTCGAATGCTCCTGCTATTCATCTCGAGGTTCTCTTCAGAATCCATCTTGCACATTTATAAACCTGTCATTCGTCTGTGCATTGAATACTGTTGCCATATCTTGTCGAATGCTCCTGCTATTCATCTCGAGGTTCTCTTCAGAATCCATCTTGCACATTTACAAACCTGTCATTCGTCTGTGCATTGAATACTGTTGCCATATCTTGTCGAATGCTCCTTCTATTCATCTCGAGGTTCTCTTCAGAATCCATCTTGCACATTTATAAACCTGTCATTCGTCTGTGCATTGAATACTGTTGCCATATCTTGCCGAATGCTCCTGCTATTCACTTCGAGGTTCCCTTCAGAATCCATCTTGCACATTTATAAACCTGTCATTCGTCTGTGCATTGAATACTGTTGCCATATATTGTCGAATGCTCCTGCTATTCATCTCGAGGTTCTCTTCAGAATCCATCTTGCACATTTATAAACCTGTCATTCGTCTGTGCATTGAATACTGTTGCCATATCTTGTCGAATGCTCCTGCTATTCATCTCGAGGTTCTCTTCAGAATCCATCCAGCACATTTATAAACCTGCCATTCGTCTGTGCATCGAATACTATTGCCATATCTTGTCGATTGCTCCTGCTATTCATCTCGAGGTTCTCTTCAGAATCCATCTTGCACATTTATAAACCTGTCATTCGTCTGTGCATTAAATACTGTTGCCATATCTTGTCGATTGCTCCTGCTATTCATCTCGAGGTTCTCTTCAGAATCCATCTTGCACATTTATAAACCTGTCATTCGTCTGTGCATTGAATACTGTTGCCATATCTTGTCGAATGCTCCTGCTATTCATTCGAGGTTCTCTTCAGAATCCATCTTGCACATTTATAAACCTGTCATTCGTCTGTGCATTGAATACTGTTGCCATATCTTGTCGAATGCCCTTGCTATTCATCTCGAGGTTCTCTTCAGAATCCATCTTGCACATTTACAAAACCTGTCATTCGTCTGTGCATTGAATACTGTTGCCATATCTTGTCGATTGCTCCTGCTATTCATCTCGAGGTTCTCTTCAGAATCCATCTTGCACATTTATAAACCTGTCATTTGTCTGTGCATTGAATACTGTTGCCATATCTTGTCGAATGCTCCTGCTATTCATCTCGAGGTTCCCTTCAGAATCCATCTTGCACATTTATAAACCTGTCATTCGTCTGTGCATTGAATACTGTTGCCATATCTTGTCGAATGCTCCTGCTATTCATCTCGAGGTTCTCTTCAGAATCCATCTTGCACATTTATAAACCTGTCATTCGTCTGTGCATCGAATACTGTTTCCATATCTTGTCGATTGCTCCTGCTATTCATCTCGAGGTTCTCTTCAGAATCCATCTGCACATTTATAAACCTGTCATTCGTCTGTGCATTGAATACTGTTGCCATATCTTGTCGATTGCTCCTGCTATTCATCTCGAGGTTCTCTTCAGAATCCATCTTGCACATTTATAAACCTGTCATTCGTCTGTGCATTGAATACTGTTGCCATATCTTGTCGAATGCTCCTGCTATTCATCTCGAGTTCCCTTCAGAATCCATCTTGCACATTTATAAACCTGTCATTCGTCTGTGCATTGAATACTGTTGCCATATCTTGTCGAATGCTCCTGCTATTCATCTCGAGGTTCTTCAGAATCCATCTTGCACATTTACAAACCTGTCATTCGTCTGTGCATTGAATACTGTTGCCATATCTTGTCGAATGCTCCTTCTATTCATCTCGAGGTTCTCTTCAGAATCCATCTTGCACATTTATAAACCTGTCATTCGTCTGTGCATTGAATACTGTTGCCATATCTTGTCGAATGCTCCTGCTATTCATCTCAAGGTTCTCTTCAGAATCTATCTTGCACATTTATAAACCTGTCATTCGTCTGTGCATTGAATACTGTTGCCATATCTTGTCGAATGCTCCTGCTATTCATCTCGAGGTTCCCTTCAGAATCCATCTTGCACATTTATAAACCTGTCATTCGTCTGTGCATTGAATACTGTTGCCATATCTTGTCGAATGCTCCTGCTATTCATCTCGAGGTTCCCTTCAGAATCCATCTTGCACATTCTATAATCTGCCATTCGTCTGTGCATTGAATACTGTTGCCATATCTTGTCGAATGCTCCTGCTATTCATCTCGAGGTTCCCTTCAGAATCCATCTTGCACATTTATAAACCTGTCATTCGTCTGTGCATTGAATACTGTTGCCATATCTTGTCGAATGCTCCTGCTATTCATCTCGAGGTTCCCTTCAGAATCCATCTTGCAAATTTATAAACCTGTCATTCGTCTGTGCATTGAATACTGTTGCCATATCTTGTCGAATGCTCCTGCTATTCATCTCGAGGTTCTCTTCAGAATCCATCTTGCACATTTATAAACTCATTCGTCTGTGCATTGAATACTGTTGCCATATCTTGTCGAATGCTCCTGCTATTCATCTCGAGGTTCCCTTCAGAATCCATCTTGCACATTTATAAACCTGTCATTCGTCTGTGCATTGAATACTGTTGCCATATCTTGTCGAATGCTCCTGCTATTCATCTCGAGGTTCTCTTCAGAATCCATCTTGCACATTTATAAACCTGTCATTCGTCTGTGCATTGAATACTGTTGCCATATCTTGTCGAATGCTCCTGCTATTCATCTCGAGGTTCCCTTCAGAATCCATCTTGCACATTTATAAACCTGTCATTCGTCTGTGCATTGAATACTGTTGCCATATCTTGTCGAATGCTCCTGCTATTCATCTCGAGGTTCTCTTCAGAATCCATCTTGCACATTTATAAACCTGTCATTCGACTGTGCATCGAATACTATTGCCATATCTTGTCGATTGCTCCTGCTATTCATCTCGAGGTTCTCTTCAGAATCCATCTTGCACATTTATAAACCTGTCATTCGTCTGTGCATTGAATACTGTTGCCATATCTTGTCGATTGCTCCTGCTATTCATCTCGAGGTTCTCTTCAGAATCCATCTTGCACATTTATAAACCTGTCATTCGTCTGTGCATTGAATACTGTTGCCATATCTTGTCGAATGCTCCTGCTATTCATCTCGAGGTTCTCTTCAGAATCCATCTTGCACATTTACAAACCTGTCATTCGTCTGTGCATTGAATACTGTTGCCATATCTTGTCGAATGCTACTGCTATTCATCTCGAGGTTCTCTTCAGAATCCATCTTGCACATTTATAAACCTGTCATTCGTCTGTGCATTGAATACTGTTGCCATATCTTGTCGAATGCTCCTGCTATTCATCTCGAGGTTCCCTTCAGAATCCATCTTGCACATTTATAAACCTGTCATTCGTCTGTGCATTGAATACTGTTGCCATATCTTGTCGAATGCTCCTGCTATTCATCTTGAGGTTCTCTTCAGAATCCATCTTGCACATTTATAAACCTGTCATTCGTCTGTGCATCGAATACTATTGCCATATCTTGTCGACTGCTCCTGCTATTCATCTCGAGGTTCTCTTCAGAATCCATCTTGCACATTTATAAACCTGTCATTCGTCTGTGCATTGAATACTGTTGCCATATCTTGTCGAATGCTCCTGCTATTCATCTCGAGGTTCCCTTCAGAATCCATCTTGCACATTTATAAACCTGTCATTCGTCTGTGCATTGAATACTGTTGCCATATCTTGTCGAATGCTCCTGCTATTCATCTCGAGGTTCCCTTCAGAATCCATCTTGCACATTTATAAACCTGTCATTCGTCTGTGCATTGAATACTGTTGCCATATCTTGTCGAATGCTCCTGCTATTCATCTCGAGGTTCTCTTCAGAATCCATCTTGCACATTTATAAACCTGTCATTCGTCTGTGCATTGAATACTGTTGCCATATCTTGTCGAATGCTCCTGCTATTCATCTCGAGGTTCTCTTCAGAATCCATCTTGCACATTTATAAACCTGTCATTCGTCTGTGCATTGAATACTGTTGCCATATCTTGTCGAATGCTCCTGCTATTCATCTCGAGGTTCTCTTCAGAATCCATCTTGCACATTTATAAACCTGTCATTCGACTGTGCATCGAATACTATTGCCATATCTTGTCGATTGCTCCTGCTATTCATCTCGAGGTTCTCTTCAGAATCCATCTTGCACATTTATAAACCTGTCATTCGTCTGTGCATCGAATACTGTTGCCATATCTTGTCGATTGCTCCTGCTATTCATCTCGAGGTTCTCTTCAGAATCCATCTTGCACATTTATAAACCTGTCATTCGTCTGTGCATTGAATACTGTTGCCATATCTTGTCGAATGCTCCTGCTATTCATCTCGAGGTTCTCTTCAGAATCCATCTTGCACATTTATAAACCTGTCATTCGTCTGTGCATTGAATACTGTTGCCATATCTTGTCGAATGCTCCTGCTATTCATCTCGAGGTTCTCTTCAGAATCCATCTTGCACATTTACAAACCTGTCATTCGTCTGTGCATTGAATACTGTTGCCATATCTTGTCGAATGCTCCTTCTATTCATCTCGAGGTTCTCTTCAGAATCCATCTTGCACATTTATAAACCTGTCATTCGTCTGTGCATTGAATACTGTTGCCATATCTTGTCGAATGCTCCTGCTATTCATCTCGAGGTTCCCTTCAGAATCCATCTTGCACATTTATAAACCTGTCATTCGTCTGTGCATTGAATACTGTTGCCATATATTGTCGAATGCTCCTGCTATTCATCTCGAGGTTCTCTTCAGAATCCATCTTGCACATTTATAAACCTGTCATTCGTCTGTGCATTGAATACTGTTGCCATATCTTGTCGAATGCTCCTGCTATTCATCTCGAGGTTCTCTTCAGAATCCATCCAGCACATTTATAAACCTGCCATTCGTCTGTGCATCGAATACTATTGCCATATCTTGTCGATTGCTCCTGCTATTCATCTCGAGGTTCTCTTCAGAATCCATCTTGCACATTTATAAACCTGTCATTCGTCTGTGCATTAAATACTGTTGCTATATCTTGTCGATTGGCTCCTGCTATTCATCTCGAGGTTCTCTTCAGAATCCATCTTGCACATTTATAAACCTGTCATTCGTTCATTGAATATTGTTGCCACATCTTGTCGAATGCTCCTGCTATTCATCTCGAGGTTCTCTTCAGAATCCATCTGCACATTTATAAACCTGTCATTCGTCTGTGCATTGGAATACTGCTATATCTCACGAATGCTCCTGTTATTCATCCTTTATGTTCTCTAGAATCCATCTTGCACATTTACAAACCTGTCATTCGTCTGTGCATTGAACATTGCTGCCATCTTGTCGATTGCCTCGTTATTCATCTCGAGGCTCTCTTTCAGAATCCATCTTGCACATTTATAAACCTGTCATTTGTCTGCATTGAATACTGTTGCTACATCTTGTCGAATGCCTTGCTATTCAGCCCCAGGTTCCTTCAGAATCCATCTGCACATTTATAAACCTGTCATTCGTCTGTGCATTGAATACTGTTGCCATATCTTGTCGAATGCTCCTGCTATTCATCTCGAGGTTCTCTAGAATCCATCTTGCACATTTACAAACCTGTCATTCGTCTCAGCATCGAATACTGTTTCCATATCTTGTCGATTGCTCCTGCTATTCATCTCGAGGTTCTCAGAATCCATCTTGCACATTTATAAACCTGTCATTCGTCTGTGCATTGAATACTGTTGCCATATCTTGTGATTGCTCCTGCTATTCATCCTGTCTCCTTTCAGAATCCATCTTGCACATTTATAAACCTGTTGTCTGCCTGTGCATTGAATACTGTTGCCATATCTTGCCCATCGTTCCTGCTATTCATCTCGAGGTTCCCTTCAGAATCCATCTTGCACATTTATAAACCTTGGTTGTCCGTCTGTGCATTGAATACTGTTGCCATATCTTGTCGAATGCTCCTGTTATTCATCTCGAGGTTCTCTTCAGAATCCATCTGTGCACATTTACAAACCCGTCATTCGTCTGTGCATTGAATACTGTTGCCATATCTTACCCATCGTTCCCCTTCCTCTATTCATCTCGAGGTTCTCTTCAGAATCCATCTTGCACATTTATAAACCTGTCATTCGTCTGTGCATTGAATACTGTCACAATATCTTGTCGAATGCTCCTGTTGTCCATCTCCAAGTGTTCTCTCAGAATCTATCTTGCACATTTATAAACCTGTCATTCGTCTGTGCATTGAATACCAGCGTCATATCTTGTCGAATGCTCCTGCTATTCACCTCGAGGTTCCCTTCAGAATCCATCTTGCACATTTATAAACCTGTCATTCGTCTGTGCATTGAATACTGTTGCCATATCTTGTCGAATGCTCCTGCTATTCATCTCGAGGTTCCTTCAGAATCCATCTTGCACATTTATAAACCTGTCATTCGTCTGTGCATTGAATACTGCTGCTTATCTTGTCGAATGCTCCTGCTATCTATCTCGAGGTTCCCTTCAGAATCCATCTTGCACATTTATAAACCTGTCATTCGTCTGTGCATTGAATACTGTCAGCTATATCTTGTCGAAGGCTCCTGCTATTCATCTCGAGGTTCCCTTCAGAATCCATCTTGCACATTTATAAACCTGTCATTCGTCTGTGCATTGAATACTGTTGCCATATCTTGTCGAATGCTCCTGCTATTCATCTCGAGGTTCTCTTCAGAATCCATCTTGCACATTTATAAACGTGTCATTCGTCTGTGCATTGAATACTGTTGCCATATCTTGTCGAATGCTCCTGCTATTCATCTCGAGGTTCTCTTCAGAATCCATCTTGCACATTTATAAACCTGTCATTCGTCTGTGCATTGAATACTGTTGCCATATCTTGTCGAATGCTCCTGCTATTCATCTCGAGGTTCTCTTCAGAATCCATCTTGCACATTTATAAACCTGTCATTCGACTGTGCATCGAATACTATTGCCATATCTTGTCGATTGCTCCCGCTATTCATCTCGAGGTTCTCTTCAGAATCCATCTTGCACATTTATAAACTCGTCATTCGTCTGTGCATCGAATACTGTTGCCATATCTTGTCGATTGCTCCTGCTATTCATCTCGAGGTTCTCTTCAGAATCCATCTTGCACATTTATAAACCTGTCATTCGTCTGTGCATTGAATACTGTCTTGTCGAATGCTCCTGCTATTCATCTCGAGGTTCTCTTCAGAATCCATCTTGCACATTTATAAACCTGTCATTCGTCTGTGCATTGAATACTGTTGCCATATCTTGTCGAATGCTCCTGCTATTCATCTCGAGGTTCCCTTCAGAATCCATCTTGCACATTTATAAACCTGTCATTCGTCTGTGCATTGAATACTGTTGCCATATCTTGTCGAATGCTCCTGCTATTCATCTCAGGTTCTCAGAATCCATCTTGCACATTTATAAACCTGTCATTCGTCTGTGCATTGAATACTGTTGCCATATCTTGTCGAATGCTCCCTGCTATTCATCTCGAGGTTCTCTTCAGAATCCATCTTGCACATTTACAAACCTGTCATTCGTCTGTGCATTACTGTTGCCATATCTTGTCGATTGCTCCTGTCATTCATCTCGAGGTCTCTTCAGAATCCATCTTGCACATTTATAACCTGTCATTTGTCTGTGCATTGAATACTGTTGCCATCTTGTCGAATGCTCCTGCTATTCATCTCGAGGTTCCCTTCAGAATCCATCTTGCACATTTATAAACCTGTTTGCCTGCCTGTGCATTGAATATTGCTAAGCATATCTGTTTTAATGCTCCTGCTATTCATCTCGGTGTCTTCTCAGAATCCATCTTGCACATTTATAAACCTGTCATTCGTCTGTGCATCGAATACTGTTTCCATATCTTGTCGATTGCTCCTGCTATTCATCTCGAGGTTCTCTTCAGAACTTATCTGTGGTAACATTTGAATTGCCGTCTGTCTGTGCATTGAATACTGTTGCCATATCTTGTCAATGCTCCTGCTATTCATTCGTAGGTTCTCTTCAGAATCCATCTTGCACATTTATAAACCTGTCATTCGTCTGTGCATTGAATACTGTTGCCATATCTTGTCGAATGCTCCTGCTATTCATCTCGAGGTTCCCTTCAGAATCCATCTGCACATTTATAAACCTGTCATTCGTCTGCATTTAGTCACTGTTGCCATATCTTGTCAATGCTCCTGCTATATTCATCTCGAGGTTCTCTTCAGAATCCATCTTGCACATTTATAAACCTGTCATCTGTCTAGTGTGCATTAATATTGCTGCTACATTCTGTCGAATGCTCTGCTATTCATCTCGAGGTTCCCTTCAGAATCCATCTTGCACATTTATAAAACCTGTCATTCGTCTGTGCATTGAATACTGTTGCCATATCTTGTCGTAACGTTCCTGCTATTCATCTCGAGGTTCTCTTCAGAATCCATCTTGCACATTTACAAACCTGTCATTCGTCTGTGCATTGAATACTGTTGCCATATCTTGTCGAATGCTCCTTCTATTCATCTCGAGGTTCTCTTCAGAATCCATCTTGCACATTTATAAACCGTCGATATTCGTCTGCATTATCAGATGTTGCCATATCTTGTCGAATGCTCCTGCTATTCATCTCAAGGTTCTCTTCAGAATCTATCTGGTACATTTATAAACCTGTCATTCGTCTGTGCATTGAATACTGTTGCCATATCTTGTCGAATGCTCCTGCTATTCATCTCGAGGTTCCCTTCAGAATCCATCTTGCACATTTATAAACCTGTCATTCGTCTGTGCATTGAATACTGTTGCCATATCTTGTCGAATGCTCCTGCTATTCATCTCGAGGTTCCCTTCAAATCCATCTTGCACATTTATAAACCTGTCATTCGTCTGTGCATTGAATACTGTTGCCATATCTTGTCGAATGCTCCTGCTATTCATCTCGAGGTTCCCTTCAGAATCCATCTTGCACATTTATAAACCTGTCATTCGTCTGTGCATTGAATACTGTTGCCATATCTTGTCGAATGCTCCCATATTCATCTCGAGGTTCCTTCAGAATCCATCTTGCACATTTATAAACCTGTCATCTGCCTGTGCATTGAATACTGTTGCCATATCTTGTCGAATGCTCCTGCTATTCATCTCGAGGTTCTCTTCAGAATCCATCTTGCACATTTATAAACCTGTCATTCGTCTGTGCATTGAATACTGTTGCCATATCTTGTCGAATGCTCCTGCTATTCATCTCGAGGTTCTCTTCAGAATCCATCTTGCACATTTATAAACCTGTCATTCGTCTGTGCATTGAATACTGTTGCCATATCTTGTCGAATGCCTCTGCTATTCATCTCGAGGTTCTCTTCAGAATCCATCTTGCACATTTATAAACCTCATGGCCATTCACACTGTGCATCGAATACTATTGCCATATCTTGTCGATTGCTCCTGCTATTCATCTCGAGGTTCTCTCTTCAGAATCCATCTTGCACATTTATAAACCTGTCATTCGTCTGTGCATCGAATACTGTTGCCATATCTTGTCGATTGCTCCTGCTATTCATCTCGAGGTTCTCTTCAGAATCCATCTTGCACATTTATAAACCTGTCATTCGTCTGTGCATTGAATACTGTTGCCATATCTTGTCGAATGCTCCTGCTATTCATCTCGAGGTCTCTTCTTCAGAATCCATCTTGCACATTTATAAACCTGTCATTCGTCTGTGCATTGAATACTGTTGCCATATCTTGTCGAATGCTCCTGCTATTCATTTCGAGGTTCTCTTCAGAATCCATCTTGCACATTTACAAACCTGTCATTCGTCTGTGCATTGAATACTGTTGCCATATCTTGTCGAATGCTCCTGCTATTCATCTCGAGGTTCTCTTCAGAATCCATCTTGCACATTTATAAACCTGTCATTCGTCTGTGCATTGAATACTGTTGCCATATCTTGTCGAATGCTCCTGCTATTCATCTCGAGGTTCCCTTCAGAATCCATCTTGCACATTTATAAACCTGTCATTCGTCTGTGCATTGAATACTGTTGCCATATCTTGTCGAATGCTCCTGCTATTCATCTCGAGGTTCTCTTCAGAATCCATCTTGCACATTTATAAACCTGTCATTCGTCTGTGCATTGAATACTGTTGCCATATCTTGTCGAATGCTCCTGCTATTCATCTCGAGGTTCTCTTCAGAATCCATCCAGCACATTTATAAACCTGCCATTCGTCTGTGCATCGAATACTATTGCCATATCTTGTCGATTGCTCCTGCTATTCATCTCGAGGTTCTCTTCAGAATCCATCTTGCACATTTATAAACCTGCTGGTTTGCCTGTGCATTAAATACTGTTGCCATATCTTGTCGATTGCTCCTGCTATTCATCTCGAGGTTCTCTTCAGAATCCATCTTGCTCATTTATAAACCTGTCATTCGTCTGTGCATTGAATACTGTTGCCATATCTTTGTCGAATGCCCCCGCTATTCATCTCGAGGTTCTCTTCAGAATCCATCTTGCATTTATAAACCTGTCATTCGTCTGTGCATTGAATACGGTTGCCATATCTTGTCGAATGCTCCCATATTCATCCTCTATGTCTTTCTTCAGGAATCCATCTGTACATTTACAAACCTGTCATTCGTCTGTGCATTGAATACTGTTGCCATATCTTGTCGATTGCTCCCAAGTTATTCATCTCGAGGTTCTCTTCAGAATCCATCTTGCCATTTATAAACCTGTCATTTCTGTCTGTGCATTGAATATGCCATATCTTGTCGAATGCTCCTGCTATTCATCTCGAGGTTCCCCTTCAGAATCCATACCCACATTTATAAACCTGTCATTCGTCTGCATTGAATACTGCTGCCATATCTTGTCGAATGTCTTCATATTCATCTCGAGGTTCTCTTCAGAATCCATCTTGCACATTTATAAACCTGTCATTCGTCTGTGCATCGAATACTGTTTCCATATCTTGATGATTGCCTTAAGTATTCATCTCGGTACTTTCAGAATCCATCTGCACATTTATAACCTATTGTCTGCCTGCATTGAATACTGTTGCCATATCTTGTCGATTGCTCCTGCTATTCATCTCGAGGTTCTCTTCAGAATCCATCTTGCACATTTATAAACCTGCCCGTCTGTGCATTGAATACTGTTGCCATATCTTGTCGAATGCTCCTGCTATTCATCTCGAGGTTCCCTTCAGAATCCATCTTGCACATTTATAAACCTGTCATTCGTCTGTACATTGAATACTGTTGCCATATCTTGTCGAATGCTCCTGCTATTCATCTCGATGTCTCCTTCAGAATCCATCTCGTTACTTGGCTAAAACCTGTCATTCGCTTCAGTGCATTGAATACTGTTGCCATATCTTGTCGAATGCTCCTTCTATTCATCTCGAGGTTCTCTTCAGAATCCATCTTGCATATTTATAAACCTGTCATTCGTCTGTGCATTGAATACTGTTGCCATATCTTTGTCGAATGCTCCTGCTATTCATCTCAAGGTTCTCTTCTAGAATCTATCTGCACATTTATAAACCTGTCATTCGTCTGTGCATTGAATATCGTTGCCATATCTTGTCGAATGCTCCTGCTATTCATCTGTTCCTCTCAGAATCCATCTTGCACATTTATAAACCTGTCATTCGCCTTTGTGCATTGAATACTGTTGCCACATTCTGTCGAATGCTCCTGCTATTCATCTTCGAGGTTCTCTTCAGAATCCATCTTGCACATTTATAAACCTGTCATTCGTCTGCAGCACGAATACTATTGCCATATCTTGTCGACTGCCCTGCCATATTCATCTCGAGGTTCTCTTCAGAATCCATCTTGCACATTTATAAACCCAACACCGTCTGTGCATTGAATACTGTTGCCATATCTTGTCGAATGCTCCATATTCATCTCGAGGTTCCCTTCAGAATCCATTCACATTTATAAACCTGTCATTCGTCTGTGCATTGAATAAGCTGCCATATCTTGCCGAATGCTCCTGCTATTCATCTCGAGGTTCTCTTCAGAATCCATCTTGCACATTTACAAACCTGTCATTCGTCTGTGCATTGAATACTGTTGCCATATCTTGTCGATTGCTCCTGCTATTCATCTCGAGGTTCTCTTCAGAATCCATCTTGTACATTTATAAACCCACATGAGGTCTGTGCACAATACGTTTGCCATCTTGTCGAATGCTCCTGCTATTCATCTCGAGGTTCCTTCAGAATCCATTTTGCACATTTATAAACCTGTCATTCGCCTTTGCATTGAATACTGTTGCCATATCTTGTCGAATGCCCTGCTATTCATCTCGAGGTCTCTTCAGAACTATCTGCACATTTATAAACCTGTCATTCGTCTGTGCATCGAATACTGTTTCCATATCTTTGAACATTGCTCCTGCTATTCATCTCGAGGTTCTCTTCAGAAATCCATCTGCACATTTATAAACCTGTCATTCGTCTGTGCATTGAATACTGTTGCCATATCTTGTCGATTGCTCCTGCCATTCATCTTATGTTCTCTTCAGAATCCATCTTGCACATTTCTTCTATAAACCCTGTCATTCGTTCACAGCATTGAATACTGTTGCCATATCTGTTTTAAAATGCCCTGCTATTCATTCTAGGTTCCCTTCAGGAATCCATCTTGCACATTTATAAACTCAATATTCATCTGTGCATTGAATACTGTTGCCATATCTTGCCTAATGCTCCTGCTATTCATCTCGAGGTTCTCTTCAGAATCCATCTTGCACATTTACAAACCTGTCATTCATCTTTTTATTGAATATTGTTGCCATCTTTGTCGAATGCTCCTTCTATTCATCTCGAGGTTCTCTTTTCAGAATCCATCTTGCACATTTATAAACCTGTCATTCGTCTGTGCATTGAATACTGTTGCCATATCTTTACGAATGCTCCTGCTATTCATCTCAAGGTTCTCTTCAGAATCCATTCTGCACATTTATAAACCTGTCATTCGTCTGTGCATTGAATATTGCCATATCTTGTCGAATGCTCCTGCTATTCATCTCGAGGTTCCCTTCAGAATCCATCTGGTACATTTATAAACCCGTCATTCTACCAGCATTGAATACTGCCATATATCTTGTCGAATGCTCCTGCTATTCATCTCGAGGTTCTCTTCAGAATCCATCTTGCACATTTATAAACCTGTCATTCGTCTGTGCATCGAATACTATTGCCACATCTTGTCGTACCTGCTCCTGCTATTCATCTCGAGGTTCTCTTCAGAATCCATCTTGCACATTTATAAACCTGTCATTCGTCTGTGCATTGAATACTGCTGCCATATCTTGTCGAATGCTCCTGCTATTCATCTCGAGGTTCCCTTCAGAATCCATCTTGCACATTTCTATAAACCTGTCATTCGTCTGTGCATTGAATATTGTTGCCATCTTTGTCGAATGCTCCTGCTATTCATCTCGAGGTTCTCTTCAGAATCCATCTTGCACATTTATAAACCTGTCATTCTGTCTGCATTGAATACTGTTGCCATATCTCATTCGAATGCTCCTGCTATTCCATCTCGAGGTTCCCCTTCAGAATCCATCTTGCACATTTATAACCTGTCATTCGTCTGTGCATTGAATACTGTTGCCATATCTTGTCGAATGCTCCTGCTATTCATCTCGAGGTTCTCTTCAGAATCCATCTTGCACATTTACAAACCTGTCATTCGTCTGTGCATTGAATACTGTTGCCATATCTTGTCGAATGCTCCTGCTATTCATCTCGAGGTTCTCTTCTAGAATCCATCTGTACATTTACAAACCTGTCATTCGTCTGCATTGAATACTGTTGCCATATCTTGTCGAATGCTCCTTCTATTCATCTCGAGGTTCTCTTCAGAATCCATCTGCACATTTATAAACTGTCATTCGTCTGCATTGAATACTGTTGCCATATCTTGTCGAATGCTCCTGCTATTCATCTCAAGGTTCTCTTTCAGAATCTATCTTGCACATTTATAAACCTGTCATTCGTCTGTGCATTTTCAATAATGCTGTTTGCCATATCTGTCGAATGCTCCCGTTATTCATCTCGAGGTTCCCTTCAGAATCCATCTTGCACATTTATAAACCTGTCATTCGTCTGTGCATTGAATACTGGTTGCCATATCTTGTCGAATGCTCCTGCTATTCATCTCGAGGTTCTCTTCAGAATCCATCTTGCACATTTATAAACCTGTCATTCGTCTGTGCATCGAATACTATTGCCATATCTTGTCGACTGCTCCTGCTATTCATCTCGAGGTTCCCTTCAGAATCCATCTTGCACATTTATAAACCTGTCATTCTTTTGTGCATTGAATACTGTTGCCATATCTTGTCGAATGCTCTGCTATTCATCTCGAGGTTCCCTTCAGAATCCATCTTGCACATTTATAAACCTGTCATTCGTCTGTGCATTGAATACTGTTGCCATATCTTGTCGAATGCTCCTGCTATTCATCTCGAGGTTCTCTTCAGAATCCATCTTTGCACATTTATAAACCTGTCATTCGTCTTACTGAATAAGTTGCCATATCTTGTCGAATGCCTGCTATTCATCTCGAGGTTCCCTTCAGAATCCATCTTGCACATTTATAAACCTGTCATTCGTCTGTGCATTGAATACTGTTGCCATATCTTGTCGAATGCTCCTGCTATTCATCTCGAGGTTCTCTTCAAATCCATCTTGCAACATTTATAACCTGTCATTCGTCTGTGCATTGAATACTGTTGCCATATCTTGTCGAATGCTCCTGCTATTCATCTCGAGAGGTTCCCTTCAGAATCCATCTTGCACATTTTCTATAAACCTGTCATTCGATTGCAGTAATTGAAAACACTGTTGCCATATCTTGTCGAATGCTCCTGCTATTCATCTCGAGGTTCTCTTCAGGAATCCATCCTGCACATTTATAAACCTGCCATTCGTCTGTGCATCGAATACTATTGCCATATCTTGTCGATTGCCTCTGCTATTCATCTCGAGGTTCTCTTCAGAATCCATCTGCACATTTATAAACCTGTCATCTGCCTGTGCATTGAATACTGTTGCCATATCTTGTCGATTGCTCCTGCTATTCATCTCGAGGTTCTCTACAGAATCCATCTTGCACATTTATAAACCTGTCATTCGTCTGCATTGAATACTGTTGCCATATCTTTGTCGAATGCCCTGCTATTCATCTCGAGGTTCTCTGAATCCATCTTGCACATTTATAAACTCACACACTATCCAGCATTGAATACTGTTGCCATATCTTGTCGAATGCTCCTGCTATTCATCTCGAGGTTCTCTTCAGAATCCATCTTGCACATTTACAAACCTGTCATCTGCCTGTGTACGTTGAATACTGTTGCCATATCTTGTCGATTGCTCCTGCTATTCATCTCGAGGTTCTCTTCAGAATCCATCTTGCACATTTATAAAACCTGTCATTTATCTGCATTGAATACTGTTACATCTTGTCGAATGCTCCTGCTATTCATCTCGAGGTTCCCTTCAGAATCCATCTTGCACATTTATAAACCTGTCATTCGTCTGCATTGAATACTGTTGCCATATCTTGTCGAATGTCTTTGCTATTCATCTTCGAGGTTCTTCTTTCAGAATCCATCTTGCACATTTATAAACCTACCATTCGTCTGTGCATCGAATACTGTTGCCATATCTTGTTTACTGCTCCTGCTATTCATCTCGAGGTTCTCTTTCAGAATCATCTGCACATTTATAAACCTGTCATTCGTCTGCATTGAATACTGTTGCCATATCTTGTCGAATGCCTTGCTATTCATCTCGAGGTTCTCTTCAGAATCCATCCTGCACATTTATAAACCTGCCATTCGTCTGTGCATCGAATATTTACTGCCAATATCTTTGTCGATTGCCTGCTATTCATCTCGAGGTTCTCTTCAGAATCCATCTTGCACATTTATGTCCCGTCATTCGTTCACAGTATTGAATACTGCTGCCATATCTTGTCGATTGCTCCTGCTATTCATCTCGAGGTTCTCTTCAGAACTATCTTGCACATTTACAAACCTGTCATTCGTCTGTGCATTGAATACTGTTGCCATATCTTGTCGATTGCTCCTGCTATTCATTCCAGGTTCTCTTCTAGAATCCATCTTGCACATTTATAAACCTGTCATTTGTCTGTGCATTGAATACTGTTGCTATATCTTGTCGAATAATGCTCCTGCTATTCATCTCGAGGTTCCCTTCAGAATCCATCTTGCACATTTATAAACCTGTCATTCGTCTGTGCATTGAATACTGTTGCCACATATCTGTCGAATGCTCCTGCTATTCATCTCGAGGTCTTCAGGAATCCATCTTGCACATTTATAAACCTGTCATTCGTCTGTGCATCGAATACTGTTGCCATATCTTGTCGATTGCTCCTGCTATTCATCTCGAGGTTCTCTTCAGAATCCATCTTGCACATTTATAAACCTGTCATCTGCCTGTGCATCGAATACTGTTGCCATATCTTGTCGATTGCTCCTGCTATTCATCTCGAGGTTCTCTTCAGAATCCATCTTGCACATTTATAAACCTGTCATTCGTCTGTGCATTGAATATTGTTGCTATATCTTGTCGAATGCTCCTGCTATTCCCATCTTGGTGTCCCTTCAGAATCCATCTTGCACATTTATAAACCTGTCATTCGTCTGTGCATTGAATACAGTTGCCATATCTTGTCGAATGCTCCTGCTATTCATCTCGAGGTTCTCTTCCGAATCCATCTTGCACATTTATAAACCTGTCATTCGTCTGTGCATTGAATACTGTTGCCATATCTTGTCGAATGCTCCTTCTATTCATCTCGAGGTTCTCTTCAGAATCCATCTTGCACATTTATAAACCTGTCATTCGTCTGTGCATTGAATACTGTTGCCATATCTTGTCGAATGCTCCTGCTATTCATCTCAGGGTTCTCTTCAAGATCATCTTTTTTAATTTTATAAACCTGTCATTCGTCTGTGCATTGAATACTGTTGCCATATCTTGTCGAGTACTCTGCTATTCATCTCGAGGTTCCCTTCAGAATCCATCTTGCACATTTATAAACCTGTCATTCGTCTGTGCATTGAATACTGTTGCCATATCTTGTCGAATGCTCCTGCTGTTCATCTCGAGGGTTCCCTTCAGAATCCATCTTGCATTTTATAAACCTGTCATTCGTCTGTGCATCGAATACTATTGCCATATACCTTCGACTGCTCCTGCTATTCATCTCGAGGTTCTCTTCAGAATCCATCTTGCACATTTATAAACCTGTCATTCGTCTGTGCATTGAATACTGTTGCCATATCTTGTCGAATGCTCCTTCTATTCATCTCGAGGTTCTCTTCAGAATCCATCTTGCACATTCCCTAAACCTGTCATTCGTCTGTGCATTGAATACTGTTGCCATATCTTGTCGAATGCTCCTGCTATTCATCTCGAGGTTCTCTTCAGAATCCATCTTGCACATTTATAAACCTGTCATTCGTCTGTGCATTGAATGTGCCATATCTTGTCGAATGCTCCCTGCCCTGTTCCATCTCGAGTTCCCTTCGAATCCATCTTGCACATTTATAAACCTGTCATTCGTCTGTGCATTGAATACTGTTGCCATATCTTGTCGAATGCTCCTGCTATTCATCTCGAGGTTCTCTTCAGAATCCATCCTGCACATTTATAAACCTGCCATTCGTCTGTGCATGGAATACTATTGCCATATCTTGTCGATTGCTCCTCACTATTCATCTCGAGGTTCTCTTCAGAATCCATCTTGCACATTTATAAACCTGTCATTCGTCTGTGCATTGAATACTGTTCTTACCATCTTGTCGATTGCTCCTGCTAATTCCATCTCGAGTTCTCTTCAGAATCCATCTTGCACATTTATAAACCTGTCATTCGTCTGTGCATTGAATACTGTTGCCATATCTTGTCGAATGCTCCTGCTATTCATCTCGAGGTTCTCTTCAGAATCCATCCCTTGTTTGACTATAAACCTGTGTTCATGTGCATTGAATACTGTTGCCATATCTTGTCGAATGCTCCTGCTATTCATCTCGAGTTCTCTTCAGAATCCATCTTGCACATTTACAAACCTGTCATTCGTCTGTGCATTGAATACTGTTGCCATATCTTGTCGATTGCTCCTGCTATTCATCTCGAGGTTCTCTTCAGAATCCATCTTGCACATTTATAAACCTGTCATTTGTCTGTGCATTGAATACTGTTGCCATATCTTGTCGAATGCTCCTGCTATTCATCTCGAGGTTCCTTCAGAATCCATCTTGCACATTTATAAACCTGTCATTAGTCTGTGCATGAATACTGTTGCCATATCTTGTCGAATGCTCCTGCTATTCATCTCGAGGTTCTCTTCAGAATCCATCTTGCACATTTATAAACCTGTCATTCGTCTGTGCATCGAATACTGTTGCCATATCTTGTCGATTGCTCCTGCTATTCATCTCGAGTTCTCTTCAGAATCCATCTTGCACATTTATAAACCTGTCATTCGTCTGTGCTTGGAATACTGTTGCCATATCTTGTCGATTGCTCCTGCTATTCATCTCGAGGTTCTCTTCAGAATCCATCTTGCACATTTATAAACCTGTCATTCGTCTGTGCATTGAATACTGTTGCCATATCTTGTCGAATGCTCCTGCTATTCATCTAGAGTTCCCTTCAGAATCCATCTTGCACATTTATAAACCTGTCATTCGTCTGTGCATTGAATACTGTTGCCATATCTTGTCGAATGCTCCTGCTATTCATCTCAGAGTTCTCTTCAGAATCCATCTTGCACATTTACAAACCTGTCATTCGTCTGTGCATTGAATACTGTTGCCATATCTTGTCGGTGCTCCTGCTATTCATCTCTAGGTTCTCTTCAGAATCCATCTTGCACATTTATAAACCTGTCATTCGTCTGTGCATTGAATACTGTTGCCATATCTTGTCGAATGCTCCTGCTATTCATCTCGAGGTTCCCTTCAGAATCCATCTTGCACATTTATAAACCCGTCATTCGTCTGTGCATTGAATACAGCTGCCATATCTTGTCGAATGCTCCTGCTATTCATCTCGAGGTTCTCTTCAGAATCCATCTGCACATTTATAAACCTGTCATTCGTCTGTGCATTGAATACTGTTGCCATATCTTGTCGAATGCTCCTTCTATTCATCTCGAGGTTCTCTTCAGAATCCATCTTGCACATTTATAAACCTGTCATTCGTCTGTGCATTGAATACTGTTGCCATATCTTGTCGAATGCTCCTGCTATTCATCTCGAGGCTTCAGAATCCATCCTGCACATTTATAAACCTGCCATTCGTCTGTGCATCGAATACTATTGCTATATCTTGTCGATTGCTCCTGCTATTCATCTCGAGGTTCTCTTCAGAATCCATCTTGCACATTTATAAACCTGTCATTCGTCTGTGCATTGAATACTGTTGCTATATCTTGTCGAATGCTCCTGCTATTCATCTCGAGGTTCTCTTCAGAATTCATCTTGCACATTTATAAACCTGTCATTCGTCTGTGCATTGAATACTGTTGCCACATCTTGTCGAATGCTCCTGCTATTCATCTCGAGGTTCTCTTCAGAATCCATCTTGCACATTTATAAACCTGTCATTCGTCTGTGCATTGAATACTGTTGACATATCTTGTCGATTGCTCCTGCTATTCATCTCGAGGTTCTCTTCAGAATCCATCTTGCACATTTATAAACCTGTCATTCGTCTGTGCATTGAATACAGTTGCCATATCTTGTCGAATGCTCCTGCTATTCATCTCGAGGTTCTCTTCAGAATCCATCTTGCACATTTACAAACCTGTCATTCGTCTGTGCATTGAATACTGTTGACATATCTTGTCGAATGCTCCTGCTATTCATCTCGAGGTTCTCTTCAGAATCCATCTTGCACATTTACAAACCTGTCATTCGTCTGTGCATTGAATACTGTTGCCATATCTTGTCGAATGCTCCTGCTATTCATCTCGAGGTTCCCTTCAGAATCCATCTTGCACATTTACAAACCTGTCATTCGTCTGTGCATTGAATACTGTTGCCATATCTTGTCGAATGCTCCTGCTATTCATCTCGAGGTTCTCTTCAGAATCCATCTTGCACATTTACAAACCTGTCATTCGTCTGTGCATTGAATACTGTTACCATATCTTGTCGATTGCTCCTGCTATTCATCTCGAGGTTCTCTTCAGAATCCATCTTGCACATTTACAAACCTGTCATTCGTCTGTGCATTGAATACTGTTGCCATATCTTGTCGATTGCTCCTGCTATTCATCTCGAGGTTCTCTTCAGAATCCATCTTGCACATTTACAAACCTGTCATTCGTCTGTGCATTGAATACTGTTGCCATATCTTGTTGAATGCTCCTGCTATTCATCTCGAGGTTCTCTTCAGAATCCATCTTGCACATTTATAAACCTGTCATTCGTCTGTGCATTGAATACTGTTGCCATATCTTGTCGAATGCTCCTGCTATTCATCTCGAGGTTCTCTTCAGAATCCATCTTGCACATTTACAAACCTGTCATTCGTCTGTGCATTGAATACTGTTGCCATATCTTGTCGAATGCTCCTGCTATTCATCTTAATTTTATTGACTAAATCCAGAGTAGCTTCTATAATGTAATTGATCCTAAACAGGCATCTCAACTTCAGTCATTTTCTCATTGACATGCTATGGCTTCCTTCTGTCTTTTCTACAAATATTTTCGTGGCAGCTGATCTGACAAGTTTTTTTTTCCCCCTGGCAGCCTGAATACATGAATTTAAGCATGCTACTAGAGTAGCATTTAGGTCCCACCCTTTTACTGTTGAAATAGCTATCACTTGTACTCCAACAGTTTCTTTCTTGCACTTCTGTTCTGTGGAACTCCCTTCCATTTACTTGCTTCCCTGATAACTTCAAAAATTTAAATGAAACATCATTTACCATTTTCTCTCTTCTTGAATCCCGTTCATCTTTTCTCCTTTCTTCAATCCTCTATATTCTCAGTTTTCACTTTCACTTTCTGTAACCCTCTGCATATTAGTTGCATTCCTGCTTTGCTTGTGGAGAAATGATTAAAAAAAAAATGACAAGCAAGGACACTACCAATAGTTGATCCCATAGGTAAGACATAAGAAAACACATCAAAATCTCAAATGGCAGAAATTTTATAGAAATTTTATTCACTTAGATTTTTAGTTGCTCTCAATCAATAGTTATAGAAAAAAACTGCGTTGAAGATAAAAGGAATATTTGGACAGAGAAAATTTCATTGAGAAAATGTTCATAAATGAAACACACAACATTTTTACTTATTAAAGGGAGGTAACCAGGGCAAGCGTTTGTAAAGAAAATGAAACTGATTTTGATATGTTGAATCATTCAGTTAAGTGCCATACAAGTGCTTGGGAAATCATGTCTGTTGAATAGACTTCCTAAACCAAAGTGACAAGTATAGATAAACAGATTATATATATATATATATATATATATATATATAAAAGAAACAGAGACAAGAAAATTTATCCTGTTAAAAACTTCAAACATAAAATCAAGATGTAATTTTAAAATTGTTTTCAAAGGTTTTAAATCAGACATGAATTAATTATTATATATTTGAAAAATAAACACCTCACCCATAATTTCAGCTATGTGCCCATCCTTAAATGATAATGAACCTGTCATTCATAGGGTATTCAATCTTGAAATCCCTTTGACAAAGGAAATAAAAGGATTGAATAGAGAGTGTAGTTATTCTCTCAGTTAAAGCCTCTCCTTTTTGCTGTGACCGGGTCACCTACTTTAGAGTCAAAATAAATATGTGGGGGTGTCATAAATGAAGTAGGTAGACAAAGTATTTCTGACTTGAAAGATGCTTCATGTCATCCATGTTTGACAAATTTAAGACAGTATTTTGTTTATCTCAATGTTTTAATCTCTGTTGATTGAAAAAGATTATTAATTCTTAGATGAGTGAATCCATGCCTTAGTTAAATATAAGAAGTAGACATTTATACTGACATTGGCTGAAGAGTAGATTTTTTTTTTTAATCATATCACCCAGAGCAAAGCAAGGCAGTAATGCCACTGATGTGCAGGGGCTACATAAGAGTGAAAAGATTAGAAAAAGGAAAGCCGGAAACCACATCCTAAACAGGGAACAAGGAATGAGCCTCTTCACCTGTTCAATAGACATGGGTGGAGTGTGAATCGGGCGATAGTTTAGTCTATCTACTCCAATTGAAAAAAAAAAAGTGAGAAGATTGGAAAAGAGAAAACCCGGAAACTGCATCCTAAACAGGAAACAAGGGATGAGCCTCTTCACCTGTTCAATAGACGTGGGTGGTTTGAAAAAGAATAATTTTAGAGAAGAAAGTAAAACAGGAAAAGAACAATAAAAAATTAAAAAATAAAGATGGAAAAGAAGAAAAGAGAAAAATTTAAAAAAAGAAAAAGAAGTAAAAAAGAAAACAAAAACAATCAAAAAAAGAAGAGGAAAAAAAGGAAGGAGAAAAGAAACAATAACAACAAAAGAGGAAGGAAGAAACAGGAATAATAATACCAAAGAAATTAAAATGAAGTAAAATAAAAAAGTACAGTAAGTAAAAATGAAATCAGAGAAAGAGAGAAAGAGAGAGAAAAAAAATGAAAAAAGTGGAGGAAAAGAAGTGAAACAAATAAGAATGAATAAAAAGCCATTAAAAATGGACAACAAAAAGAAAAGAAAAAATCAAAAGAATAAGAATGAAAATAAAATGAAATGAAAAAGAATAAAATAAAGCAATAGAAAAAGAAAAGCAATGAAGAAAAAAAAGAATAGAAAAAGAAAATGAAAAAATCTAATCTAAATCTAAATCTAGACTTATTTATAAATGTAACTTTGTCTGTGTGTGTGTGTGTGTGTGTGTGTGTGTGTGTGTCCATTACCTATAGACTCCAAAACAGCTGAACCGATTTTCTTGAAATTTTACAAAGTTGTACTATAAGTGTCTGCGAGTGTTCTTGGCTAGGTTTTGTGTCAAGGTACCCCCAATAAATATCGAAAATTGAAAAAATCGGGTTATAGAAGGAGTGGTTCGATTTTAATCAAATTTAATACACCCATAGACAAAGACATAAGAAACGATATTCAGAAGTTTCAAGGTTGCAGTTCTCACAATACTGCAAAAAATCGATAATACATATATATATATATATATATAAGGCAAGATGTTTGTGTGTGTGTCTGTTTATCTTCCTGTATGTCTGTATTTTTTCAGCCCTTTTATTTTAGTTTTTGCTTCGGGTTTGGCTCTAAGTAGGTGTAATTGTAGTTCTTAGTCTCAGCCATGATACCATTTACTCAGAGGACATATTTAACCTTCAAAATTCAGTTTACGACAAAAAAAACTTATTTGATATCAATACCAGGAAATCAAAATTTGACTTACATCCATTCATTTTTCTTTCAGTCTACGGTTTATCTTTAACTGGAAACAACTATTACTTTTTAGTCTTTCGTGCCAACGTCCAAAGAGTCTGAGCTCCAGGACCATGGATTAGTTTTAAAGCTTTCATTACACCTGAGCAACGCCGGGCTATACTGCTAGTTATGTGTAAAAGAACAAAAGAATAAAATAGTAAATGAATAAAAAAGAAAAGATAGAAAAATGAAAAGAAACATTAAAAAATGATGACATCAGCAAAGTATTTTTTTTTAATGTCGATTATTTAAAGCTAGAACAATAAATAAAAATAATTCTTTTTTCATAAGTGATTATTGAATTAATAACTTTGGGAGAATAACAATGATTTTTCCAAATACTGTCAGTCAGTTAAGTGTCATACGTGATACATGCTTTGGGTGATCATGTCTCTTTTGAGACATGACTGACTGGGCAAAAGATTATCCCATAGTAGGTTGGCATTGCTTTCTGCAGTAGACTGGTTGCCAACCAAGGCTATAGAACCCAATTTGTCCTGCTATTTAACCCATAACTGGAGGGAAGAGATGGATTAATACCTTTCCCAAGGATATTTGTGCGTAAGTGAATGCAAGGAATTCAACTGGAATTTGAACTCGGCTCCCTAATTTTTCGTTCCAAGTTGATATTTACTGCACCACAACGCACATCCTGATTTCAAATAGATGACGAATTTTGTCTATAACTCTAGTCGGAAAGATTTACATTCCTGCAAAACAAAAATCATCAACATGGGCAGTAATTATGACCATGGTTTGTTTCCAAAATGCCATGTAAATATTGCCTGGTCATATTTTGAAACTCTCACTCTTAAATTAATTAATTCTTCCGTGAGTGTCAGGTACCAGGATCTTGAAACATCAGTCAGACTATATACATATTAAAGAGCTTCCAAATATAACCTGGAGGTACATTAGCCTCTTTCTGAGTATCCAAATAAACCAATCAGTTTAACTTTTTACTCTGTAGAAACACAGTTTTTATGTCCATGGAATTATTTAATTCTAATGATTAGATACCATTATTCCCAATGCTATGCATAGACCTTCTTTAGAGTAAGTGGGAG
The DNA here is from genome assembly GCA_037127315.1 of Ascarosepion bandense. Taxonomy (NCBI): domain Eukaryota; kingdom Metazoa; phylum Mollusca; class Cephalopoda; order Sepiida; family Sepiidae; genus Ascarosepion; species Ascarosepion bandense. Next base: position 3,327,618 of record JBBBDQ010000490.1, on the reverse strand, counting down.
AATCATTTCTTATATTGCAGGCATCTTTGCCCTGGAAACCTTGATCTCCAAGTCTAGCTTTACAAATCTGTTTACCATTAGAACTTTTATAAGTATTAACCCATCTTGTGGATATCTTGGGTTGACCTTGGTTAAGAATTTGTATGTAAAGTTTATTTTCTACCCAACTTTTCTTGACTTTTCCAGATCATCATTTCAGGAGAAAATCATATTTTCCTCATCACAAGAAGTGTTTTTCTCTTCTCTTGTTTGCTCGACCTCACTTGCCTGCCATTCTGATACTCCAAGCTCAAAGTCCAACCAAAAGGGTTTGCCTTGTTCCGTAACGACATTCATTAGGTGTTTATTTCTGCCTGTTGTGAGTACTACAACATTCAAGTTCTATGACATGTCCCTAAATGATTGATTATTGAATTCTTTGGCATTGTCAGTGAGGATAGATCCTGGAGTGCCAAAATATTCTATCCAGTATGTGACTCTAAGAATGACAGAACTTTCCTTACTTGGAATCCCAACTCCAACACTGTATCTTGTACCATGATCAATTTAATGCAATATTTTTTTTTTCATTAATTTTTTTTTATGTCCATGACAACGCCTTCATTAAAATATGATCCTAATAAGAATCCAACAATGAGCCTGGGTCCAGTCTTTTTTGTATTGGATGCATATTTTATATGAATTAAGAAGTTCTTGTAAAATTTTTATGAATTTAGGGTCTTTTATTTCTGTATTCTTATCTAGATTACATAACATTTACTACTTATATGGCTGAAGTGTCTCTTTTGTTGCAATTCTATTTTTTCTTATATGTTTTTGGTAGTAATTTTTTTAATGAAAAGTATTTGATTAAATTTGCCTCAATCAAGTGGGATGTGATAGTGACCAGATAAGTGGAACCTTTTTCCAAGGATTGAGAGTGACAGGTTTTTTTTAATTTGAGTTTTGTTTAATGGCATATCAACCTCTGTGAGTTATTTAATGCCAAAAAGATGGGGTTTTAAGGTATTTTTTTAATGTTCAGTTACAGAGAGAAGGTTGAATTAGTCAGATTGTGATGAAAAATTTTTATTTTAGAAAACTGAAGATGTCTTCTACTTTTGTATAAAAAAATGTTGTTTAATGGCATATCAACCTCTGTGGGTTAGTTAATGCCAAAAAGGTGGAGTTCTAAGGAATTTTTAATGTTCAGTTATACTCAGAAGGTTAATTTAGTCAGATTTTAATGAAAATTTTTGTTTTTATTCTTTTTTATTTTAGAAAACTGAAAATGTCATCTAGTTTTGTATTCAAAAGTGTTTTGCTGAGAATAATTTTTTCCTTCAAAAATGTGTTATGTTAATAATTTTTTCTTCAAAAATGTATTGTTGGTAATATTTTTCCTTAAAAAATGTATATTTTTCTATAAAACTCTATTTTTATGTATATATTTCTATAAAAGTCTATTTTTATAGCTTCATTGTGTTTTGACCCCAGTTTGTTGTGGGGTAACTATTTGCCCATAGCTGGGACCCTAACAGATGCTACCACCCCAGGTCAGGGTGGATCTGGTAACAACAGGAATTAAGAGGTGGTTCCATGCTTCTCACAACCTCCCAATCAGAGGCCTTGCTGCCAGATGTAGTTTACCATCATGCCCAGGACCAGAGAGTGACAGGAATGTCTGTTCTGTAAATTAAATTTACATTGAGCTCTCTGTTGGATCAACTTTGATATTTAAACAATATTACTAGGATTCTCTAGAATTATTTACCAATCTTCTCCTGGATTTTTTACTGATATATACTCCCCAAGCCATCAGCGTATGGAATGAGAGAGGAGGAAATTTTAGTGTGTTATATATATACAGTGTATACACACACCAGCCACCAGGAAAACTCAATTCATTACTGAAGAGAAATGCATAAATTGCAGAAGTGGTAACTGTTTTTCAAATTTTCCTCTGTAGCGAGCTCAATTGTAATGAGAGCATAATTTATTAGTCATCCACATACAAGCCTGTTTTGCTGTATCACAGCTCATCAGTGTGGCTAGACACATCCACTTGACATCCACTTGCTTCTCAGCTGGGATCAAAACTCAACCAATTTGGTGTCAGTCGAAGTGCCTTCTCCCTAAGCCATCGGCACATGGAATGAGAGAGAAGGAGATTTTAGCATGTTATATAAATGTGGGGATGTGCGTTGCGGTGCAGTGGATATCGGCTCTAAACAAGAAACCGGGAAGCCGAGTTTGAATTCCAGTTGAATTCATTGCATTCACTTACGCACAAATACCCTTGGGAAAGGTATTAATCTATCCCTCCACTATAGGACAGGTTGGGTTCTGTAGCCTTGGCTAGCAACCAGTCTACCGCAGAAAGCAATGGCAATCTACTGTGGGATAATTTTCTGCCCAGTAAGTCATATCTCCTTTGAAACATGATCGCCCAAGCGTGTTTCACATATGGCACTTAACTGACTGATATAAATGCAGTGTATACATACGCCAACCACCGAGAGAACTCAATTCATTACTAAAGAGTAATGCGTAAATCGCGAAAGTGGTCACTGTTTTTAAAATTTTCCTCTATATATATATATATATATATATACACATAAATACATTTTATTATAAGCGGAAGGAAGATTGTCCCAACAACACCTCCACATTTTTTGTTTCAAAAATTGATATAAAATATAACCATTCTCTCTAAGACCTAATATAAATTTTCATTGGTTATTAGGAAAAATAAGTCTACCATTTGTTCATGCATTGAATACTGCTGTTAAAATTGCTAAATGCAGTTGAGAATTCTATGCTAACAGTTTCTTCCATTATACTTCTTACTCGTGAAATTCTTTACCAGCTTTTTTCTTTTCTGTCATCTATGACCTTTAGAAATTCAAATGCAACATCAATCACCATCTTCCTGAATCCTGTTCTTTTATTGATTCTCCCCTCTCTCTCCTCAGTAACATTTTCTCAGTTTACTTTACTCTTGGTAACTCTTTGCAGATTAGTGACTTTATTACCTTACTCGGGATGAAATGATTAAAAAGATTTTATACCAACAATTCCATCCTTTAAAAACTTTTTATCCTTTTCCATCAAAAGCAGTATTTCAGGAAATTAGAATTTTATTTTATTTTATACCAGAATTGGAGGTACCAGTAGAGTTTGGAGTACCAGGGTCATGTCTTAAATCTGCTGCCTGTTTTTTTAAAGTAATCATGCTGCTAATGATGTTTTAGGCAATTGTTGTCAATTTAATTCATTTTTGATGATCTGCTGTGCGTTTAGGGGATAAACCAAACGTTTGACACATTTTACATGAAAATACAATTGTTCATGGTTAAAGGCTTTTAACCATACTCTATTATTTAGATCATAATTCTGAAAAGGAACTTCTGAATATATCTCATCTTTTATTTACTAACTCAATAGATATTTATTCACCCAGCCTGCTTTTCTTGCATTTGCGATGCTTTGTGATGGCGATTGATTTGGATTCAATGTTTTTATTGAAAATTTTTGTTAGTGTTGTTGTATGAAGAAAATATAGGTAGAATATTTTAGTTGGTGTTATTAATAATCTTTAACCTCGCCATTTTGTGGAGATGCATTACAATTCTTTTGAGCGACTTTTAATTTTCTCTCAATAATACTTTATTAGCTATGCTCAATAGATGAATAAAATCTGATCCAAACATGAGTAATTACAATGATTTTTGTTATCGTTAATGTTAGTACTATCTTCTCAACAATATTTATAAAACATGCCCATATTCTTTTTTGGCAAATGTTTTTCATCAAAAACATTTTCATGTGGGTTTAACTATGTTCTTGAGTTAATCTACCATAATATTTGACTGAACTGCAATATAATAAAATTAAATTTTTTAACCATTAAGAATTGTATCCCTTTTTTATTTTGACTCATATTTTATACCGAGCCATATTAATTTTTTTTTTTTTTTTAATCATATCACCCCAAGCAAGGTGGTAACGCCACTGAAGCGCATGGGGCTATGTAGGAGTGAAAAGATTGGAAAAGAGAAAGCCGGAAACCACATCCTAAACAGGGGACAAGGGATGAGCCTCTTCACCTGTTCAATAGACGTGGGTGAAGTGTGAACCGGGCGATAGTTTAGTCTATCTACTCCAATTGAAAAAAAAAGAAAAGAGTGAAAAGATTGGAAAAGAGAAAGCCAGAAACCACATCCTAAACAGGGAACAAGGGATGAACCTCTTCACCTGTTCAATAGACGTGGGTGGAGTGTGAACCGGGCAATAGTTTAGTCTATAGTCAAATAAAAGTAATTTTTTTTTTAAAAACTAGCCTTATTTTTAGTTTTAATCAGATATTTGCCTAGTAGATCTTCAAATATGCATGAATTAAAAAAAATGCCTGAAAATATATTCAAGGGATTAATATCTTTAAAGAGAAATAGTGACCACTGGATTCTGAAGATGGCTTAAAAAACCTGTTCATACCTCCAATTTCTATCATTTTTGTTTCACACCATGCAAGATAATAAAGCCACTAAGACAAAATGGATTACCTGATGTAGAATGAATAAGAAAAAAAGAGAAACATTATTAAGGAACAGGAACAATACAAGAGGAATCATGAAGACAGTAGATAACAATTGACATTTCATTTAAATTTTTGAAGATCAAAATTGGCAGGAAAAGTATGGAGCCAGGAGATAGTTTTACACATGAGAAGTATACAGTAGCCAAAACAGATGACTCCTATATCTTTATACATACATGTTTATATATATAAATACCAAGACTCTTTTCATATATATAAAAACTTTCACCCTTGATCTCTTGAGTCGCCTAACTTAATCCTTCTGTAAATACATTAAGATATATAAAATTTTATGTTTACTCATATTAACCTTCTTTTTTGATATTCCACTTCTTTCAGCTATAGCAGAGCCACACATCTGATCATAATAAGAACCTATTTGCCTGTATTTGTAATGAGTGTAAGAGGATCTTAAATGGCGCTAAGCTGTTGTTTGCTGAGAGAATGAAACAGTGTATAACAGCCCGCAAGTTCAGCTACTAAGACTACTGGCGGCTCTGCAAACATGTGCTGAACAATAGCAAATCCTCCATCCCTTCTTTAATCAGTAAATTTGAGGTTCTCACAGCCACGGTGGATAAGGCTGAGTGCTTTGCTTGCAGATTCTCCTTTAACTCTACATTTGACTTCCTTCTTAGAACTGAGGCTCTCTTGTCTCTAACATAATTTAAAAACTTGACCCCCATAAGGTGAGCAGAGGTGATGGAATCCCAGTCATTGTCTTGAAGAAATGTGCTCCTGAACTCTCCTCTGTCCTCTCTAAACTCTATAATTACTGTCTCTCTGCTTTCTGTTTTGCCGCCTGCTGGAAGTCCTCTTCTGTTGTTTCTATATCTAAGCACTCAGGAGTACCCTCGGAACTCTCTAATTATCATCCTCTCAGCCTCCTACTAATTTTCAGCAAAGTGCTGAAATAGTTCAACATCTCACCACCCATAAAGTATTTTTGGACAGACAATATAGCTTCCGCTTTGCCAAGTCTATTGCTGATTTGTTAACTACCATCACTCAGTAAGAATGGCAAAGCTTGAACTGTTGCCCTGGATATCTCCAAAAGATTTGATAGGGTCTGGCATGCTGACCTTCTGCACAAGCTACAGGGCTATGGTATCAATGAACGTTTGCTTGGTTTGATCCAATTGTTATTAGCAAACCATATGCAGTCGTCACCCAGGGCCCCATCCTAGGCCCGACGCTCTTTCTGATCTTCATCAATAATCTCCCTGATGTGACCAAATCCCAAGTAGGCATTTATGCTGATGACACCACCATTTACTCCTGCCTTACTCAGAAATCTGCCATAGCAGACAAGGATAACCTCTGCTGATCTTGAGAAGGACCTCCAATCTGTGGTGGACTGGGGTAAGAAATGGCTTATAAACTTTAATGATTCCAAAACAAAGCTTCTGTCAATCAACATAGTCCCTCCCCCCCCATCAGCATGGATCACGCTAGTCTTCCTATTGTACCCCCTTGGCCTCACTCTATCAGCCAACTTCAAGTGAAACAACTACAGCTAAATCTACTGCCAGGAAGGTCGGGCCACTCAGTCAGGCCAGGAAGTTTTTTTTCACCTGAGTTCATTTTGCACATATACAAATCAACCATCTGCCCACACATTGAATACTGTTGTCATATTTAGGCAGGTGCCCATGCTATCCATCTCAGGGTTTTCAACAGGATCCAGAAGAAAATCTGCAATGTAATTAGTCCTGACCTGGCAGCTTGACTCCAACCACTTTCTCATCGATGGGATGTGGCTTACCTCTGTCTCTTCTATAAATATTTTCATGGCTTCTGCTCCAACGAGCCTAGTTCCCCAGTGCCTCCACTACAAGAATTTACTTGAGCAACCAGATTGGCAACAAGGTCCTGCCCTTTTACAATCAGCACAACCAAATGCTGACGCCACTTCTACTACCTTCCACCTGTGGAACTCCCTTTGGTATTCTTGTTTCCCTGATAGCTACAATCTCCAAGAGTTTAAATGCAACGTCAATTGACATCTCTTATCCCCTTGATTCCCACACTTCTCTTATCCTCTCCCCAACACCCCCTGAATCACTCTACTCTCACGCAACTCTCTTCATACCCATATTCCCATCCTTCTCTTGCTCATTCTTTGACACCCCTTGTAATTCATTCCTCATCGCCTTCTCTTTCTCTTCACTCTCTTCTTATGTAGCCCATTGTGTGCCAGTGGCAGTACTGCCTCGCTTGGGGAGAAACAATTAAAAAAAATTACTTCAACCTTTAGACAAAGCCTGGTGGTATACAATCTTACCAAAAGGTAATACATACCACCCACTATAATTTTCTAGAATTAAAATCTGGCAATCTTAGACCTTCATGTGTACAAAAAATAGAGTGCCAAAAAAGATAATTTTTCCCTTGACACTGTAGAATCACTTCTACATGCACGTACATACCTATATACATATCGCCATGCACACACATTCATACACATATACCCACATACACTTACATGAGGACCGCACGTGAAGCTTTCTTTTTTCCCACATTTATTAAGAAATATATAAACTGATTTCCACACATGTTTAGCCAGTTGGAGGATGTTTTTCGGAGCGTAAGTCCGAATACCATTCATTCCTTCCAACTCACATACTGCGCTAATTGCATTCAGCAATTAGCCACATAAAAAATGTTTCTCTCTATCTTATAAGTACATTTCAATACATGTATAATTATATTCCCTACTATTCAATACAAACATATTATTTCCTTTTCAGGAACTTTTCTAACATGAATATTGAGACAATATCTTTAATATCTAACAGAGAACTCTTTTCACGACATCTTACATTCACAAATTATTCAGTTCTGTAACTTTACTTAATACAATGTTGTTATATTCGTTACATTGTTATATTCGTTACATTGTTATATTCGTTACATTGTGCTTTGAGTTATTTTATTTATAAATGTAGTGGTTTGGACAACCAACTTACTTTTCACTGTTGAAATTACTACCCCGACGGTCAGTCTACTACATATTGGTACCCAAGTTGTCCAGTCCACTACAACACCACTAATATTTTAACTACCTTCACTCCTTTGGCAATATTTACTGTTTTAAAAAGCAATGATACAATTGTAATAAAACCTAAACATACAATGAAAATGATTTTATATATTTTTTTCATTCTTGAGAATTTACAAGAAAAATATTAAACCTTATATAATTATTACATTGTTTATTTGCAGGAATAATTTTACATTTAAAACATTTTAAAAAGTAATGCAATTCAATATTTATCATTTACCAATTTCTAAAGAAATAAATATAAAAACAATTTTTTTTAATGAATTTATAAATATTTGCTCAATTATTAAAATATGTGATCTGTTCTAGTGGAGAGTAGTTGTATGTTGTTGCAGATTAACGAAATTTGGCCTCTTTGTAGATAGCCCACTATAAATTACAAAAGATTATAAGTCAAGAAAAGCAAATTGAGTTTAGAAATAACATTTTATATATACACATATTAATTAAGGTTTTTACAATTAAAGTAATCCTTTAAAGATGGGTCCAACGAATGTTAAAATGTCCATGACAATAAATGCTGAAAAGAGAATTTAAGCTTAGGTATGTGGGAGCATTGTAAGTAAGGAATGTCTTTGATGTATCTGCTCCTTTGGTCAGTAAGTAGTTTAGAGACAGCGAAGGATAAGATGAGAGGGAAGGGAGGCGAGCATAGTAGGTCGCTTGACATTGGTCAAGGGAGATACTAATTACACTCGTCTCTCTCGAGTCTATCTGTGTGGGTCTGTCTGTGTCTGTCTGGCGATGCTATGATGTATCGGCTTTTTATTTCGACTTTTTGGATCGCAGCAGATCATTTGGGAATTCACATCCGTATTTGATTCTGGGCTTCCCATTGGCTGATAAATAAAGTTTGCGTAGGCTCGCGAACTGGAATTTAATATTTAATTAATTTTTAGTTTTCTACCGGAACATCTGCATGGAGCTGGGGTGCGCACCGATGAGTTTTGGTCACTTGCTTTCTGGTCGTGAGAGTGCAAACATCCGGTCACTCGCTTTGCTCGGTATCACCACAAACCACCTACAAGGAAATTCTCATTATTTACTATTTTATAAAGTTTGAACCAGTTGGCACTTAGCCAATGTTTGGCCAACCATTCCAGTAAACAATATAATAAATAGTGTTCATTATTTTTGTTGTAAATTCTCAAGAACAAAGAAAATGTATAAATTCATTTTTATATATTTAGGTTTTATTAAAATTTTAATCATCACTCCTGAAAACAATAAACATTGCTGAGGAGTGAAGGTAATTAAAAACATTATCATATATTACTAATGTTATTACTAATGTTATTACTAATGTTATTACTAAACATTATCATGCATTACCAATAAAAACATAATACTTAATATCACATCTAAATTACATTTCATTAAACTTTGGACTTCTTTAATTATTGCCAACTAGTCAATGTGTGGCTTCGTGGTCTCCTCTGAACGTGAGTTGTGTCAAGGGAAAAAACAACCTTTTGAAAGTACATTTTTTTTGCAAGCATGACAGTCCAAGATTGTTGTTCTTTTTATAATGCCAAACAAAATGACAATAAATGCTGAAATCTTTTCTTACTTATCAATGACATGTATTAATTTCCTTTAGGACATGTAGTGTGTTTAATAATTTTGTCTTCTGTCCAGTCTGTATTGTTTTAATTTTTTAATAAAGAGAATTATATTGCAATGAAAGACAACTAAAAAAAAGTGCTAATCAGCTTGTGGTGGTCTGGACAACTCGGTTACCATTTGATGTAGACTGACCGTAGGGGTTACCAATTGTGGTGACCAATCTTTTTTAAGAACGTCGGAGTCACCATTTGTGGTGGTCTGGACAACTCGGTTACCATTTGTTGTAGACTGACCGTCGAGGTTACCAATTGATGTGGTTCAAACGTCGTGGTAGTAATTTTAAAGGTGGAAAGTGGGTTGGTTGTCCAAACCACTACATTCATAAATTAAATAACTAAAAGCACAATGTAACGAGAATAACAACATTGTATTAAGCAAGGTTACAGGATTGATTAATTTGTGCATGCAAGGTATAGTAAAAAAAATTCTCTCTTAGATATTGAAGAAAATGTATTAATGTTCATGCTGGAAAAGTTCCTGAAAAAGGAAATGTTTGTACTGATCAGTAATTGAATAATATTTTACAAGTAGCGAAGTATGCTTATAAGAGAGAGAAACATTTTGATGAAGCTAATTGCTGAATGCAATTAGCGCAGTATGTGAGTTGGAAATGAACTAACGGCATTCGGATTGTTAGCTCCGAAAAGACAGTTTCCAACTGGTCTAAGCATGTGTGAACATCCGCTTATATATTTCTTAATAAAGCACAGGAAAAAAGAGACCCCACGTGCGGCACCTATGTAAGAATATGTGGGTATATGTGGATGAACGTGTGTACATGGCGATATGTATGTAAGTATGTACGTGCATGTAGAAGTGATTCTTCAAGCTATTTTAGAAAAAAAAAATGAAAATCAATTTCAATCAATATACTTTCTATTTGAAATACACCAGTTTTTTTGTTTTGTTTTGTTTTGTTTTTTTGCTTAATGTAAATAGTAAATTAAATTCTTTAGCTTTCAATTAAAGCTAAAATGAAAGTGTTTTCATTTTTGTAAATTAATTTAAACCCTAAGTATCATGATTTTTGTGGAGGTACCTATATGTTATAATGCCTTAGATGTATTAATATTTTTGTAAATAATTTGAAAATGTTTAATTAATCCCAGGTGATTGTGTGTTAATAATAAATTTTCTGCCTGTTGTAGTATTATTTCAATTTTCTTATGTATATGCAAATAAGAAAAAAATTAAATTTTAATCAGAAAAGTATGACTTGTATTTCTAGTTAGCAAATCTGAAAAATTTATCATACTTCAGTTCAGTTAAAAAAAAATGATGAAAAAGATTTTCATTTGAAGTTTTTAAAGTAAAATTAATCTTCAAGTGCATTATCAAAATCTTAAATGCTAGAAACTCGTGCAAATTTTATTCACTTATTTTCTCTGATGATAGCAATCAATAGTCATAGTAAACAAATGGTACTGGAGATTAAAGACATGCATGGACAGAGATCATTTTCTTTACAAAATGTTCCTACAATAATATTTCAAAAGTGGAAAAACTCACCATTCTTTGTTAAAGGGAGATAACCAAGACAAGCGTCTGTAAAGAAACAACTAATAAGTAGAATTCAGAAGTAGTAAATATTGATGACTAGGTTAACAAAGATAGAAATATATATATGTGTGTGTGTGTGTGTGTGTGTGTGTGTGTGTGTGTGTGTGTGTGTGTGTGTGTGTGCGCGTATATATATATATATATTATAAATTACGTTTTAGAACATGTACATAATTTTTTCTATATATGTCCTCTTCTCTACAATCATGATTGTAGAGAAGAGGACGGATATAGAAAAAAATATGTACATGTTCTAAAACATGATTCATAATAAATATTCACAGCTCTATACATCATATATCGAGCACTGTTTTAAATTAATGTTTTGGACGGGAAAAAAATTTTTCTTTTCTCTCCTTGTTCAATACTCACTCGGATATATATATATATATATATATATATATATATATATATTAATGCATGGTTCATTGAATAATATAGACAAGTTTTGTCTATTTTATGTAAATTTTTTTCATATTCTCTGATAAGCTTAACAGCATTATCATTAAATGAAGAAATAAAATCAAAATATTGATACATATTTTTTGATAATTCAATCTAAGTTTTCGGCTTATATAAGCCATTTTCAAAGATGTCAAATTACATTATATTTACAATTTTTTGCATTCAAAACAGAAACGTAGAGTTCACTACTGGCAGGCAAAGTGTTACGAAGGGGGAGGAAGGATCAGTATCTTTACCCAGTTAAGTTAGCAAAGTAGTTTAAGTGCTATACTTTCTGGAAATCCTTAAATGTGTATATAAAGAATAATTTCCAGTATGGTCAAAGAAAAGGTCAAAAAAATCTATTCACTCTTTTAGTTCCATGAGCTTCTCTTTCAGGTTTTAGTTGGTCAGCAACTTTTCAGAGATTCTTTTGGCTGGATCCACAGATCCATGAATCAGGCCGGAGTTGATAATGTCAGTAAATCCTGTTAACAACTACTCTCTTCCCAAAACCTATTTTCATAAGGGCTAACACCTAATTTGCATATTTCTAGAATCTTCTCCAATTCTTTAGATTTTACTCAAACATTCTACAATCTTCCAAAACGTCCTATTCCTAATTTCTCTATTTAACAACTACTTTATGAATTAAAACTTTTTGTAACAACAAGTAGGACTCAATAGAATCCATTACTATAACTTTTTAGACATTATTAATATTATTCTTTTATATATAAATGCATCCTTGTAATACTTCCTCCCTTCAAAGTAAAAATTTTGAAATCATAATTAAAAACTTATATGAGACAATATGAGTTCATTTTTTTGTTGTAAAGCAATAAATCATAATATCATAATTTTTTTTTTTTTAAGTTATACTCTAGATAAAGCATCTGTAATAACATTGTTCCTTCCTTTAATGTGTTTTATAATAATATTATATTCTTGCAGGAGAATACTCCATCTTGTAAGTCTTTGATTTTTGTTAGTCATTTTTTGAAGGAACATTAGTGAATTATGGTCATTATAAAATCAGAACAGGATAAACAGTAACATTGAGGTAAAAGTCAAAATGTTGTCACGCTGATAACACTGTCAAGCATTCTTTTTCAATAGTGGAATATTTTTTCTGGTAGGTGTTTAACTTTTTTGAGAAATATCCAATGACTCTATCGACGCTTTCATCATCTTCTTGGATTAAGATGCCACCCATTCCAACATCACTGGCATCAATTTGCAATTTAAATTGCTTTGAAAAAATTGGAGTTGCAAGAGCTGGGCCACTAATGAGAGTTCACTTGATTTTGTTGAAAGCCTCATTACAGGTTTCACTCCACTTGTATGTCCTTTTTAAAGAGGTCGTGAGAGAACTTGCTATTGATGAGAAATTTTTACAAAATTTTCTGTTGAATCCAGCCATACCAAGAAATTGGTTGTTTTTTTGTGAGTTGGAATAGGATACTTTAAGATAGCATCCACTTTTGCTGTGATAGGCTTAACCTGTCTCTGACCAACAGTATGACCCAAATAATTTACTGTTGCATGACAGAATTCACTCTTGTTTAGGTTCACACATAGGTTTGCTTCTTCCAGCTTAAGAAAAAATTGCTTGATGGTGCGTCCATGTTTGTCCCAAGTCATGCTGTACACAATTACATCATCTATGTAGACCTCACGTCCCTGAATTTCGTATAGAAGGAAATGCATCATCCTTTGAAATGTTTCTGGTACATTTTTCATCCTAAACAGCATAACCTTATATTGGTATAAACCATCTAGAGTCCAAATACTGAAATTTCTATGGCATTGTCAGTTAAGGGCACTTGCCAATAACCTTTCATTAAATCAAATTTACTGACATATTTCGCCTTGCCAGTGTTGTCAATAGAGTTATCAATTCTAGGAAGTGGAAAAGAGTCACTTTTAGTTCCTGCATTTACTTTTTGAAAGTCTGTTACAAATTGGTAGGTTCCATCAGGTTTTGGTATAAGAATATAAGGAGAACTCCACTGACTGTTGCTTGGTTTAATGATGTCATTATCCAGCATTATTTAATCTCCGCTCTCAATTGTTAAAGCTTGATTGGATTTACCTGGTAAAAATGTTGTTTGGTGGGCTTTTCATCTCCAACTAAAACATCATGTACTGCAACCGTTGTTTTCCTAGGAACATCAGCAAAAAGATTTTTGAAATCATTGACCAAACTATGATTTTCTTTTCTTTTCTCATTTGATAAATGTTCAAATTTTATATAGGATTTCCGTGTTTTTTAAATGACTACTCTGACCCATGTCCTTCTCCCTAACAACTGTACCTTCATTATTGTCTAAATCATCTTCAAATTGATTTGTATTTTTAATGTTTATTAAGGTTGAAACTGGTTTAATATTAGTTACATAATTTCTGTCGATATAAATTTTTAACATATTACTGTGGCAAATTCTTTTCTTTTTCCTTCAATCTGGGGTGCGGATGATATAATTTACATCATTAATTTTCTTTTCTATCTTATGAAGACCAAAATATTTTGCTTGTAGAGGACGATTAGGAATTGGCAAAAATACTAAAACTTTGTCACCAATTTCAAATTTACGATCTTTACTATTTTTATCATATCTAGACTTCATTTTAATTTGAGAGTTTTTTAGATTTTCTTGTGCTATTTTGAAAGTATTGTATAATTTCTCTTTAAAATTTGATACATAGTCTAAAAGATGCATTGCCTTTTGTTCAGTCAACCATTTTTCTTTTAGAAGACTTAGAGGACCCCTAATCGTATGTCTGAAAACCAATTGAAAAGGACTTGAACAGCTTCTCTAGCAGCAAACAAAACAAAATGAACCCCTTCGTCCCAATCCTTTTTATATTGATAACAATATTATCTGATCACAGACTTTACTGTTTGATGAAAACGCTCAAGAGCTCCCTGTGATTTGGGGTGATAAACACTGGATTTGTATTGCTTAATAGCCATTTCACTCATTACCTTGGTCTGACTGAATAGCCGAAGGAATCCCGACTAAATAGAAAAACTTAGTTAAAGCCTTAACAATAGTTCTAGCCTTAATATTTCTTAGAGGGATATCCTCTGGAAAGCGAGTTGAATCAAATGCTGGAATAGGTTTTAGAGAGGTAGATGGAATCTTTTGATTAGGTTTTCCAACAATTTGGCATGTGTGGCAGGAGTTACAGAAATTGACAACATCCTGTCTAAGTTTCGGCCAGTAAAAATGATTTAATATCTTTTCACATGTCTTATTTATTCCTAAATGTCCTGACATTGGAGTATCATGAGCTATGTTTCGTATTTCTTGTCTGTATACTTTCGGGACCACTATTTGGTTTATTATCTTCCACTCCTCATTTAGACTAGCATCTACTGGGCGCCATTTCCTCATTAAAATGCCATCTCTCATATAAAAACATTCTCTAACTTTTCTTGCTTCTTTTAAAGGGAGTATTTTATTTTTTAAAAACCAGAGTTCAGGATCTTTTTCTTGTTCAATAACAAGTTGATTTTTATTTAGATCGTCTTTCATTTTTTCTGTACCATTTCTTTTTTAGGGAGGTGGTTTAGTTAATTTTTTATCCAAATTCTTGGTTTGTTCTAAATGATGAGATATAAAGGTTTCATTCAATTGTAATCAATTAGCTGGTGTTGCTGAATCTTTCTTTTATGAAATTTGTTTCTTTGATTTTGCCCTAGCAATAACACAATCAGGGTATAATTCACTGTTTTCTTTGACCTCGAATTCATCATTTATTTATATTTTATCACAGGCGATTGGTTCTGCTACTACCCTGTCACCTGCTAAGTCATTGCCTAACAGTAAGGAGACCCCTTGAACTGGCAGGGTTGGTCGTACACCAACTACAACTGGACCATTCACCAATTTCAATTTTATATAAATTTTATAAAGGGGAACCTTAATTACACTTAATTCAACACCTTGCAATAAAACAAAATCGCCAGTGAAGGGCGATTCCGATAGCTCTAGTATACCTTCTAATAATAAGGTTTGAGACGCACAGGTGTCTCGCAAGATTTGGATAGGCCTAGCTTTCTCAGGGTTATCGATGTAAACAGAGCCCTGGGATAAAAATGGTTTATAATCTTCCACACATGAATTTTTATTTTTTCTAACACCTAGTTTAGAGAAGGAAGAATGAGGAAAGGAGTTACTTGTTCTTTGTTTTATAGCAAAAGCATGAGGCTGAAGGGAGTTCTTTTCTTCCCATTTTCTTTTTAGGATATGGCAGTTGGATATTATGTGAGTATCCTTCTTACAGTAGGCACAGGAAATTTTTGATTCTGTTGGAACAGAACTTTTAGGTATATCCCATATTTTTTTTGGTTTTGTGCATATCATTTCTATGAGATACATTATGAGGGAGAGGTTTGGACAGTGTTTGTGTATTTGTGTGAAAACCTGATTGGTTTTCATTTATATTCATTTTTTCAAAATTCTTTTTGTGATTTAAACTATATGTATCTGCTACTACAGCCTCGTTAATTGTTTGTATATTCTTATCTTCGAGATGTATTTGAATCTCATATGAAACGCATTGTTTATATCCTTCAATAAGAATGAGTTAACATAACTTATTATAATCATTATTTATTTTTTTCACCCTAACCCTAAGAGATATTTTTCCCTAGCAAACTCAACGTATGTCTGTCGCACAAACATTTTATAATTCCAAAATTTCTGCCTATATGCCTCTGGAACTAATTCATATGCATTTAATATGGCATTTTTGATTTTTTCATAATCTGTGACCTCTTCAATACTGAGGGCCGAGTATATATCAGCAGCTCTACCTACCAAAATTGTCTGTAAAAGTGCTGACCAAATTTCATAAAGCCATCCTAAATTTATTACTATTTTTTCAAAATGAGGAAAATATTTTTCCACTGTTTTTTCATAAAACTTAGGTACTAATTTGAAATATCTTCCTCCATCAAATGATGCATTTAAGGAATAATTCTCTGAATTTTGACTTCTATGTTGAAATTTTAATTTTTCTAATTGTTTCAGCTTGGATTTTTATTTCTTGCATCTCTAATTTCTTTATTTCTAATTGAAGATCTGAACTACTTTGGTCGTCTTTTTCGTCTATTTTACATGAGTCTAAAGGATTTTTATTTATTAGTTATTTTGCTATGATACATTTAATTTCTCCTTTTTTCAGTGACGGGTTTATATTTAATTTGAAATAGTTCGCAATTTGTAATAAGTCCGATTTTTGTAAAACTTCGAATGTTTCGCTAAGATTGGCTAAACTTAAAAAATTTTCCAATGGAAAAGGGCATGTTTTTGCTTTGGTTTTTATATTTTCCGAAAGATATTTAAATATCGGGCTGGAGTTGATAATGTCAGCAAATCCTGTTAACAACTAACTACTCTCTTCCCAAAACTTATTTTTATAGGGTCTAATACCTAATTTGCATATTTCTAGAATCCTCTCCAATTCTTTAGATTTTACTCAAACATTCTACAATCTTCCAAACATTCTATTCTTAATTTCCCAATTGAACAACTACTTCATGAATAAAAAAAATTTTTGTAATAACAAGTAGGACTCAATAGAATCCCTTACTATAACTTTTTAGACATTATTAATATCTTTTTTATATATAAATGCATCCTTGTAGCAATTTTGCATGTTAAAATAGACTTTTATTGATAGAAAAGAATAACATAAGTTGTAGAAGTTAATGTTCAATGAGAAAGTTAAGGGTATCAAGAGTTGTAGATGTGACACGATAACTAGGCGTATATTAAGGTGGATTTGTAAAATATGTATTTTATTATAATAGATTAAAATAGAAAATGGTTAAGAATAGAAAATAGTTTAAAAACATGTGTTTTGTTTAACAAAAGTGAAAAAAAAGAGAAAAAATAAATAAATAAATGCTTTTTCTTTTATAAGGTAAATTGTGGAAGAGAAAAGGGTATCAGATTACTGTTAAATCCTACCAGTCTTCCGGTAAATGTTTGACTAAGAGATTTTATGTGATAAAAGATAAAGTTGGGGAAATAGATTTTTGGAGTGACCAGGTCAAAAACTGTATCTTGACCACACATTAAGAAAAGATAATATCTTCCCTTTCTCCAGGCAATAAAAAAACGCCTGGTTATGGGTAAAGTGTCAGGGCTATAAAAACATCCAGGGGAAGCTTTATTAAGATAAAATGATAAAAAAATCCTGGAAAATACTTGGAGGCTTAGTGCAGACATCCCGTTTACACATCAAAGGAAGCAAAATTTAAGTACCTTGAAATTTTGGACTTACAGTTGCCAATGCTTATCTTTTAGTTTTGTTTTAGCCTGGGAGTCTCTAGTCACTTCCGGATTGTTTTAAATAAATACAGGTGATATTTCCGAGTCGATGAGTCAGATCAGTTAAGTTAGTCTGTTAGTTGAGTGAGTAGAAACTCTGTTCGTCTTGAGTTGGTCAGTTCGGATTTGATCTCCATTAATTAGAGTTAGAGCTGTGTGTCACATTCGCCTGCTCCAACCGAAAAGGCTAACTCTAAACGAAATAAAGCATCCTTTCAACTCATCCAAGTTGTGGAAGTTCGTTCCTTATAGTTTAATCTTGTACCCCCAGCTTGAGGCTCCGACTTTTCAACAAACTCCCGGCAATATCACAGCGTGGAGAACGGCTGCCGGAGAAATTGTTCAGACCGTCCACTGTTCGTAGTAGTAATTTGTTGAAAAGATTTTATGTGCAAGTATGAATGCATGTATGAGTGTTTGTTCAGTAGGCGTGTCTTTGAATGGAGAAGAAGTAAAGGAATCAGCATGCAAGAAAGAAGGAGAAAGAGAACCTATGTGCGCCATAACCTTACATCCAACCAACTTGAAGTTTCTCCCATTACATTTTAGTGTGTCATCTGACTGCTCCCATTTGACTGTCTGGCTAGACTTTCTTTCACCTTTTATAATCATTTAGTTTTTTGCACTGGATCACCAACTCTTTTCAATCTTGCAAATCACTTCCATTGGTCAGAAAACCAATTTAACATCTATTCACGAAATCCAGTTTTGATTTTAACTTTAAGGAACATGGTCAGTCCTTTTTCTATTCAGCAAAACCAGGATTTCACATGTCATTGTGAATTTTTGTAAAAGTGAAGAAGAAAGTTGCTTTTAATTATTAATTTCCTATCTACACAGCAGAACTTCCCATCCCATCAAATTTCAGTGATCTATTGCTTAACTCCTGTTGTCATTTATTTCCTAGATTAAAAAATAAAAAATGTTAAATGTGTGGTGATCGATCGGGACAAGTAAGAATCAGACGGGGCAATGTCTGGTAAATACGGTGGGTGGGATAGGACTTCCCAAGCGTTTCCAAGTAGGTTTTCATCTGTTTTGCAACATGTGGCTTAGCGTTATCATTTTTCAAAATCATTTTGTCGAGTCTCTGCTCATATAGTGGCCGTTTGTTTTCTTCTATGCTCAGCACAAATACATTAATTGTAGTTGATAGTGATCTCCCGTAATGGTTTCACTCAGTTTTAGCAACTCATAACAAACTATACCCAGCTGCTCCCACCAAATGCATAGCAGAAGCTTTGAACCATGGATATTTAGCTTTGTCACTAATATTGATGCATTGCTGGGCTTACCCTATGATTCTTAATGATTAGGATTATTGTTATTATTTTTCATCACCGGTCACAATAATCACAGGCATTGTTGCCAGACAGGGATTGATCTCGATGTTCATTTCAATTTCATTCAGACTGTGTGTGCATGCATATGTATATTTTAATTCAATTAAAGTGTCACATTTGTAACTTGGACCTTCCATCAACAAGGACAAATTCTTTCGGACACTGTTTTTTTGTTTGTTTGTTTACCTTTACCTCTCGTCTCACTGCGACGTCTTTCTTGTTACTGTTTTTTATTCTATTTTATTTTGTTTTCCCTTCTCTTTCATTCTTGCACTTTCTAGCATAGACTATGCTTCCTTTTGTTTTAATTTCCTGTCCTTTATCATGCCCTACCGTTTTTTTATCCACTCTCGGCAACGTGATAAGACCATGTGAGCGAGATTGTCCTTTGGCGGGATCTTCAGATTCTTCTTGTTGGTCCCTGTATACACACACACGTGTCACCTCTCCGCTTTGATTTCTCATCTAATTCAAGGAATAAAATCTTTTGTTTTTCAATAAAATTTGTCTGTGTGTTCTTGCGAATTTGAGTTTAAACTGGCTGTCTTAAAGCAAGATGCTTTTCGGCATTTTGTACAGAACAGCACAGACAGAATTAAAAATATTTCAACAAAATTTTTGAAAACTTTCAAAATAATTTTATTTATTATCAAATAATTTCTAAAATGTTCAATAAAGTCTTATAATTAAATGCTTTTTTAATGTTCAAATAATTAAAGGTTTTTTTTTTCCTTATCTCTAACTTTATGACTGCTTTTCTCAGCACAGGGTAAGAGTTGTACAGGCTAAGTGAACCGGAAATGTATTAATTTAATGTATCATTTCAAATTGAATCAAATCATGTTTGTGGGCAGGCATCTCTTAACCACTTGACTCTAGTTCTTTCTACATCACCCTGTATATCTTTTCCTTTCTCTCTACCTTTGCAACTGTCACCTGTATTCCCATCCTTCTTTTGCTCCTTTCTCTGACACCCCCTGTAACTGGTCCATCATTTTCATCATTCTCCTCTTGTCTAAACCTTTACTCTTAAGTAGCCCTCTGCGCATCAGTGGCATTATTGCCTTGCTTGGGGTGAAACTAGTTAAAAAAATAAATAAATAAAATAAATACATACATACATAGGTACATATATATGCATTAAAAATGGCAGACAAGGTTGAGTTTTTTATGTAATTTTTCATCTGATCTTATGATTTTTTTCTTATGAGGACATAAATTATATAAAATTTTTTCAAATGTTCTGTTTATCTTTCAACTATACTTTTAGCCATTTTTGAGTTATTTAATGTGTAACAGAATGTATGTGGTGTTATGTATAATGTGGAGTAATGATATGTGTTATGTACTAAACATGGTAAGCAAGTTGTTCGCGTGTTCGTAGTTGATGTTATTAAGTGTTGGATTTTTCGTTTTCACAGAGACCTACCAAAACCTATCCAGAACATACTTGTCGACAACAACACAAATATCACAGCATCATCCACATACAAAAAAAAAAACTAAAAACAATGGAGGCCTTATTAATAAAAATGAAAAACCCAACACTCAATAAAATTAACTACAAACACGCTAACAACATGTCTGTCATTTTTAATGAAATCTGCATTAAAGATAGATTGCTGCCCAAATATACAATATATAATGGCTGGTCACTTGTATTCGAGGATACCCGTCTAACAGGGTGGCTAACTAATCCCTATTGTAGATGTCTGCTCAAGCACACTTGTGTTTTTTCAACACCCACAGAGCCCACCTGTGGTTTATATTGCAACTATTGTTATGAGGATGCATTTATATATAAAAATAATATTAATAATGTATAAAAGGTTATAGTAATGGATTCTGTTGAGTCGCAAGTGTTATTCCCAAAAAGTTTTAATTCATGAAGTAGCGTAAAAATAGAGAACTTAGGAATAGAACATTTCGGAAATTTGTGGAATATTCCAGTAAAATCTAGAGAGTTCTAAAAGTTCTAGAAATATGCAAATTAGGTGTTAGTCCCTATAAAAATAGGTTTTGGGCACGGAGCAATCAGTTGATAGCAGGATGGGTTGACCTCTACAACTCCAGTAGATTCAGGATGTATACCCAGCCGAAAGAATCCCTAAGTCGACAACAAAAACTAAAACTTGAAACAGTTGATAAAAGGATGTGCTAACCTCATCAGCACCGGTTTCGATTCAGGAATTATATTCCAGCTGAAAGAATCTCTCTAGTCGATGACAAACAAAAACTCAAAAGAGTTGTTACCAGGGTCTGCTGATGTTATCAACTCCAGGTATGATTCAAGGATTTATATCCAGCGAAAGGATCAATAAGAAGTTGCTGACCAACAAAAACCTGAAAGAGAACCTCATGGAACTATATGGGTAAATACATATTTTCGACTATTTCATTGACCATACTTAAAATATTTCTTTATATACTTATTTGAGGATTTCCAAAAAGTATAGCACTTAACTTCCTCGCCTACTTAACCGGGTAAAGAAAAAGATACTTGATTCTTTACCTTCCCCTTCTCTCCTCATAACATTCGCCAGTAGTAAACTCTATGTTTCTTGTTTTGAATGCAACAAAAATTGTATATTTGTAAATATTATATTTGATGTGTTTTGTAAATTAAATATCTGTCTGTGATTTATCTCTGAGTTTTGGTCAGTCAGTTTTTTTTCCTTTTGTTACACTTAAGATGTAACACTATGCTGAGCAGATCTTAGTTACAGTTTTGGGGAGAAAACGTGTTATCTAGGATGTACAACAGTTTGAACAAAGCCAGGACGCTCAAACACTCGGTCACGATGAATTGTGACTTCGAGCTAACCCAACCATGAATGGCTCTTCAAAGAGAGCCATCTACCCAAATTCACTCACAAGGCTTGGGTCAACCCATGATGTGGTTTTCAGGCATTTTTAAAGGTGCTGCACACTGGGATGTGTGTGTGTATTATTTCAAGTTATTTATGACTTGTGTAAGATTTCAATTTTGGTGTTTTAGCTCAGCATTTTTGATACTTAAGTAAATGTGGTGTTGTGCTTCTTTATATTTGGTTGCTGAACTCAAATATCAACAAATAATCACACAAAAACTGTGCAACCTATGCCAAGGAAATATTCTACTTACCAACAACACTGATAAATACATGAACCTGTTCAGCCATACACTGATAACCAGAATGAATTCCTAAATCTAGGAACAAACTTATCTCCAACCTAAATTAAACTTCCTTACAAAGAAGACCGGAAATTGAAATCTTACACCAGTCATTATGCCAACTGAAAAATGACTAATATATATATATATACCCACTGCTTTATACCCACAGGCAGTCCTTCAGATAAAATGGGAACTCATAGGCAAGGCTAGGACCCCTAATAGCTTGAGATAGGTGTAATCTATGTTTGAGAGAAAAAATTAAAATTTTAAAATTTCAAGACCAAAATATATTCCTGAACAAAGGAAGGAAGATCATGAGTATGTGTCACCATAGAAATAAGTATAAATTACAATAATTATCCTATTCCCCCAATTAGTCCCAATAAAAATAAAAATATTTTATAAGTTTGACCAAGCAGTTACTTCCCCACCTACCACTACTAACCCAAGGGTCAGGCCATATACCTCCCAATACCAAGGAGAAATTACTACTAAATTCCTTCTCCCAACCCAACCTAATGAAAATAAATACATCCCAACCCTTTCCTTTATCTAAGCTAAAATCTGGGCTTATAATTTTTCCTCATTCTCTGTTTATAAGGGATTGAAGAATGCACGTCTTATAATGACATGCTGAAAATGGCTATTTCCCCACTAAATTTTCTCTGAATTTACAGATAAATAAATATATATTTTTCATTGGTAAGCAAGTTATTACGAAACCATGGTTTCTACCTTCCGGTGTCTTCAGGCAATTTACAATAACTGATTTTACCATTTTTTTTAAGAACACTCATATAACAGGGATTTTTTATGAATGCTCAATTTTCAAAATTAGGAGGAAGTTAGAATGTTTTCATCCATGATTGTATGATCCTTAATAATATTAATACATATTAGGAACATACAATAATGGGTGAAAATGTTTTAACTTCTAATTTTGAAAATTGCATGCTCACAAAAAATCCCTGTTAAGTGAGCGTTCTTAAAAAATGGTAAAATCAGTTATTGTAAATCAACTGAAGACACCAGAAGATAGAAACCATGGTTGCGTAATAACTCGTTAACAAATGAAAAATATTCAAAAGTTCTACAATATAACTGTATTGAACACTTTTTAATACAACTGTGTACTGGTCTAATTTAATTATAGCCAATAATTATATATATATATATAAGGATGTGTATTATCTGACTCTCAGCTCTTGATCAACAAGGCTTAAAGCTATAGGACATTGAAACTCCCCCTCTAGCTATGGGTTAATTAGTAGGACTTGTATCAGTAAATCTCAAAAGATTCTTATTCTTAAAATATTTTCTGATTTTAAATAAACTGCAAAAGGTTTAAGCCATAAAAACCAACAAATCATATTTTTAAAAATATGATTGAAAGTCAACTTAGAAAGTGTAATTATAACAAATCTTAGGAGATCTCTTTTAGACTTATTCTGCTTTTGTGTTGAAATACGTCTATTTTATTGTGGTGGATGGTTACAAGCAAGATGGGTGATGAGATGTGTTTAAAACCAGAGAATGAACAGTAAAAAATTATCAGCTCAACATTAAATCTGGTTAAAGATCAAGTTTGTTTTTTTTAATTTTTTATATAGCTCTTTAGTTGAACTGGGCACCTCGGCGTGGTTAGCAAGTTCGTCTCGCTCGATAGAATCGTGACTGAGTTCGATCCTCATTGGGTACCCCCTACTTTCGGTCGTGGGTCACGTCTAAGCTACACTTAGAAAATCCCCTTCCTCCAGGTTTGAGGGTTGGACGCAGGGCTAACAAACCTGCCCCATGAAAAAATAGTTTGTTACGGAAACAGCAAAAACGCTGCCCTACACACCATTTTGGGTGTAACGGAAAAGTTTTTAGTTGAACTGAGAAATTTTCAGTAACTCCTGCAAAATGGTATTGAGGAAGTCTGGGTCAATGATCATGTTGTTCCAGCTCTGAAATCATAGCTAACTACAAAGCCATGATATCTTGAAGTTTTTACTGAGAGCACAAGAAAGATAGTTCACTGAACTGAACTAAGTTCAGTCATTTGGAGCATGAAGACTGAAGAGGTATAGGAAAATAATTAGTCTCAAATTCTACAAAAAAACAAAACAAAACAAAACGAAAGCAACAGATAAATTTTATATAGCTTATGATTCACATATATATAAAAAATGTGTAGATCATTTTTTCTTCTTTTTAACAATTTGTTATAAAATGTGAAAAAGTATTTTTTCTTTGTTCTAAAATAAATTTGCGATTTTTATTTAAGAGTTGCTTCCCTTGTAACATACATTTTTTTTTGTATAATAAAGCATATAAAATCTTTGATATACTAAATGTGCTAAAATTTGGAAATAATCCCGTTACCTTTTTCAAAACTATTCCTTTCTTTTATTTCGATGTAATTATTTTCTTCCGTTTATACTCAACTAATTTTAACGGAATTTTGACTGGGACACACCCAGCACAACTTTCAAAATTTGTGTAGGAGTAGGTGTCCATATTTTCTTTGTTCGCAAATAAATAAAAATGAGCACTTCCCTCGCCTAAGGGAGTCTGCTATATTTGCCGAAATAATTAATGCTATAAAAGAACGAAAAATAAGTTCAAATGCGACCCCCCCCCCCATCACCACCGGTTATTGTTGGTAATCAACAGACAGTTTAGTAGTCATTGTAATATTTTGGGGTTTGTAGTTTTTTGTACTGTCTTCTTCAGAACTTCAATTCTTTTATATGGATTTCAAATTCTTAGTCATTTAAACTGGTTTTTGAGACTGTTCTGCGCTCTTCAAAAAGTACAATAATTGTCACTTTCACAATCATCATAACCATCTAAATGATGCGAATGAACAAACACTCCCTAGTGATAAAACTAAAAGAAAGTATGTATTCAACTGTCATCTTATTAAATAATTTTTATTTTAGATTCTAAATAAGAATATACAATAGTTTTTTAGGAAAGTTGGGTTGAAGGTAGAATATTCTATCTACAATATCAATTTAAAAAAAAAAATCAAATTCGTGTGTTATTCGATTTTAGTGCTCATTACTCAACACTGAATGTGAAAATAAAATAAAAATAACAAATTATTTAATTTAAATTTGAGTTTCTATCGCAATATAAGCATTTTCATTTTTTTTTTTTTTTTTTTGAGTAAAACCTTTTTCTAGTGTCTATTTGTTTATTTTACATTGTTGGGTTTATAAAATAAGCGAATTGTATATAGCACTCTTCAAATGATAAAAAAGTAGTAGCTTAATACAAATAATCGCACTTGAGTTTAAATTACTCGGTGCTTCAACAAGGATGTTTAAAATTGGCTTTTTTAAAAGTATTTATCAATAATCTGCACCAAAATGATTTTTTGAAGTTTAAAATTGAATTTCCATTTGATATGTGTTATCTTTTAATTTTTAGAATTAAGAATTCAATTAATTTTGCCTTTTTTTTTTTGTTATTTCACGAAAGTGGTTTGTGGTTTCCAGGTTTACTAATTTTTATTTTAAAGAATTTCTGATACTGAGGTCAGCTTTACTAATTTATTTTTTCGGTCATTTAAAAAAAAAGATGTAGGTACTTTCTTCAAGACTGTAAGGAAGCATGAAAATTGAAAAATGTTGCAGTTTCTTTTGTCTTATTTTATTATTCCATACTGGGAAATACTAAAAAAGGGGCATTTTGTGGGGCAATAATAACAATAAACAGGTTTACATGAAAAATTGTTGATATATCTAGAGATAAAATATTTTTTTAATCATCATATTTAAATTTAAACTAAGCACTTGTTAGGTTATAGCTATTTGATCTTGCTACCTTCTTTCTTAAATGAGCAGTGGACGTGATTTTAACTGGTTATGCACTACTTGGCCTAATGCCAAAGATGGCGTGAAGAAGATTCAACAAATTTGACATTTTTACTATAACATTAACTGTTTTTCGATGTAAACCAATCAGAAATTATTTATATGGCACTGAAAATATACAGATGTTTTTATTAAAGTAATTAAAAGATTAGTAAGTTCGCTCTTAGTCGTTTTAATGGGATGATAAAAATTAAAAAAACTAACTTATTACAGATAAAAATAATTTGTCATTCTGTTCATATCGGCAATGAACAAAATTCGTTAGAAATTAATTTGTTAGGACTTAATTTTCTTTTTTTGAAACGAAATAGAATAATTGAATATATCTGTATATTTTTCGAAATATTTATTATATTTCTTTTCATTTGAGTATGAAGAAAGCCAAAAAAGAAGGTTGTATTAAAGAAGAAAAAAATAATCTGTAAATTGAAAAATAGATCAATTATTCCAATATTTTTCTGACTAATTTTCGCTATTCCAAATAATAAAAATACTTATTTGTTATGAATTAGAGCATAATAATTTTATTTTAAAACCTCGATATTATTTTTTAGAACTTTTTTTTAATACCCAAGTTTTTGTGTGTGTATGTGGGGGTATTTTTTTTTTCGATGAGGAAAACAAATGTTTTTATAATATAAAATTTATAAATTGTGATATTCAAATCAATATTTTTCTAATGTATTCTGGTCATAGATTCCACACATTCATTTCTCGGAAAACATTAAGTGGAACTAAGGTTAACTCAAACGTTTACAAGTTTAAAAAAAAAAAACGGTTAAGTAAAAGTTATATTTCCCGGTTTTTTGGGGTTTTTTTATATTCGGATTTTGTCAAAAAAATATTATTTAAAAAAAAAATTACAGAAGATAAAACACCTGCACATGAAGAATATTTTCAAAATTATTCTATGAAAATTTCTTCTCGAAGCCATCTTAAAAAAAATCGAAGAATTTTTAGTTCGACAATAAATGACTGTAACTCAACAACAGCAAGAAGTTCTTCCCGAATTTCGTTTTTCCTTTCTGTGTGTTTTTCAACGTAATAAAGCAGCAGGGAAAATAAAACTTTAGCACCACAGACACATGGTATCATGGAAGAGATTCCCTTGCGAAGGATGTGAGTCACGTAAAAAAAATAAAAACCACGCCCATAAATTGTTTTATTTATTTATTTATTTTTATATCGTTTTTAGTAGTAACTCATTTTTGTTTTGAGGCCTCCAAAAACGATCAGTGGGTCCCTTTTTTTTATTTCAATTTTTATAGAATGGAAGATCTTCATGAATTACCTGCCTGATAAGAAACTCGGAAACTCCTGTGTCCTTGGCTATGGACCTGATTGACTTGGAGGGATTGTTGATAATTATGGTCTTGACCTGGCTAATAAATTCGGGGGTTCTTTTCTTATCAGATCGATCAGAGTGAGTTTTCCGAGCTGCTGTACCTTCGTAATCACCATTAGATGCCTCCAACTCTTTCCGAATCCTCTGCACTGTCCTCATATTGACACCCAAACATTCTGAAATGTTCGCGTTAGAGCTTCCTGCGCGAATGCCAAGCAGTACAGCATGACGTTTCCAAAGTTCTGGAGGAGTTAATTGCGTCATGGTGCTCTGTTTCTCATCGACGGTGCCCAGCTGGAATCTCTACTACGGTGCAGGCCACAAAATCAAAACAAACAACACGCATGCGTGAAATTATTAAAAATATATGGCGACAATTTACACATTGCACTCTCTGTTACACGTGTGCGTGGGCTCCTCGAAGTGGTGTAAAAATGGTTAGCAAGCTTGTCTCGCTAGAAGCTGTTACAACTGAGTAGCGAGTTCAATTCTCACTGGATGCCCCATACTTTCGGCCTTGTGCCACATCAAAGCGGCGCTTAGAAAATCAACTCTGCATGTGCGCGCTCACGCACACAAATCAGCACCTGAAGATTGTATTGTGCATGAAACGCCGAGCCGTGCTATTGATGAGGAAAAATGTATATTTATTATGAAATATATAATTAAATTTTATATCTCTGTTATAAATCGAGTACTATTTCATTATTAATACACACACTTAATGTGCGATATTTTTTAAGTTAATATTACAAAGAATAAAATAAAATGTTTTTTTAACATATATGTGCGCGCATGCGCAATGATTTCTAATTTTTTTAATCGCCATGTGTACTGATAGGTGCATTTTTAAGGTTTCAAATTGCTGACACCAATAATCTTTGAAAAAGAAATGGCACTTTTAATGTCGTGTATTATTCTTCATCTTTATGTAATATTTAAGCTGATATATTCTTTGATTTTCCTTGGGTCTTTAAAAATCATTTTTTTTTTTAGTTTTTTCATCGGGAACAACACAAAAAAGAATCACAGGACTCAGGACTGTGTTAAACTTAAAGTTTAAGATCTTTTGAGAACAGAAATTGAAAAGTTTTTGTTTAATTTTTTTTTTTAATTGAGGAGTCTGATTTTTCGTTGGAGTTCGTGTAATAATGAATCTATCGTGCCACAAGGTTGCCTTACTTAATCAGAAAAATTACAAAGAATATCAATTTTTGGTAGGAAAAATCACAACTATGCCTTCGGCTAGGGAAAAAAATCGCATGAAAAATTGTTTATTTTTTATAATAATAGTAATAAAATAAATATTTAATGTGAACGTTAGCAATAATAAAATATAAAAAAAAATAACTGAATGAAAAGTTAAAACAAGTGATGCTGCCCTCTATACCGAGATTTTTAATGTTTTTTTTTTCTATTTTCGAGCAATGAATTATCATGATTTCTATGACTATAATTTTTTATACATTCTTATACGAATTAATGAATCTGTAACAGAAATATAATAGTATAATAATAGCTCAATTCCTGGGGAATGCACGACACCTCCCCATAAAGTGGGGGTCAGCATTTGATTTTGAATCCATGATGTCTGAGATATTCCGAAAAGAGAGGTGCTGATGATGAATTTCCTATCCTACGACTAGTGCGCACGTGAAAAAATTCTTCATACAAAGATTTAATGTTTTTTTTATTTTCTACTTTTAAACAAAATATTCAGTAATTGTTTAATTGATCGTGAGTTATGTTTTTTCTTGGAAAGATATGATCTTAATTGCGCAAAAATTATTTAAGAAATTATTTAAAAAAATATATTGCCTTATACTCCACATCCACACGAGAATTCTCGTTTTAAGAAATTGTTTTGAAAGACACCAAATATTTAAGTTACATAGTGTCAGTCATGAAATAAAAAAAACGTTTTCATTTTTAAAATATACTTAAAATAAACGTCACATGCAATTAACACCAAAAAACCAAAATCAGTATTTTTTTAAAAATGTTGCTATAATCATTTTAACAAATTTAATTATTTTAATAATTTAAAAAACAAGAATGTTTTAGTAAAAGTGGTACAAATGAAACAAAGTACAACACTAAACAGTTTGAGTTGACACTTAAAGACATAAAATTTATTTTTAATAAATTAGTTTTAAAGTTTTAATTATTAAATTTAAGTATAAGAATAAGATTAAAATAAATAATTCAAGTCTTTTTATTGTAGACTTATTTATTTATTTATTTAATAAAAATGTTATTAAATTGTCAAAATATTATTTTCTCTGGCTTTCTCCCCTACCCACAAAAAAGTGAAGTTATGAGATTTTTTCAGTCACCTAATTTAAGTTTAAATTATTTTAGCATTGGTGACAGTCGTTGACGTTGACAGTTTTTTATTTAATTTTTATGTGGAGCTGGAGAGTCATTTAGAATGAAATGAGATTTTCTTTTCGTTCTCTTGAGGAATTTAAGTCTCGCTTCACCCCCACAAAAATAACAAAATTAGACACTGGGTTGAATGAATGTTGACCAATTAGCCCAATTTAAATTAATAAAAAGTTTGATATTTTGGAACCCAACCCCTGTTGATCTAAGTCGACCTGCATTCTCCCTTCTGACTTGATCTCAGGAAAAATAGTCCACCACATACGGTCATATTTTGTGCTATTTGTACAGACATCTAAATTCTGCTCATTTGTTGAACTACGTCCGTCAGAATGACATTTGGAACGGTGAAAATTGGTGCCCATATGTCACGACTGTGAATTCGTTTTGTCGAGTGATACTTCAACACCTAAAAGATACTTTTTTTTTTCATTTATGTACCGTTTTACAACACACGTCTTGATAAATTTAAAAGCATATGTTGAGTTGAATTAACGAATCAAAAACTTACGAAATTTTAAAGAAAAGTCTGGGATATTTTTCAAAGTTTACTTCGGAAATTTCGAGGGGATGATTTTTTTAGGTCGTATATTTATTTATTTATTGATTAAAAAAAGAAAAGAAAAAAAGGATACACTTAAAGTCTTTAAGTTAAAGAGGAACCGAAAAAAGTTATAATAGTAGTTTGAGTGTAAGAAAAATAAAATGTTAGAGAAAATTTTTTTTTACTTAAAATAATTTTTTTTTTTAATGAATGAAATAAAATAACTTTTTTGGTGCTTTTTTTTTCCTGACTTTAAATTTTCAGTCACCTAATTTTCAATGTGACACATAGGTAGTTATGAACTAATGGACAATAACTTATTTGTTTAATAATGTGTGAGTGTGTGTATTGGCACACATTTTAAAAACTATTTTCAGATTAGCATGAGTTTTACTTTTTTGTAATATTTCTTTCTGACCTTTGACAAGAAGATTCATTTTAATTTTTTTAAGGGCTGTTCCGAGCTTCTTGTTTTATAAATTATGCGCAAGTATTATATTTTTAAATCGTTGCTTAAAAATAAATACAAATTTGTTACTAACATTATTGGATAGTCTCTAACAAAGATTTAAAAAAAATTATTTCCATTGGAATGAAGAGAAAAATCAGAGAACTTATTTTATTATTTCAAAATTTCACTTTTATCTGTGTTGAAAGAAAAAAAGATATTTTTTAAAAATATCTTTGTAAACGGACAGTTTAATTTGAAAAGTTTCTAAGTCACTTTTAGAGTCCGACACATTTCCACAAAACAAATCTTTTGGGTTGGGGCAAATGAGTAGAGCAAAGAATTTATTTTCAACACACGCTAGTAAGTAATTTTATTAAAATGTGATTGTTATTGTCAACATTTACGAAAGCGGGAACGTAGTTTAGTTCTCGTTTTGACCAAGAACCTCTTTCACCCGCCCCAGCCAAAAAAAAAGTAGTTTTTCGCAGGCCAACATCGCTACCGAATGTGACACATGGTCGAGGTTTAAAGTGGGTTTAAATTTAACAATATTTCCTTTCCATTTTGTGGACGCCTTAGGAACTGGTCAATAAACCCAGTCCTCGGGGAGAGGTACTGCCTGGGGCTAGGGCTTATTTAAAACTACACAAGCCAAAAAGGCTCAGATGCTTGGTCAAATTTTTGTAAGTGGGTCAGGTGTAAAAGTTTTTCAGCACACCCTGATGATTTTTTTAAAATATAATTTCACAAAGACTAAAAATGTGATTATTTTATTAGTATTCACTTTAATTGCAAAACGAGGTAATTTGGTATCTAACAACCTGCACACAAGTGGTGCCTTGCTTGGGGTGAAATGATTTTAAAAAACTAAAAAAAATCTAAACTTATTTATAAATGGAACTGTGTGTGTGTGTGTGTGTGTGTGTGTATCCGTTACCTATAGACTCCTAAACGGCTCAACTGATTTTCTTGAAAATTTTACACAGTTTTACTATAAGCATCTGCGAGTGTTCTTAGCTAGGTTTTGTGTTGAGGTACCCCCAATAAACATCGATAATCGAAAAAATCAGGTTATAGAAGGAGTGGTCCAATTTTAATCAAATTTGATACACTCATAGACAAAGACATAAGAAATGATATTCAGAAGTTTCAAGATTGCAGTTCTTACAATAGTGCAGAAAATTTTATATCGAGACCAGGAAATCAAAATTTGACTTACATCCATTCATTTTTCTTTCAGTCTACAGTTTCGCTTTAACTAGAAACAACTATTGCTTTTTAGTCTTTCGTGCCAACGTCCAAACAGTCTGAGCTCCAGGACCATTAGTTTTAAAACTTTCATTACACTCGAGCAACGCCAGGCTATACTGCTAGTCTGTCTATATTTCTGAGATGAAGTACTGTAATTATTTACTTTATTTGAAATGTTGTCCTCATATTTGATGCCATATTCATGACATTTTGACTGTTGTATGACCTGACCTTATAGAATACAAATCCTATATCATCCAACAGTTAACTGAAACACAAAAAGTAAAATTGCACACCTGCAAAAATGGATCAGAACAACTGAAAACATTTTGGAAAAACCCAGACCAAGGCAAAAATTCACAATCAAGTGTGAAATTAAATTTTACCAAATAGGAAAAGGATTGCTGAAAAAAAAAAAAGACTAAGCCAAATATTGTGATCAGATGAAGGGATTTGCAAAACTGAGAAAAAAGTTATCGATCCAGTATGAAAAGGTGAATCAAAAGGTGTATCAAACAGGAGGGAAGGAAAGTCAGAATCAGTCGGTACTCAAATGGGAGCAGAGAGATGACATGCTAAAAAAATGTGACAAAAGAAATTTCAAGATGCCGACTCTGTCATGTTTCACTGACATACATTCGTTCTTCCTCTCCTTCGGTTTCACTGTTAAAGAAATAACATCAAGACACTTCAACTGACTCCTAAAACCTGAAGTCCAATAAGTACATTTTCCTTTATTGTTTCACCTTCCTTTTCACTTTCCTTAAAAAATAAATAAATAAAAGGAATGGAACACAGACTTTATTAGTAACCTTTTAATCTTTCTACATACACACATTCTGCTACTATCAACAATAAACTGGATTCATTTAACTCCTTACTCCTATTTCTCTAAAACATTTAACTGCGTAAATTTTTTTTGAACATTTTCTTCTTAAAAATTTGTTATACTGTTTAGTTAATAAAATTTTACTTTAACATACAAAATGAAATATTTTGTTCTTCCACATTCCAACATCCAACCTTCAACCTTCTGATATTTTAAATTGTGGAGACTTTGGTTGTGTTTGGCGCAAGGCCAATTTGACAAACAGCTGAGGCCGCTACATTCTTCAGGTGATTGAAATTTTGAAATGAATCCTTTCTTTCATCAATTGTTCTAGTTCAACATGCCATGCCTCTTCCAGATGTCTCAATATCAGTTATCTCTCTTTTAACTGAACTCTCTAAGTTTTTGTTCACCTGTAGCCAGGTACTGAAGTCACAACTCTTGGGTCAAGTCACTGAATTCAATCAACACTTTTATCCACTATCCTGAGGTGCTTTGGGTGCAGAAAAGTATTCAGAGTTATTGTGATGATGACCTTTTTTCATCACTACCTTGTTTTCATGAGTTTATTAAGCTCAGTACTAGATTGATGTTTGTGGTGCAGTGGATATCGGCTCAGAATGAGAAACCGGAAAGTTCGAATTCCAGTTGAATTCGTTGCATTCACTTACACGCAAATACCCTTGGGAAAGGTATTAATGCATCTCTTCCCTCCAGTTATGGGTTAAATAAAGGGCAGATTGGGTTCTATAGACTTGGCTGGCAACCAGTCTACTGCAGAAAGCAATGGCAACCTACTGCGGGATAATCTTCTGCCCAGTCAGTCATGTCTCTTTCAAGACATGATCGCTCAAGCGTGTATCACGTATGGCACTTAACTGACTGACTGACTAGATTGGCAGCAAAGTTTCATCATTTTGCTGTTTAAATTGTTACATGTAACCATGTTTTATTCTAATACTTTCTTCTCTGACACTTCTTCTCACATGTGGACATCTCTTCTTCATTCTTCTTTCTTTGCCACCTAAAATCTTCAAAAGTTCAAATGCAACATTAATTGGCATCTATTTCCTTGATTCTTATCCTTTTATTTTATTTTCTTCTCACGAAAATTTTTTTCATTCTCTTTCACTCCAAGTTACCCCTTGATTATCATTTTGCTTCGGGTGAAATTATTTCTAGTGGGACAAGAAATTAAGAATGAAAATCAACCTTCTCCTTCATTTTAACAAAAATTCACAATGACGTGTGAAATCCTGGTTTTTCACAAATAGAAAAGGCATTGACCATGTGCTTAAAGAAAAAGTCTAAACCAGATTTCGCAAGTAAGTGTTAAACTTATTTGCTGACCAATGGGAGCGACTTGCAAGACAAAAAAAGGGAGTTAGCATCAAGTGCAAAAAAGTTGAATACTATAAAAGCCCCACACTTCATCAACTCAGCAATCAATCAGTCAGTCAGATGGGAGACAAGCCAACTTCAACTTCAAATCGATCTGATCAGGTCGCACCTTGTTCTCTTTCTCCTTCCTTCTTGTGTGCTGATTTCTTTTACTTCCTTTTCTCCACCCAAAGACATTCCTACCAAACACACACATACATACATACTCAACAATTACTGCTTTGAACATTTTCTACAAATCCTGATACCTTTAACTTTCTCATTGAACACAAACTCTACTCTTAACTTCTTAATAATGTTTCTAATTTGCACATTAAATTCTACAACTTGTGTTATTCTTTCCTTTTAATAAATTTCTATTTTAAAATGAAAAATGTATATTTTATTCTTACACTAATTCTCACATTCCAACTGACAACCAACCTTACGATGATGAAAACCTTTTGATGATGATTACTCTGGATAAAACTTGTAAGCTGTAGGAAGTTCGGTTATGTATGACACAAGGCTGAATATATATATCTACAGTGGTGACCCCTGATGTTTGAAAAGAACACACACCCTACATCTTCACTGACACACCCTACGGCTTCAGATTAAAAAATGATTGCTTATTAAAAATATTACATATTTTATTAAATTTATTAAATTTTAGTTGTGCTATGACTTTTTTTTCAAAGTTAGAAGCTAAAGTTTTGCCTTACCAAAATTTTCTGTGAAATTATTCTAATTGCATTTTTTCCAGAATGCTTCCTGAGTGCAACCTTGTGACACACTGAGTCAAAAGAACCTGTCATTACAGATTTTGGTTAGAAGCAGAATGCATCATTTTTACTTTGGAGTAGACCTTCTTTTAAATGTAATAATTGTACTGCATAAAATCTAAATCTATCTAAACTTATTTATAAATGGAACTTTGTCTGTGTGTGTGTCTGTGTGTGTGTCTGTGTGTGTGTCTGTGTGTGTGTCTGTGTGTGTGTCTGTGTGTGTGTGTGTGTCTGTGTGTGTGTGTATCCATTACCTATAGACTCCAAAATGGCTGAACTAATTTTCTTGAAAATTTACACAGTTGTACTAGAAGCGTCTGTGAGTGTTCTTAGCTAGGTTTTTTGTGAAAATCAATAATCGAAAAAATTGGGTTAATCAAATTTCATACACTCACAAAGACATAAGAAATGATATTCAGAAGTTTCAAGGTTGCAGTTCTTACAATAGTGCAGAAAATCGATAATATATATATATATATATATATATATATATATATAAGGCAAGATGTTTATCTGCCTGCATGTCTGTATTTTTTTCAGCCTTTTTATTTTAGTTTTTGCTTCGGGTTTGGCTCTAAGTAGGTATAATTGTAGTTCTTAGTCTCAGCCATGATACCATTTACTCAGCGGACTTATTTAGCCTTCAAAATTCAGTTTATGACAAAAAAAATCTTATTTGATATCGATACCAGGAAATCAAAGTTTGACTTACATCCATTCATTTTTCTTTCAGTCTGCGGTTTCACTTTAACTGGAAACAACTATTGCTTTTTAGTCTTTTGTGCCAACATCCAAAGAGTCTGAGCTCCAGAACCATGGATTAGTTTTAAAGCTTTCATTACGCCCAAGCAATGCTGGGCTATACTGCTAGTTAATTATAGATTTTAAGATATTTGAATGTGCATGTGGTGCAATGAATAATAGTTCAGAATTTGAAAAATGTCAGAGTCAAATTTAAATTTCAGTTAAGTTTCATTTTATCCATATTCACACAAATACTCTTGGGAAGGTTATAAGTCTATCTCTTCTCTTCCAAAGAATAAGCTAAAAATACGAGTGCATACTGGACTCTTCGGCCTTAGTAAGCAACCAGACGGACAATTATGAAATCAAAACCTTGTGTTACCCTGGTGAAGAATATATATACAGCTAACAAAAGAATCATGAAGTTTACAATGATTATGATCATGTCAGTTAATAAATCGAGTAATTAGAGTAGATAGACTAAACTATCGCCTGGTTCACACTCTACCACGTCTATTGAACAGGCAAAGAGGCTCATCTCTTGTTCCCTGTTTAGGATGTGGTTTCCGGCTTTCTCTTTTCCAATCTTTTCACTTTTCTTTTTCAATTGGAGTAGATAGACTAAACTATCGCCCGGTTCACATTCCACCACGTCTATTGAACAGGCGAAGAGGCTTATCCCTTGTTCCCTGTTTAGGATGTGGTTTCCGGCTTTCTCTTTTCCAATCTTTTCACTTTTCTTTTTCAATTGGAGTAGATAGACTAAACTATCGCCTGGTTCACACTCTACCACGTCTATTGAACAGGCAAAGAGGCTCATCTCTTGTTCCCTGTTTAGGATGTGGTTTCCGGCTTTCTCTTTTCCAATCTTTTCACTTTTCTTTTTCAATTGGAGTAGATAGACTAAACTATCGCCCGGTTCACATTCCACCACGTCTATTGAACAGGCGAAGAGGCTTATCCCTTGTTCCTTGTTTAGGATGTGGTTTCCGGCTTTCTTTTTTCCAAACTTTTCACTCTTATGTAGCCCCTGCACATCAGTGGCGTTACTGCCTTGCCATGCTCTGGGTGATATGATTAAAAAAAAAATCAATTATAGTTTAAACAATCACTTAATCAGAAATATTTACTAAAGTAAAAATGAGAAAAATTTTAAAGAAAATCATTTTATCATAATTTGTAGCAATGTGCAGCATTTCCAAATGTAATGTTTTATTTTATAATTTGTTTCTAGCATGTAAATATATGGTCTATGGCTATATCGTGTTGAATACATCAGTTCTTGTCGAAGCACCGAAGTTAAGCAACATCGAGCATGGTTGGTACTTAGATGGGTGACCGTTTAGGAATATCAGGTGCTGTAAACGTAGGGACCAAGAATGGTCCACCGGTCCTCCAGGTTTGAGGGTTGGGTGCAGGGCTAACAACCCTGCCCATAAAAAACAGTTTATTACAGAAACAGTAACAAAAAATTGCTACCCTACACAACCATTGGGTATATCGGATGAGATGATGATGTAAATATATCAGAGGCCTAAAAGTCATGCCTAAAGACGATCAACATATACAGTGCAATTTGTGTAAAAAAACAAAAAAAAACATTAAAAATAAAATCTAAAATATGATGAAAAAAGTTGCACACATAGTAGAAAACTGACTATGGGTTTAAAGAGAAGACTCAACCAATCACTTAGTTTGAGTAATTTAAAAATCTTTTGAGTTTATATCTTCTGAAAACGGTTAAAACACAAGATTTTGCAACAAGCTGTAGTCAGACTACTCAAAAATGTCAGTTCATCTACACAAAATTAGGCCTGTGGTGATACTGACCAAACAAAAGCGAGAAACCAGATGTTGGCTCTCTCACAACAAAAAGGCAAATGAATAAAACTCATCATGTGCATCCGAGTTTGTGCAGATATTCCGGTTGAAAAATAAAAATTAATCAAATTTCCATTTCTCGAGCCTACGTGAATTTTATTTACCAGCCAGTGGGAAGCCCAGAATCAAATTCAAGTATGAAATTCGAAACGAGCTGTGTTTTGACCCAAAAAGCAGATATAAAAAGCTGAGACAAAAAGCACACAGACAGACAGAAAATGGGAGAAAACAAGAGGAGAAGAGTGTAATTAATATCCCCTTGACTTAAGTCAAGCGGCTACTATGTTGACCTCTTTCTTCCTCCACTGTCTCATAAGTACTTACTGACCTCTTCAAAGACATTCCTCAAAAGTACTTATTGACTTCAGTAGTGACTTTTTCAAAGACTGCTTCCTCACAAACCAACTTACTGACTTACTGACCTTAGAAGCAGCAACTTCAAAATGGACATCCCCTTACCTACAAGACACTTCCACACGCCTAAGCCTTTTATCTTTTTCAGCATTATATTTTCCATGAACATTCTTTTATCTCTTTCAGCTCATTATTATTTGTCATGAACTCTTTAACCTCCATTGGACTTATATTCAAGTATTGCTTCAATTGTAAAACATTAATTGAAATGTGTATATATATAAATGTTATTTTATACTCAAATTGCTTTTCTTGATTTTATAATTACTTTATGAATTATAGTGGGTTATCTTCCACAAGGCCAAATTCCATTTACCCTTCACTATAAACAATTACCCTTCACTATAATGGAATCCTACTACAATTAGAAAAAGAATAAGATAAGATACCCTCTATAGGCCAAGTGACTACCTTCTCTTAAAGAAGGAAGTGAAACGGAAAGAAAAAAAACACACACACCAACAACTGACAGTACATACTAGCTGTGCTATGTTAAGAGCTTGTACCTATTTATCTTGTGTAAGCTGTAATGACATTTACAGAAATACATGAGCTTTTCCAATATCAGACAAATGTCCATCTTTATGAGGAGTTCAAATAATAAGACTGTTTATGTACTTGTTATAGAAATGCAAATAAATTATAATTTTACATATTATCACAATTATTAAAAGTTTATTTTACTATACTAATTGTGATTACTAATACCACAAGTGTACTAGTGGGCATATTTTCATTTCAGCAAAAAAATCAGTTAATGACAAAACCATTTGTTTTTACTTTTACAGTATCAAGATTTGACATACTTAACATGGTAATCTTATCATAAAATGTACTGAAAACAAGCAAGAAGTACGAGTTTCAAAAATATTCCATCTTCAATGAATTTCAATGTCATTTCTTTTCTGTTAAAATTTCAGTTAGTAAATTTTAAGCTGTTGTACATAATATTAATCCATCTCATCCCTCCAGTTATGGGTTAAATAACAGGACAGATTGGGTTCTATAGCCTTGGTTGGCAACCAGTCTACTGCAGAAAGCAATGGCAACCTACTGTGGGATAATCTTCTGCCCAGTCAGTCATGTCTCTTTCGAGACATGATCGCCCACGCGTGTATCACGTATGGCACTTAACTAACTGACTGATACAATTTTTACAAAAGAAAGCATTGAAATATCATTTTATTTTATTTAAATGAATTTATTTGCAGTTAATAAAAATAGAAAAGAGATAAAATTCTAGTTTCCACCCATGGCAGTATCTGTGGGTAGTGTAATGGATTGTGGCTCAAAATGAGAAACTAAGTTCTAATTCCAGTTGGGTCCATTACATTCACTTTCACACAAATACCCTTGGGAAAGGAAAGAATCTATCTCTTCTTCTTCTTCCCCAAGTTAAATAGTAGAAAATCTGGAAAAATCATTGTTTTTCTCAAAAAAATTGTCAATGCAATAGTCACTTGCAAAAATTAGACTTATTCTTATAATTCAAAATATGCACTGGCTTTAAATAACCTACAAAGGTTTGATAAACTCTAAAAAAATCAAATCAATCAAAACTTTGACTGTATACTTGTACATACATATCCATGCATATATACAACTATTTCTTATATATATATATATATATATATATATATATATATATATATATATATATTTTGTCACATACCTGTCACAACGATAACCATCAAGATGTTTACACATCGATTCGAGTATATTGCATTTTCACATCTATGGACAGATACGGGTTATCTACCCCAGATCATGACAAATGGACAATGATGAATAAAAAAAATAAAATAAGATTACTGTTCGATTGATATAATCAAATGGCAACCTTCCCAGGTCTGCTTCAATATATCAACATGGGCGCTGACCAGCAATTCAAGGATGAACATCGAGATGAGATGATTTTGATATAAAATTTGAATAAGTAATAACAGATAAAAAAAAATTAAAAAAATTATTTAAGTATGAATTAGAATATCCATTGAGTGAACCTCAAAATTATATTTGGATACCTAACATAGTCGAAATAGCCATTTATAATACACAACAGCAAATATAACTGAATACAGGTGACTACAAATGCAAGAGATTAACACAAGATAAAATGAGGAGAACCATATTATTTATAAACACGTGGTATGGTGTATATGGTAATATAATATTCATGGAAGTGTATGTGTGTTCTAACATGGGTCTAAGAACATAACTTATCTTTATATCAGTTCCTTCTCTCTTTCTTTTACTGTCTTTTCTTTTCTTTTCTCTCTTCCTCTTTCTTTATACACTTGAAATGTATGTAATTACAACTGTCTCTGTTTCTTTCAGTTGACTATTATATTTTCAACATACAAATATTCAGAAATGTTTGCATATTTCTTTATTCTTTTCTTCAACCAGCATTGTATTTTCTGTATTCAAACAATTCCGCCTTGTTCTTTATCTTCAAAATATCTTCCTTTATATGTTGACTTTTCTGCGTCACTATTTCTCTTTCTTTTCTTTTCTTTTCTTTTCTTGATAAACCACTCAGGTTCGCTTTCTTTTTCTTCCTTGAATAAACCAGAATCAACGTACGAATTATATTACAGCTTTTCTTCTTATCTTCGTCGATATCTCTCTTTCTTTCTTGATACAATGATTCGGTCTTGCTTTTATCTTCTTCCTTTAACAAGTAGGAGTCAGCATACAAATAATATTACAGCTTCTTTCATCTTTGTTGCTATATTTCTTTCTTTCTCGATAAATGGCTTGGCTCCACTTCTTCTTCTTTCAACAAATATAAACCAGCATACAAATCTTCTCTTATCTTCATCGCTATATTTCTTTCTTTCTCGATAAATGGCTCAGCTCCACTTTCTTTTCCTTGTTTTAACAAATAAGAATTTATAAGTTCGGTTTTTTCTTATCCTGAGTTGCTTAAGATCAATTGGTTAAATTACGCTATTATCTCAAATGCATTTTCCCTTTATTTATCATTTATCAGCACTCAGCAAATATGACTCGTTCTGCTGAGATTTGACCTGCAACTGACTTCAAACTTTTGCTTTCCACGTGATTTGTTTTTAGCGTTAATTCTAACTCCTGCTGCTTCACGACCTGCAACTGACTTCCATGTCTAGCTCATTTCCTGTCTAGACATTTGTTAGTAAGGATATCTGGGTCAACTAGCCTTGACCTGCTATTCCAAAGCTGACTCTAATCTCCCACGTTATCATCTCCTTGTTACCACACAGAGACCATTCTCAATATATGTGTGTAGGTGCGTGCGTGGCTATCTATATCCACAACAATATATATATA
Source organism: Ascarosepion bandense (assembly GCA_037127315.1). Lineage (NCBI taxonomy): Eukaryota > Metazoa > Mollusca > Cephalopoda > Sepiida > Sepiidae > Ascarosepion > Ascarosepion bandense. The sequence goes on along the minus strand of JBBBDQ010000490.1, from coordinate 3,286,308 downwards.
TAAGAAATAACTTATAAATTATTATGTTATAAATTATATATATATATATATTGTTATGGTTATATAGATAGCAGCACACACACATACCTGCGCATATGTGAATAGTCTTTGTGTAGTAACAAAGAGTCGATCACATGAATGACCAGTGCCAGTTTTGGAATAGCAGGTCAGGGCTAGTTGACCTAGATAAAAACCAGACAGGAAATAAACCAGACATGGAAGTCGATTGCAAGTTGTGGAAGCAGCAGGAGTTAAAATTCACGCCAAAAGAAATCATGTGGGAAGAGAAACCCAAAGTAAAAATTTAGTCAGTTGCTTGTTGGGTCTCGACAAAGCAAGTCATGTTTGCTGAACACTGACAATGGAGAAAGGGAAAGCACATTCTGAAGAAAGAGTGTAAATTATCCCATTTCATCTTAAGCAACTCTGGATAAGAAAAAGACCAAGTGTATAAATTCTTATTCGTCAAAACAAGAAAGAAAACAGAACTGTGCCATCGAGAAAGAAAGAAATATAACAATGAAGACGAAGAGAAGGTATATTAATATTTGTACGTTGATTTATACTTGTTGAAAGAAAGAAAGAGATAGCTACGAAGTTGAGGGAAATCGACGAGCTGTGTCTGTCTTTCCATCTCTCCTGTCTCTGATCTGCACTGTACTGAACTCCTGTCTTATCTCTCTGATCTATTAAATATGTGAGCCTCACTCAACACATGACACTTCCATCCCACATCTTAATTATATTCGGAGTGCTTATTTCCTTGACCTCTCAAAACAATATTTATTTTCAATCAAATCTTGCCGGCCTTGTGTCCTTCAATGTGAATACACTTCTGTGCAAAATTTTACACCACAGCAAAATAATATATAACACGAAGAGCATGGAATGACCTCTAAATTGCTGTTATTCCAAAGTCCACTCTACTGGAGTGGTAACACTTGTTAGAGTCCTAGGCAGGGACAAATAATGACCACCTGACCAAAACAAAAATCAACAGTACATTTTTGTAACAAAAGGAGCAACAACAGATTTTTATAGCAAAATAACAATCAATACAACACCAAAAAATGTAAAAATAGATTTTTAGAGTAAAATTACCAAAATTACAAACAATATGTCTAAAAAAAGAGTGTAATTTTATTAAAATATCTATAAAAGTAATGTCCATAGAAGCTACTTTGCTGTAATCTTATATTACTAGCGGAACCCGTGGAATTTCCATGGAAGGATAATTATGATTTCCTGAAAAAATTTTACTTTGTCATACTACAAATGATAGTAATGTCTTCAAACATAAAGGTATTGGATAATAAAATAACGATAACACAGAGTGTAATTTTATTAAAATATCTATAAAAGTAATGTCCATAGAAGCTACTTTACTGTAATCTTATATTAAGTGGCATATGCACAGACCATAACCAAAATTTTGAAAGAGAAAGTGTTTTTTTTTTATCACTGAAAAATCATGGCCCCTGTGTCCATTGTAAACAGAAAAGACCAACTGAGTGATGGCCAAGGGTGTAGAGGCCAGAAATTTCATTATTAGGTCATGGGATACGACAACAAACCAACCCAAACCTACCTATTTTTACTATATTGTACAGTACACAAACATATACACAGACACAATTACTGCTACAACCAACAGCTTAAGCTGCCACTGATACGGTAATGCTATAGGCTCTCTCCTCCTACTCTCTCACTCTTTATTATCCTTTAGTTTGGCAAAGATGAGAGAAAGGCTGAGGAGACTAGTGTTTAAAAGAATAGAGGGGAAGGAAAAGCTTGTATAGAGAGTAACCACCCCCATCGTATTTTAAACAGAATTTTCAATTTTTTCTGTATATAAACTTGCTAATTTTTCAAAGTATGGACTTTTATGCATGACAATGACATTATCAGTAAATAAGAGTGGTAACTATCTATAGCAAATTTAAAATTTATTGGTTATTTTCTAACATTTCCTCAACAAGCCTAAAGCCATGTAAGGATGTTAAACTGAGGTTTTATTTTGCAATTTCATTACAATTACAGACTCTCGATTATCGTAAGTGTCCTCTGTTTATTGGTACATCACATTGAAGCACAAGTTACTATAGGATCATCAAAGTTAAGCAATATTGGACCTGGTTAGTAACTAGATGGAATATCATGTGCTTTAAGTCTGTATATATGGGTGGTGTAATGGATAATGGGATGTGTGTTGTGGTACAGTGGATATCGGCTCAGAACGAGAAATCGGGGAGCTGAGTTCAAATTCCAGTTGAATTCATTGCATTCACTTACGCGCAAATACCCTTGGGAAAGGTATTAATCCGTCTCTTCCTTCCAGTTATGGGTTAAATAACAGGACAGATTGGGTTCTATAGCCTTGGCTGGCAACCAGTCTACTGCAGAAAGCAATGGCAACCTACTGCGGGATAATCTTCTGCCCAGTCAGTCATGTCTCTTTCGAGACATGATTGCCCAAGCGTGTTTCACGTATGGCACTTAACTGACTGAATGGATAACGGCTCGAAATTGGAAATCAGAGAGTTGAGTTTCAATTTCCATTAGGTTCATTATGTTCACATATGTGTAAACTAGCAGTATAGCCCGGCGTTGCTCGGGTGTAATGAAAGCTTTAAAACTAATCCATGGTCCTGGAGCTTAGACTCAGCCTAAAGAATATTTGTGTGAAGTTTGGTGAGAATCGGATAAAAATTGTGGATTTGTATAAAGGACACACAGACAGATAAACAGAAACACATACAAACATCTTGCCTTTTATATATTCTTTTTTCCAATCTTCTTTCTCTTTTCTTTCTTTTTTTTTTGTTTTCTCAATTGGAGTAGATAGCCTAAACTATCGCCCGGTTCACACTCCACCCACGTCTTTTGAACAAGTGAAGAGGCTCATCCCTTGTTCCCTCTTTAGGATATGGTTTCCAGCTTTCTTTTTTCCAATCTTCTTACTCTTTTCTTTTTTCTTTTTTTTCTCAATTGGAGTAGATAGACTAAACTATCGCCCGGTTCACACTCCACCCACGTCTATTGAACAGGTGAAGAGGCTCATCCCTTGTTCCCTGTTAGGATGTGGTTTCTGGCTTTCTCTTTTCCAATCTTTTTACTCTTAAGTAGCCCCCTGCACATCAGTGCCATTACCGCCTTACTTGGGGTGATATGATTAAAAAAAAAAAAAAACAGACAGAGAAACTAAGTAACTAACTCAGGAAAGAACAAGGAGAATTATTATATGATGATTTAAAGCAAAAGGATATAGTTGAAGGCCTACAATTGCATTCAAAATATTTAGCTTTTGGCATTAAATAACCCATAGAGGTGTTGATATGCTGCTAAACATAATCAGCCGTTTTTGATAAAGACTTAACTCATTTCAGAGTGAATTTATTTCTAAATATTACCTGGTTTAAGGCAACTTAAATTTAATTTATGAATTAAAACAATTTAAACCCCTCTGTAACCAAATATATATATTTTGATAAGTTTATAATTAAACTATTAGGTAAATTTTCGTTTTAGGTCCCGACGGCTTTTCCCTTTCAAATTTATCCAAAATAGCATTATTTCTGTGCAAATCAACAATTAGTTATTGAAGAAACCTACCTTTTTGATCTGAACCTCCATAAAAAAAATCGAACTACGTTTTGTCTCCTGTAACTCTAATGCAGTCATGTAATTAACTGCTGAATGGCTTTCTGCGTAGGACAACAAATTTCGGTCTATTTTCGGTTGATTTTCTTCCTTTACTGAAACTTCCAGCATTTTACTTTCTGTACTGAAAGTAATACGCTATTGTATTTCTACGCGTCTTACTTTCATTACAGGAAATAAAATGCCAGAAGTTTCAGTGTAAAGGAAGTAAATTGACTGAAATTTGTTGCCTACGCAGAACGTCATTCAGCAGTTAATTACAAGACTTTGTGAGAGTTACGAGAGCAAAAAAGTGCGAGATATAGTTCGTTTTTTTTATGGACTTTCAGATAAAAAAAGGGAGGTTTCTTCAATAACTAATTGTTGATTTGAGTTCAATATATACATTTGCATAGAAATAATGCTATTTTAGATAAATTTAAAGGAGGAAAAGCCTTCGGAACCTAAAACGAAAATTTACCAACTATTTAAGGTATTTTTACTCATGAATATCTCATTTCAGTGATTTCCATTGAAATTAAATATTGTAAAATATTCATATCTATTGTGTTTTATCAACTAAATCTAGTTTACTCGGATATGTTTCAGGGTGGATGTCAATAAGGTAGACATTATTTCAGTTTGCTTGGGCTTTAAGGTCAAATTTTTGAATTTATAAGTCTACCATTCATCCATGCATTCAATATTGCTGCCACATCAGGCTTAGTGCTTCTGTTATACATTTAGAAATTCTTGATAAAATACAAAGAATTTGCAATGTTATTGGTCCTGACCTGGCATCTTGACTTCAGCCACTTTCCTACCACCATACCATAGCTTAACTGTGCCTTTTCTATATTTTTCATGGTAATTTTTTTTTATGAGTTTTTCTCTTTGGTACTTAGATGTTATGGATGTACATTGTGGTACAGTGGATATTGGCTTGGAACGAGAAATCGGGGAGCTGAGTTCGAATTCCAGTTGAATTCCTTGCATTCATTTACGCACAAATACCCTTGGGAAAGGTATTAATCCATCTCTTCCTTCCAGTTATGGGTTAAATAACAGGAAAGATTGGGTTCCATAGCCTTGGCTGGCAATCAGTCTACCACAGAAACTAATGGCAATCTTCTGCCCAGTCAGTCATGTCTCTATTGAGACATGATCGCCCAATCGTGTATCACATATGGCACTTAACTGACTAGATTAGTGGCACAGTTTTATCATTTAACCTTTGAAATGCCAATATGTAATTATATGCTGACAGTTTCTTTCACACTTCTTGATTGTGGAACTCTCTTGTGGCATCTTGCTTTCCAGTCAACTTTGATCTTAAAAAATTTAAGTGCAATGTCAATCGTCGTCTACTGTATTCTTGATTCCTCTGACTTGTTCTCTTTAATAATGTTTCTCTTTTACTCATATTCTTTCACACTCAGTAACCTTTTGCATCTTAGTGAGTTTATTGTCTTGAGTGAAATGATTAAAAAAAGATGAATGATGATGGGGGTTGGCTAAAAAGTGCAGTGCAACTGCTGCCTGAAGGCCAGCTGTTCTTCTTTCTTTCTTTGGGGGCCTCAAGGAAATGGATTTCAGGTCCCCCCCCTACATAGGGCAGCTGTGAAACAGACACCAACTAAGCAGCTGTTACTTCCTCATTGTCAGTCTGACTGTCAATGCACAACTTTGACACACACACACACACACACACACACACACACACACACACACACACACACAATCCACCTAGAAGCCAAGAAGGTTGGGTCTCAGTGTTGGCCAAAAAGTTTTTTTTTTATCAGAATCCATCTTGCACATTTACAAATCTACCATTTGTCTGTGCATTGAATACTGTTACCATATCTGGTCGGGTGCTTCTGCTACTCATCTTGAGGATCGTAACAAAATCCAAAGAAGGATCTGCATTGTAATCTATCCTGACTTGGAATTTTGACTTCAGTCACTTTCTCACCAATGTGAGATGGCTTCCCTCTGTCTTTTCTGCAAATATTTTCATGGCAATTGCTCTGACAAGCTTATTTTCCTAGTGCCCTGATCACATGAATTTAAGTGTGCTACTAGATTGGCATTTAGGTCCCACCCTTTTACTATTAAAATAATTAGATGTAATTGTTACTTTTACTCCAACAGTTTCTTTTCTCACACTTCTTGCCTGTGGAATTCCCTTCCATTTACTTGCTTCTCTAATAGCTCCAAAAATTTAAATGCAACTCTAATTGCCAGCTTATATATTCTTGAATCCCATTCATCTTTTATCCTTTCTTCAATACTCCCTGTAGTCAGTCTTTTCTTTTATTGTCACCACCTACACACTAGTGGCAGATTTACCACTGGTGTAGTGATTAAAAAAATAAAAATATCTAAATCTAATCTTATTTATAAATGGAACTTTGTCTGTCTGTGTGTGTCTGTGTGTGTGTGTGTCCATTACCTAGAGACTCCGAAACGGCTGAACCGATTTTCTTGAAAATTTACACAGTTGTACTATAAGCTTCTGTGAGTGTTCTTAGGTAGGTTTTGTGTCGAGGTACCCCCGATAAATATTGAAAATCGATAATCGAAAAAATTGGTTTATAGGAGTGGTCCGATTTTAATCAAATTTGATACACTCATAAACAAAGACATAAGAAATGATATTCAGAAGTTTCAAGGTTGCAGTTCTTACAATAGTGCAGAAAATCGATAATATATATATATATACAAAAGGCAAGATGTTTGTGTGCGTGTCTGTTTGTCTGTATGCCTGTATTTTTTTCGGCCTTTTTATTTTAGTTTTTGCTTTGCGTTTGGCTCTAAGTAGGTATAATTGTAGTTTTTAGTCTCAGCCATGATACCATTTACTCAGAGGACTTATTTAGCCTTCAAAATTCAGTTTAGGACGAAAAACTTATTTGATATTGATACCAGGAAATCAAAATTTGACTTACATCCATTCATTTTTCTTTCAGTCTATGGTTTCGCTTTAACTGGAAACAACTATTGCTTTTTAGTCTTTTGTGCCAACATCCAAAGCGTCTGAGCTCCATGACCATGGATTAGTTTTAAAGCTTTCATTACACCTAAGCAACACCATGCTACACTACTAGTTTAGTAATACTTTTGTTTATTCTTTATTGAGGCAGACATATTTACCTTTCAACTAAAGAGTGTCTAATTTCAGCTGCATCTGTTCTGGTTTCAACCCTGTGTCTCTCTCTCAGGCAAAGACCCTCTGAGCTCGACAACACATCTGCTTTGACAAACTGTATTCTTATTTGTAGTCTTGGCTAGTTGTGTTGAACCATGTGAGCCAGAAAATATAATTTAGTTAAATCAATATATGCCAATTATTTCAGCCTTTCAGGTTAGTTATATTAGCAAAGAAGAGGTTTGAAATGGAGCAAAGAAAAGAAAAAGAGGCAGACCTGAAGGAGACTACCACCACCTCTTTGTTGTTTTTCATTTTGTTTTACTTTTTTCAGCATAGTCTTATTGGTTATTATATAAAGTTTCTGATTATCAAAAAAAATTTGAAAAAATTTCAATATTTAAACAATTTTTTGAGGGGGAGAGCTCAGTTTCTCATACAGTGTTATAGTAAATCGATCCTCCATTTTAGAACCACTTGCATTGGGGTCGTTTTGTTTTGATTTTTTTGGGACAAGTTGTTGCTCTTGTTTTAGTCTTTTTCAAGTTTTCTTTAGTTCTTACGATGACATCTTCCTTGGAAACTCCAAGGATGGCTTTATTCAAAAATTTCTCAAAGGATTCAGTAGTTAAATATGCGCAAACAAAAAAGTTAATTGCACAGGATCGATTTACTATAAGGTTGTATGAAAAACTGAGCCCCCCCCCCCCCAATTGTTTAAATGTTGAAATTTGTAAAAAACTTTTTGTCAATCGGAAAGTTTAGGGTTTAATTGATAAGATTGCACTGAAAAAAGTAAAAAAAAATTGATAACCAATTTACAGGTGGTGGTAATGTTGTACCGGTGAGTGGTTCCAAAATGGAGGATCAATTTACTATAATGTATCAAAAACTGAGCCTCCCCTAAAATTGTTGAAATATTGAAATTCTTCCAAACTTCTTTTGTCAATCGAAAAGTTTAGGGTGTAATTGATAAGACTACACTGAAAAAAGTAAAAAAAACAAAAAAGAAAAGAAAAAAGTAAAACAACAAATTTAAAGGTGGTGGTAGTCTCCTTCAGGTCCGCCAAAAAAGATAACAAGAGAAGATGAAGTAGGAATGCTTATTCATTCTCCAAGATTATTAGTTCTTGAGTTCAAACACTGAGCAGCAGTCGAAACAAAACAGAATTTCTTCCAGTGATGCAAAAGCATCTTGAGACAAGTTTAAGTTGTCTCTTAATGTCAATAGTACAGGAGTTGATGCTTGGTTTGTTCATCAAATTAAAGATGTTCTGGAATCTGAGCATCATTCTTCTTCTTCCATGTACAGTGTCCCTTCAGAACATTGTGGTGTTCATGGCTCTCCACAATTCCTTTTTAGTTTTTCATAACTTTAGTCTTTTCCCCATTTTTCCCAAACCCTGCTCTGCCATTCATTCACTAAAGCTTGCCAGGTAGGTTGTGTGTTGCTTTCCTCTACCTCTCTCACCTTCAATCTATCCTGTGAGTATCAACTTTTCCAAGCCCTCTTTCTTCATTATGTACCCCAGATATTTCAACTGCCTCTTCCTGATATTAAGTATAAATTTCCTTTTTGTTGCTGCTGTCTCTAGAACATTGTCGCTGCTTGCATGTTTGGTCCATAGTATTCTCAAGCATCCTTCTATAAAAACACATTTTTTAATATACATTTTCTTTGTGATTGAGAAATGACAATAAAAATATGTGTAAATGTGACAACTTTTGTAAATACGAACGTTCATACACGGCATTATCAGAAAATAAGAGCGGTGACTATTATTGTAAATTTAATGCCAACGCAAATAAAATATTCAATAAAAATATTAATATTGAATATTAATTATATTCAATAAAATATTAGATTACTTAGAATATTTAACTAAATTTTTAAGATTACTGGATAGTTAAAAGAAAAATTATAAAAGATGCTCATTATGTTATTCAAGCAATTTTTACACATATGTCCCCTCCTTCTAGAAAAAAATTAAATTTTTCAGGGCAGGCTGTCGACATCTCGTAAAAAAACACTTGTCATGAAAGAAATGCTTCTCTACGAGATTTTTTTTAAAGTACGTAATATTTGCTTAAAATCAAATTAATTGAACTATAAACCAGCTATTATTCCTCAAATAAAGTTTCAGAAAAGTATATTTTTTATTTAAAAAAAAATGTTTAACACAGAGAAATACGTTCAAAGCTGAGACTGAGAGAATGGCTAAAAAAATCAAACATTAGCTAATTCAAAAAACAAACTCATTCCAATGAATTTAAATTCGTTTTGATACAGCAGAGTAGTTTTTGCTTGTTGGAAATATTAAATTTAATGTATTAGCTTGAAATTGAAGCTAAAATAAAAATAAAATATTCAAGAAAGATTTTTCATTTTAAAAATTATTTTAAAACAAATTAAGTATCGCCTTAAAACCTTAAGTTAAAAATATAAAATTTCCAGATTCGTATGTAAAACGAACTTGTCTACCTTTGAGGGAGAAGCAAAAATAAAATTAATTAATGGACCTGTAAAAACTGTACTATGAAAGGTCAGTGACCTTGCTTGAGCACACTACACAGATTATCGGAAATAAATTAAAATTTTAAATTTTTCTTTGAAGACAGAAATCAACAAAATTTGTTTTGTATCATCAGGCAGGAGTGAACAAAGAAGAACTGAAACTCACATGGATAATCTGGAAAAAAAATAGAAAAAAATATACACACGTGGATACTCCGGAAATGTTTTCAATGTATCCAGAAAAAAAGTTTAAAACTACCAAAGAACTTCAAAAATTAGTGCAAACAATTTTGGTAATAAACGTCTGCAATTCGAAAAGAGAAAATGTATTTTTTTCGATGTTCTGTCGATTTCAAATGGATTCTTTAACAATAGACAAGTTAAAAAGAGTTTTAATTTGCTTTTCAATTAATAATCGGAACTTTTTTTTGTTTTTTGTAAATAATTAATAATTACAGACAATGTTATTATTGTCTTACCTTGTTGATTTTTTCTTTTATTATTAATTTACTATTTTACTTTGTTAAAATAATAATGTAGAAAAGAAATCGGATGACGGTTAAGTTTTTTTTTTTTTTTTGTTAAAAACTACTGTGAAAGCTAAAAACTTTTTATTTCGTTTAAAAAGTTATTCATTATTATTCTGACATTTGACTTTTTTACATTTTTCACTTTCTTTTCTGGAGTTTCTTTCTGGCTAGAGAGACCGAAGTATTCGATAAGATTTGTTTAGATTTTTTCGTCTTTTTTAGGGTGCATACGTTGCTTTTTTTCTTTTTCTTTTAGCTTTTTTGTTGATTTTGTTGATTTTTCTGCATTTGGTGACTTCTTGGTTTTTCATTTCTTGGTTTTTCATTTCTTGTCAAGGAAAAAAATGCCTTATCAAGTCAAATATTGCTTCTGTTTTAATACGTTTTTTTGTTTAATTAATATTTCTTTTCGTTTAATTCAATTATTTGTCTTTCGTCAATCTCCATGTGTTTATAGGAAATTTGAAATTAGATTACTAAAAATGTATTAAAAACTATTCTTAAAAGGAAATATGATGTATGTAGTTATAAAGATTGTGCCGGAAAATATTAAAAAACAGTGTTGAATACAAAAACAATCCAGATATCCTTAAAACCCAAAAGAGTCCATTCCCTTCTGAACAATCGAGCTTTCCAACAAGCACCATCTGATTGAAAGGTAGAGAGAAGATAACGTCAGTCAGTTTAGGTGCCATACGTGATACACGCTTGGGCGATCATGTCTCGAAAGAGACATGACTGACTGGGCAGAACATTATCCCGCAGTAGGTTGCCATTGCTTTCTGCGGTAGACTGGTTGCCGACCAAGGCTATAGAACCCAATCTGTCCTGTTATTTAACCCATAACTGGAAGGAATAGACGGATTAATACCTTTCCCAAGGGTATTTGCGCGTAAGTGAATACAATGGATTCAGCTGGAATTTGAACGCGGCTCCCCGGTTGCTTGTTCCGAGCCGATATCCACTGTACCACAACGCACATCCATGTCGCCAAAAACGAAAAAAAAAACACACACACACATACACGTAAAACTCTTACTACGATGTGAAATTTGAAAGAAAGTTATTAATGACATGAAAATAATAAAACAGAATACAAAAGCTATAAAATAAGCTTGTACAAAATTTTCTTTTGTGTGGCAAACAATTAAGCATGATAACAAGATCTAATTACAATTCTGTTAGGCTCATAAAAAAAACAATTATAATTATTATCAAAAAATGTTTACTGAGTTTGATTAATTGGAGTGTAAAAGGGTTTTAGAAGGTTAATGATTTATTGGAGTTGCTGAGTTTTTGGTTTGTTTAGACAACACTAGTTCAGTTTTACAAACATTAAAAATGGGATAAATTTTCATAAAAAGCTAAAAATCGGGTTTAATACTTCTAAATTTCTGACAAACTTTCACAAACAACTATAGAAAGATAATTGTACATCTCTCAAAATTTGTAGTTTTCTCCTTTCTGCTTTTATTTTCTTTCCTTCTTTTTCTTTTTCTTTCAGCTTCTTTTTTTGTTGTTGTTAGTGCTTAGTTTTTTTTTCAGATCCCAGAGCCATCTGATATCTTCCTTGTGAATGCTGAAACCTTTCTGCTTTATTCATCTAAGTTTTACACCCAACCACTTTCACCTGTGAAAGCCAAATCCCTTCTGTATGTCTGACAAGCCAGACTCCTTAAATAGCCACCAATTGTCCTTGAATTGAAACAGAAATTTAATGATATGGCTTTGTAACTTACTTTACTCATTGGTTAAAAATCCCATTTATCTCTTTGAACTGTGCCTGTTTGCAAACTTTATTTCAGTTAGTCTGTTAAGTGTCATATGTGATACACACTTGGGCAATCATGTTTCGAAAGAGACATGACTGACCGAGCAGAAGATTTTCCCATAGTAGGTTGCCATTACTTTCTGCAGTAAACTGGTTGCCAAATAAAGGCTGTAGAACTCAATCTTTCCTGTTATTTAACCCTTAGCTGGAGGGAGAAGAGACAAATTAATACCTTTCTCTAGGGTTTTTGCCCGTATATGAATGCAACAAATTCAACTGGAATTCGAACTTGACTCTCGAATTTCTCATTTTAAATCGATATTCACTGCACCACAATGCACATCCTTTATTTTGTCAAGTTATAAAACCAACATGAGCTTCATTTTTTTTTAAACAAATTTTTTTAAAAAATTCTATACATATTATTCATATACCATCAGACTTCGTTTTAGAAGTTCTTGTAAAATATCAATTTAAGCCTGTGGTAATGTATACAGTGTAACCCTGATATAAGAGAGTTGTCGGGACCGGATGAAAGTTGTCTTATATCCTAGTTTCTCTTATATCAGGGTTTGGTCTATTTTATATACATTACCACAGGCTCTAATTTGGGACCAGATAAACTCTATCTTATATCCGGATTTCTCTTATATCCGGGTTATACTGTATAAAATAGACCTTGACAAGGTAGTACTGGGTCAAGAGGATGGCTGTTGGAAAACCCCACGTTTTGCAACAGGACTCTGCACCATGGAACACAATCAGGAAAACCAAGTCATGGCTGTCAGACAATTTAGATTAGGGTCGGGTCCTTGTTTTTTGTGTCCATGTCATAAGGAAATCCATTCTTAATGTACACAACATGACGATTTAGGTGGTAATACTTTGTTATGATGGGTGAGGAGCCCAGGATTGTGAGCTCCTGCAGTGGGATTCAGACATTGATACTTATTTCAAACAGGAATAAGGGGTCAGGTTTAGACTGAAAATGAAGATGGAGTTACACTTCTGGAAAGTTGGAATGTAGACCCCTTAAATTTTTTTTTATAGTCATATAACCCCAAGCAAGGCATTTTACTGCCACTATTTTGCAGGGGTTACATAGGAGGAAAGTTATGAGAAAGAGTGACAGGTTATAGGGGGTGTCAAGAAGTGGGTAAGAGAAGGATGAGAATACTAATAAGAGTGCAGTAGATGGAGAAAGAAGCATGACAGAGAGGATGCAGATTAGTGAGATAGGAGATGGCTATTAACTTTACATTTAAATTCTTGGAGATTGTAGCTGTCGAGGAAGTAAGTAAATGGAAGGGAATTCCACAGATGGGAAGTGTGAGAAAAGAAGCTGATGGAGTAGAATTTGCATTTACATTTTATTGGTTTCACAGTAAAAGGGTGTGACCTAGTTGCTAATCTTGTGGCTCGAGTAAATTCATATATATGGGGCACCAGTGAGCTAAGTTCATCGGAGTAGAAGCTGTGAAAGTATTTGTAGAAGAGACACAGAGAAGCCACATTGTGCCGTAGTAGGTGTAAGAGATGGTATACCTGGGGTCTACTTTTTTTTTAGGTTGGGTTTGATAGTTTCATTTGTTTTCAGTTTGATTATTTTCATGTTTGCCTTAGTTGATTCGGTTGATGACTAGTAGGCAGTGACACAGATAGCTATTGGAGATGCACCGATAAATGACTTAGTTTGAAACAACAGACAAAGAAGAAAAAATGAAACAAGAAAAATTATGTTTCTCCCAGTATAATAACGCCAATATTTCATGGACAAAATGGAATGACTGAAAGGAAAAAGAATGACAAACATACTTTATTCTCAAAGAGACTTTTATAATAATAAGACATATGCAAAACTATATATATATATATATATATATATATATATATATATATACATGTCCCATGTGAAGAATAATATATCATATATATCTACACAGCAAAGCAGAGTGTAAGGAGAAAGAAAAAGAAAGGGTCTAACCTATGATACAGAGGTACTCCTCTAATTGGAGAAGCTGTTTTTAGGGCTCCAAATCCAAATGGGCTAGATTCATCTATGTTCCAGGCAAGATCATATTCCACAAACTGGAAACAACAAACCTTAGGGTTTCCCAAATTGAGGACTGTGAGCTGGAGTTTCATTCTATATATTGGAAAGATATAATCCCAAAGAGAAACAACACTATGAACTTGTAAGCAGCTGGGGAGGCAAATTTAGCCTCAGTCTGGGTCAAAGGGCCCAGACTAAAAGAAAGCATCCTTACATGGTGGTTACTGAAAACAAACTGCAAAATGACTGGCACTTTTGTCACTGTATGGTGTTGTAGAGGATTTTTAGGTCCTTTACGATTTATATTACGATTCGTCCAACATACGATTCAAGAAAAATAAAGACAACAACTCCAATTTGTAACCAATAAATAAAAGTATATATATTCGATAAAATACAGCATTAAACAAAAAAAAACAAAAAAAAGCATGTAATGGTAGTATGAGGAATAATAAAGTAAGAGGAAAAAGTTGTTCCCCTTTAACTGTTTGTTGACCAAAATAAAGTCATTTAAATGAAAAAAGTTTTTTCTTGTGCTGAAAAGGTTTGTTATCATTGTTAGAAAGATTTTCAAGTAAGAATGAATAGCATGAAAAATACAATTATTTTTAATGTAATTGTAAATAGCACAAATTTTGGTCAAGAGTTCAAAGTTCAAAAGTTCTTGGTAAAAATGTTCAGACAGAAGACAAAGTTCTGTGTCTGTGTGTGCATTAGTGAAGGTATGAGTAGAGAGACTTATGTAGAGTCATTTAGCGACCTGGTCATCTACTGACAAGCTTGCTGAAAGCCACTGCTTTTAACAAAAGAGGGTGGCTTAAAAAACAAGTGCGGGAAAAACTGGGTTTACATAAAAAAATATGTGATTGGCTAAAAATTAACCAATCACCACACACATGTGAAAGAGCTGCTTCAGGGCCGAAAGATTAAAGGCAACTGCAATTACTAAATTATCCTATACAAGAACAGTAGTGATTTATTACCCAATCAAAGACGAGTAAATGACATGGACCGAATGTGGGTAAGAAAAACATAGCAACCGCTATAGTGTGATGTCATTAAAGGGCCATCATGTAACCCACATGACTTACCTCCATCAAAAAGATATTAGTGTCTTCTGTATCTTTACAAATCCATTTTGGGGTCAATACTGTTCTTAATCTATGTAAATTACATCTCTGATCTGATTAAATCTACAGCTACCTTATTTGATGATGACAATAAACTTTCTTGTTGCATCCATGACAAACAAGAATGTTCATTACTTCAAGACAATTTAAATTCACTTTGAGCTTGGAGTTTGTTATGGCATCTAAAATTCAATGCAAAAAAGTGTGTTGTGGGGAAGATCAGAGGTAAGTTGAAATGCACTAGATGGATATTTTTTCAAGTAAAAAACAAAGAGACTTGGGTATTCTATTTGCACGTAATATATATTTCTGAAATTGTAAAGGTCAATCAAAGAATAGATATGATTAAACATTGCTTTATGAATCTTACTTCCAAAGAAGGTAAAATCCCTTTTACACTACATTTATTCAACAAGTACTAGAATCTCTATGGGGCTGTTGAGCCCAAATTATAAAAAATATCTTGATTTATTGCAATCTGATCAAAATCAAGATACCATCCCTTCAGTCAAGGTGCCAGTTAACCAATCTGTGTAGCATATACAAAATAATGAGTGGCTATTATAAAATGCAAGTGAACAATTTCACTTCAAACAGGATAATCTGTAGTCACTCACACATAATTGATGAAACAGCACTCAAAAATGGTTGCAAGATTCGACTTCTTTGCCAAAAGGATGATAGACAAATAGAACTCTTTAACTAGTGATGTTTTGTGTGCTCCAAAGCTGGCTATTTTCATGAAGAAGCTGCAGATCCTGTTCAGTATATAGTACATTGAGATACATTCTGTATTTTGGAATAAATATTTGTTGAATTTATGTTATAAAAGAAAAGTTAATTCTCCATCTATCACATATATGTGTGACTTTGCATGTGTGTATCTAATGTATATGTGCATGGCTATTATGTGTAAGTGACTTATATGTGCCTGTTTATGTCCACAAACATGATTTGATTCAATTTGAAATGATACATTAAATTAATACATTTCCTGTTCATTCAGTCTGTACAACTCCTACCCTGTGCTGAGAAAAGCAGTCATAGAGTTAGAGACAAGGAAAAAAACCTTTAATTATTTGAACCAAAACAAAACAGTTAACTTTTTATTGCATATTGGTTACGATTGTAACCTTTCTCTAACCTTTGTTGCAATTGTAACCAATATGCAATAAAGGGTTAATTATAAGATTTTATTGAACATTTTAGAAATTATTTAATAATAAAATTATTTTGAAAGTTTAAAAAAAAATTGAAATATTTTTAGTTTTGTCATTGAATTAAAATATGCATATGCACATGCAAACATGCATGCACACACAGTCTGAATGAAATTGAAATGAACACAGGGATCGATCCCTGTCTGACAACAATGCCTGGGTAACAGGAAAAGAGTATAAATTAAAATGAGTGGCTTTTTGAAGCCACTTTTGTGACTTGTGTATTTAAAATTAATAATATTTTGTAATAAATGTAATAATTTAAATTGACAAGCAATTTAGATTTGAAATGTGGTTATCTTGCTCTTGGCTTGTTTTCATTTAAAATTGGTTATGTTTATTTGTTGACTAAAGAACATTTTTTCTTTGTTTTTCTTGAATTCTGTCTGAATTTCTAGGATAAAGAATTAACATTATTTACATTATCATATTGTCCTCATCTTTGTAGTTAATACCACAACATTTCAACCATTGTGCTCTCTGGTCTGCATCAGGTGTTTGTCAATCTGGGTAACCTTCAAAGATTTTCAAATGAAACCCTTTATTGAATCTGGGGGTGATGGATAAATTGTTCTCGTTCCGGTGACCATATATAGGAATATCTTTTGTTTAGTTCTTATTTTATAGTGTTCAGTTATTACCCATTCTGTTTCCACTGATTCTAATTTTTTGCCAGCTGGCCCAGGAATTGAACTCACAATCATTATATTTATGAATCAATGCTTTAATTCACTAGGCTATTGTTCTGTTGATTAAATAATGGTTTCAGTTTGATCAACAAGCACCTGATGAAGGATGAAGGAAATGGCCAAAACATTGTGATAATAACAACAACAAAGATGACAACAATAGTGCACATGTAAATAATGCAAAAAGTTTTTTTTGGGGGGGGGGGTGTCTATATATGATTTGTATTCGGAAAGATTTATCCTAAATGAAAAAAGTAACCCACCTATGGCACCTTAGTTCTATTAAGAAATACTTTGTTTATCTAAGCATCCCTTCCACTTTTTAAAACAGTCTCCAAAATCCTCTTTTGGGATTGCCATCAGCTGCAGTGTCTAATTGTGATTTTAACTAATTTAAAATAATAATGGGTTGCATGAAACTAGATCTGAAATTTAGGGTGCTGAAAAACTTGGGTAATGTGGTGTTTTGCAAAAAAAACTACCTGAAATGTGTAGAATCTATTAGCTAAGACATTATGAATGTGATATTCACACGATACCTGAATGCACTGAGTGAAGCTTCGTAGCAAGAAGAGTTATGACTTTGTAACAGTTGCAGTTAAGGCTTGGGATGGAGAGGTTGAGAACTTTCAAATAACTGAATACATTTTTAAAATATGGAGGATTTTATACATATTTACAGAGAATATAATGCACACATGACAGAGTTGTTAGAATGTTTGCTTTCTGACCATAAGATCCACACTCCAATCTCACCAAAGTCGACTTATCAGGAAGGTAACTTCTTGATATTATCAGCCTGTGGTTGTGATCCAAGCTTAAAGTATAGTTGGAAAGTGTCTGAGAACAACATTAACTTAAACCTTAGAAATAAAATTAAGTATAAGGAACTATTCAGAATCTGTTAATGGTTATGCAAGAAAGAAGTCACAAGTCATGGTGATTGTGCTCACCAGTCATACTGGCCTTGTTCAAACTGCTGAGTAGATCAGATTATGCGTTCCTTCCAAGAAACAGTAACTAATGTTCACTTAGCACAGATGTCGTAAAAACAACAAATGAGATCTGTGAGCATTGTATAAACACAAATATGTTTGAGCGATCATCTGAATAAGGTTTTGCTTACTTACCCTAGGTAAACAAAACCCGGGCATATACTAAAATGAGTAGGCTGCCGTTGTATATTAGAGAGCATCATAGCACAAAAAAAGAAGAACAAGAGAAAATTACATTTACGTGTATACAGACAACCAAAAGAAAGAGTTGGCTTACTAAAGAAGAAAAAACTATATTTATGAGCAGCCTTTGAGATTTCACTCGCCCAATCGACTCAGTCGATTAAAAACTTAATTGGGCAATAAAGTTTATTGTTTTACTCGCCCGTGGTCAATTAAAAATCTTGCAATGAAATGTGTCCTTTCAAATATATAAAAAGGAAATCTGATTCCTTTTACAACTCAAAAGAACCCCATTGAAGATTCACAACTTACTTAAAATGACTTACAATGAGATTATTGAACTTTTTGGTCTTATATATGGTGCCCGATTTACATCGAAATGTGTGGTTCAACAAAAGACAGTGACATCCTGCAAACATCAAAGCAAGATCTGACAAATGGAATTTAGATTGACAAGCCCCTGTCTTGCTTTTATCGTCCCAGTCAGTGTAAACATTCATTTAATTAACGCTTCCAGAGTGGAGGCAAAATGTCTCTGTTGCCCAGATTAAAGACATTCGCAGATTTTTAGAAACTCATTAGGAAAAATATTATCCTTGACTCAACATTTATATTTCCTTCCCGCTTATGAAAAATAAAAATGAACATTTGAAAGAAAGAAAAAAAATATGCATACTTCTTTCAACCATGCACTGAAAAACAAATTATACAAGTAACTTTTTTATAGAAAATTGTTGAAAAAATCAGATTTGTTATTTTTTTATCATCTATGAGATAGAGGTTGTAGTCAAACAGAAGAAAGAAAATATGAATTGAGGTACCTCCATTCACTTGCCCCAAAAAAAACAGTATATCATATTAGAAGGGCTCAAACTTAATAAAAACAAAGTTTTATCATCAAAATGTTTATGTTATTATTAAGAAGAAAGATCAAATTTTGTTGTTATTATTTTTTTTAATTTTTTAAACCCTTTCTAACATGTTCAAAATTTTAATTAAAATTTCATTTTTTGTTTGCCGTCAGCAATTCACGCTATGTTTATATAAGGCGTCTATGAAGTCGGTCGAGTAAAATGATTTTAGGGCGAGTAAATTTTCCCTCGCTCTCGACCACCGGTCAAGTGATTTCTTTTTCAAATCTCAAAGGCTGTTTATGAATATAATTATAGCTCAAAAAGAAAATAAACAAACAATGATATTTATATGTGTACAAATAGTCCAAAGAAAAACTTATCTCACAAAAGAAGATGAAGAGAAAATTATATATATGTGCATACAAATAATGCAAAGAAAAACAACTCACGAAAATGAAAATTATATTTGCATGTATACAGATGGCCAAAAGAAAAACAGTTCAGACAAGAAGAGAAATAGAAAAAAATCTAAATCTAAATCTAAACTTATTTATAAATGGAACTTTGTCTCTGTGTGTGTGTGTGTGTCTCTGTATGTGTGTGTCTGTGTGTGTGTGTGTGTGTGTCTGTGTGTGTGTCTCTGTGTGTGTCTCTCTGTGTGTGTGTCTCTGTGTGTGCGTCTCTGTGTGTCTGTGTGTGTGTGTGTCTGTGTGTGTGTCTGTGTCTGTGTGTGTCTCTGTGTGTCTGTGTGTGTGTCTCTGTGTGTGTGTGTGTATCTTTGTGTGTGTGTCTCTGTGTGTGTGTGTGTCTCTGTGTGTGTGTCTGTGTGTGTGTCTCTGTGTGTCTGTGTCTGTGTCTCTGTCTCTGTGTGTCTGTGTGTGTCTCTGTGTGTGTGTGTGTCTGTGTGTGTGTGTGTCTGTGTGTCTGTGTGTGTGTGTCTGTGTGTGTGTCTCTGTGTGTGCGTGTCTGTGTGTGTCTGTATGTGTGTCTCTGTGTGTGTGTGTGTCTCTGTGTGTGTGTCTCTGTGTGTGTGTCTCTGTGTGTGTGTCTGTGTGTGTGTGTCTGTGTGTGTGTCTCTGTGTGTGTGCGTGTGTCTGTGTGTCTGTGTGTGTGTGTGTGTGTGTGTGTGTGTGTCTCTGTGTGTGTGTGTCCATTAACTATAGACTCCAAAACGGCTGAACCGAGTTTCTTGAAAATTTACACAGTTTTACTATAAGCTTCTGTGAGTGTTCTTAGGTAGGTTTTGTGTTGAAGTACCCCCAATAAATATCGATAATCGAAACAATCAGATTATAGAAGGAGTGGTCCGATTTTAATCAAATTTGATACACTCATAGACAAAGACATAAGAAACGATATTCAGAAGTTTCAAGGTTGCAGTTCTATCCTTGGATGACTTATCTGACTCTGATATTGGAAATCGATACCCCGACATCCTACTGGGTCTGATCAAAATCAGTTTTTCAGCCCTTTTATTTTAGTTTTTGCTTCGGGTTTGGCTCTTAGTAGGTATAATTGTAGTTTTTAGTCTCAGCCGTGATACCATTTACTCAGAGGACTTATTTAGCCTTCAAAATTCAGTTTACGATGAAAAATATTTATTTGATATCGATACCAGGAAATCAAAATTTGACTTACATCCATTCATTTTTCTTTCAGTCTACAGTTTCGCTTTAACTGGAAACAACTATTGCTTTTTAGTCTTTCGTGTCAATGTCCAAAAGAGTCTGAGCTCCAGGACCATGGATTAGTTTTAAAGCTTTCATTACACCTGAGCAATGCCAGGCTATACTGCTAGTTTATATATAAAAATAATATTAATAATGTATAAAAAGTTATACTAATGGATTCTATTGCGTCCTACATGTCATTCCAAAAAAGTTTTAATTCATGAAGTAGTCGTAAAAATAAAGAAATTAGAAATAGAACGTTTGTAAGATGCCAGAATGTTCCAGTAAAGTTGAGAGAGTTCTAAAAGTTCTAGAAATATGCAAATTCGGTGTTAGCCCCTATAAAAATAGATTTTGGGCAGTCAGTTGTTACCAGGGTTTGCTGATGTTATCAACTCCAGCTATGATTTAAGGATTTATATCCAGCTGAAAGGATTGTAATATTTGGTATCTTTGTGGGTATAATTGACAAAGAAGTGGATACAAATATTAGCGTTGAGACGAATATTTTATTTTTATTATTTTTACATACTTTCCTGTTAAGTGTCTGCTGGCAACAGAACACTTGTTGCCTGCTTAGAAGCCAGAGAGGGACTGGCCAATCCTTTAGGTCAAGCATGGGTCAGGGAGATAGAGAGAGTAGGGGAAAGAGAAATAGTAGCAGAGAAAGAAAAGGGAATAGATTTGGGTATCTTAGTTCTTGGGAGTTATTTAGAGACAGAGAGAGTAAAAGAAACAATGTATTCTCTGCATGGTAGTAGTATCTGACCTGAGGTCATTTTGGTTCATTCCTACAGGATCAAGAAGTTGTCAATCAACAAAAACCTGAAAGAGAACCTCATGGAACTATATGGGTAAATACATATTTTCGACTATTTCATTGACCATACTTAAAATATTTCTTTATATACTTATTTGAGGATTTCCAAAAAGTATAGCACTTAACTTCCTCGCCTACTTAACTGGGTAAAGAAAAAGATACTTGATTTTTTACCTTCCCCTTCTCTCCTCATAACATTCGCCAGTAGTAAACTCTATGTTTCTTGTTTTGAATGCAACAAAAATTGTATATTTGTAAATATTATATTTGATGTGTTTTGTAAATTAAATATCTGTCTGTGATTTATTTCTGAGTTTTGGTCAATCATTTTCTTTTCCTTTTGTTACACTTAAGATGTAACACTATGCTGAGTAGACCTTAGTTACAGTTTTTGGGAGAAAGCGCGTTATCTAGCATGTACAACAGTTTGAACAAAGCCAGGATGCTCAAACACTCAGTCATGATGAATTGTGACTTCGAGCTAACCCAACCATGAATGGCTCTTCAAAGAGAGCCATCTACCCAAATTCACTCACAAGGCTTGGGTCAACCCATGATGTGGTTTTCAGGCATTTTTAAAGGTGCTGCACACTGGGATTGCCTCTCCCAGCTTGATAACATGGTGATATTCAAACCCAGGTTTCATGGTCAGAAAGCAAACGTTCTAACTACTTGACCCTGCATCCACACACACACACA
The DNA here is from genome assembly GCA_037127315.1 of Ascarosepion bandense. Taxonomy (NCBI): domain Eukaryota; kingdom Metazoa; phylum Mollusca; class Cephalopoda; order Sepiida; family Sepiidae; genus Ascarosepion; species Ascarosepion bandense. The sequence goes on along the minus strand of JBBBDQ010000490.1, from coordinate 3,264,392 downwards.
CACACACACACATATATATGTGTGTGTGTGTTATTTCAAGTTATTTATGACTCGTGTAAGATTTCAATTTTGGTCTTTTAGTTCAGAATTTTTCATACTTAAGTCAATGTGATGTTGTGCTTCTTTATATTTCTGAGTTTTGGTCAATCATTTTTTTTTCCCTTTTGTTACACCTTAACACGTAACAATTCACATTTGTACAGACAATTTAAATAAAAAGTAGAAAACATTAATGGGATTAGTGTAATATGTGAGATGGTCACAGAGTTTGTTTGAAATTAATTAGTTTGCTGAATAGAAGAAAATTCCCCCCCATTAGAGACAACTCTTAATATTGTTGTTTGATATCTCCAGGAGCATAAAGAGATCAAGAGGGTTTATGTTGCTTCTTTTTATTGTCCTGAATAGAACACCACCTAACAGGCTTGGCAGACAAGGTGAGATAATTACTAGTTTAATAACTATAAACGGGTATCTCTTCAAACTTGTGTAGTCAGGTCCTCTCTGGTTGGTTGCCAAGCAATATCAAGGTTGCACAACTAGTTCTTGAGATATTCAAAATGGCTGGATATGTTCCAAACTGATCTAAGAGTATGGTAAAGAAACTTATATTGCAGAAGCTAAAAAGGAACCAAAAGAATGGTGTGTGTGGGGGAAAAACTGGTATAAAAGAAAAGTAGATGAAAGCAAGAATGCTAATTGCAGAGTACACACACCTTAAATTGCAATATGAGTATATCCCATGACAACACCCGCTTTAATTCAATGAGCTAGAACTTGTTTCTCACATTTCAAAGTGTGCTCAGGATTTAATGGCATTGTCCCAGATTTTTCAATAAACGTGCACAGATAAATAAGACTTTATTTATATAACTTAATATATTTACAACTATTATTCATCATAAATATAACATTTTAATTTAACCAATAAAAAGACATATCTAAAATTCTATCCTTTGTACTTAGATATTGCATTAAAATAGAAGTTTAATATTCAGACAAAAAGGATTTGTAATATTTCCAACACATTTATGAGCAAGTTAGACATTTTCACTTTTAAGAAGTATTGGTTTTTTCTTGATATTATTAACACATGCACTTGAAAGGCTTCTACTGTATGTAATGCAATATCTAGCAAGTTCATTTCACAGACTAATTCACTCATCAACAGTGCTATGGTGGGAACTTTACCTCCCCACTTTTTGCTGAAAGTGAGAACTAAACAGACTAAATTTGTCTTCATAGTGTCAATCTATGATAATAATATTGAACGGAGCTGTATCATTTATCTAAATACATTACTGCCATTAATTTTCAAAATAAATCAGAAAACAAGGTCTCATTCCTGGAAAATAAGTACAAGCAAAAAGAAAAAAAAATTCATTTGAAATCTAAAGAAAAACTGTTTATGAGAAGAATAGATAAATTTAAAAAATAGAAGCAAGAATCCTTAAAACTTAATATTTGATTTAGCACCACCCACCACATTTTTTTATTTTGTGAGATACCCTGCTTGTATCTTGAGTTAGATTCTCGCAGGATGTCCCACACTGCACTGTGATCTTGCATGAGACTAGGCTCAATTGACCGAGCAAAGAATTTGAGTCTGTAAGCATTAAGCAATGAATGTACACAAGTTTAAGTTGGAAGACAAGCTAATCTTTTTTTACTTACTGCAGCTCATATTTGTGTACAGTGTAACCCTGATATAAGAGAGTTGTCGGGACAGGATAAACGTGCTCTTATATCCGGATTTATCTTATATCAGGGTTTGGTCTATTTTTACACAGTGTAACCGGGGTATAAGATAAACTCGGATATAAGAGAACTTGTATCCTTGCCCGACAACTCTCTTATATCAGGGTTACACTGTACTAATTTTGTTTGGCATATATTGTTGCATAAAATTGTTAACTTATTCAAAACAAAAAACAGAACCTGCATCAGAAATGATATGATGATCACCTCAACTTCCAGTGATTTGTTTAATGTTCATACTAGAGAAGAAAAACTCAAATGCTTGTAAAATCTGAAGAAATGGCACAGTCGTAAAAAAAAGCATAGCACAACAAATTTAAAGCCTTTTTCTTCACTTTATTGACGGAGAACGTTTCAACTTTAATTAGGTTATCAATTTTTTACTAAGTTATGTTTCTGTACGTTAAATATTCAATCAATATTATTATGAGGAGGGACCCTTGTTTTGTAAGTATGTTATTGTTATTTCCAGCACAAATAAACTTGGATTTCTCTTCAATAATACATGCATCTATTTTACTCAGGCAGATTAAAATTGTTAAAGTCTTCATTGTTTTTTTTTACCCTCTAAATGTCGAACGTTAGAAGGAAAATATAAAAATTATGAAAATAAGAAAACGTGAAATGACATTTTGATTGGTTGTAAACTTTATTCTCTCTCAATTGCATTTTTTATTTTATTTTTGTGCTCATTGCGCTGTGAAAGAAAACGTAAAAAGAAGTTTATTAATAAAGAATTATTGTTTCTTTCTGATATTAAAGGCGAAAAATTTCATTTTTAGGAGAGGTGAGTTCTTCCAACAAGTTACAAAAAAATGACCGTTGCGAGATTTTTTTAAAACGGCGTTTAAATGTTTTTTAACATGTGTCCACACAGATCTAAAAGATATTTAAAGCAAAATACAAACATCTACAATAATGTTTTCTACTTCTAATAAAATTCTCTCTCCTATTTATATTTTTAATATTTCATTTATTTGACCTTGAAACAACCTACTAAACTACTCTTACTACTATGTTGAAGTTTTAAATGAAACCTTTTCAGTCGTTGGTAAATAAATACCTAATACAGTCAACACTCATAAATGAAGTAATAATCATTTTTTTTTAGGAAGCCGTGGTCTTTTTTTTTATTATTATTATTTATATATTTATGTATTTTTCTTCTTTTACGCTTTTGTTTCTTTAAATAGGAAAGACGATTTTATTCAGGTAAAATCTGAGCCGGAAAAGGGGTGTGCTGGTTGTGTCACGTGACGAGCACCTACTTTCTAGCATCCTTCGCTCCCCTTCGTCTTCGTCGGTGGATCACTCGAATAGACCCTTCCTACCACGTGACCAACATACAGTGGATGTCAGTATGCCAGTTGACGCTATGGACGACTATGAGAGACCTCCCCCTAGGATGGTGAGATTTCAAACTAAAAAAAAGAAAAATAATACTAATTTATTTTCACATTCACTCTATTTGCATCTCTACTAATCGTCTATCTAGTTTCTCTTTTTAATCTTAGTCTGTACATTGATATTGGTGTTTACGCGCATCACCGCTCTTGCAAAAAGAAAAAGAGGGGGGTTGTCTTTATATTTCTACCGGCTTTATTGAATAATTTATTTATTTAACATTTAAATACACCTTTTTTTTGTTTTTATAAATATTAGATCTTCACTTGATCTTCATAATAAACATTTTATGCAGTTATCAATGTGCAATATCTCATTTGTTAATAAAGAAAGATAATTCAATTTTTTATCAGCGAAAAAAAAAGAGCATTTCATTTTTTTAAACGTTACCGTGTGAAATTTTTACTCCATGTTGAATTGTCTGTTATTCGCATTTACATTATTCGTTTATATATATATATATATATATATATATATATATATATATATATATATAAATACTACTTAGCTCTTTTAAGTTTTTCACGTTAGAATTAGTTTGTGTTAAAAACACCATCTCCCCAATTATATAGATTCATTTTCTTCCTTAATGTCAGCTTTTGGGATTTCAAAACTATATTTCACTTCATTTTTTTTTTTTGCCTGAAAATTGAAAAACTATCTTTGCCGTTTATATATGAAAAAAAGAAGTGCTTGAATTGTTTTCACGTTCACAATGTGTATATAATTTGAAATCGCGACAGTTTCGTTGAAGTAATATAATTTTGATTAATTATTTTTTAAGATATGATTTTTAGGATATTTAATTTACTGTAGAAAAGCACAACGTCAACTTGTATATTGTTAATTTAGTAGATACACTAAAGTTCCATTTTTTTGAATTAGTTCTGATAAAACACTATATATCTTCAAAAATTTTAATTTTATTTTTCCTTTACACTTTTATTAAATTAAAAACTTGGTAATATAAAAAAATTAATTTCTTTTAAAGAAAATTGCTTCCGGTACTTGAAATAAGTGTTCATTATGTAACCAAAATGCCTGCTTCATAAAGTAGAAAAAAACGTTTTTAAACTTATTCTGTTTTAATATTTCATTTGTTTTAATTGTGAGAAAATACTTTATAATTACATTTTTTTTTAATTGCTCATGTGAAAAAATATTACCTTAGTAGAACGAGTTATTTTTGCTTAATGAAATAGGAATTTTTATAGAAATCCTAACCGTCTCTTGAAAACAAAATGTAACAAAGAATGAGGACGATCATTTTTGCTGCTACGTTCACTCGAAATACAGGTTAAATTAGTTTTCAATATTACCGCCAGAACACCCTTTAAAACTGCATGTCTAGGATTAATGCAGTAAAAATACAACCACACCCAGTTAGCTCACAAAGTTATTCATATTTACTTTTATTTTTGGAATGCTTATGAAAATACTTAAAAAATATATATATATATATATTAATTTTCACCACATGTGTCAAAGATGTCAAGAAAGAAAATCAAGATGACTCATTTTTTTTATACGATCAACTTTACTTCTTTTTGTGCAATCAATGCTTGAATACTTTTTAAAACATTGTTAATAATTTTCAAGTGGAGATTTTTTTTTTTTTTAGATCGAAATCTCATCTTTAAAGATTTAAAAAAAATATTTCATATTTGATTTGAATTTATCAAGTTTATTGGCAATGATTTTTTTTTTAGTTTTAAACAGTAATCGCTCTTTTTTAATACGTTTTGAATTCCCAATGTAATTCAGAAAAAAATCATTTTATATATAATATATATATATATATATATAATTTTTATCTTTTTATTTATTTTCTATGGTATTGGCAGAACCTGATAGGTAGGTGACTTTAATATAGTATATATTCAGTTTTTAGAAAAAGTAGGTGGTAGTGAAGGGATAAGTAAGTCTTTGTGTATTTTTTTTTTTTTTCTCAAGATTTCTTTTTAATTACATTAATTTTTTAAAAAATCCAAATTAAAAATTTGAAAGATTTGAAACACCTGCCTCGTTTTCATTCTTAACGCTAACTTTGCAACCCCCCTTTCTCCCTCTTTACACATAGCTAATGTGTTGGCCGTCCTCCTAATCATGCCGGAGGTAAAGTCTCTTGCTGGCTCGCTATCTGCATAGCCTTGCCGCAAAGAAGAGAATTTCTTCCGTCCGGTTTGTACATCTACTTGTATTTTTCATCATGAGAGAATCAAATAAACATAAACTTACATTAATATATAATATATATATATATATATATTTTTTTTTTTAATGATTTATCTAAGGTCAACCTCTCGTTTATTAAGTACCGGAGTAATAGTTGCCGGCTTCGAAGCTAGATCATTCTCCTCGGCCATTGAAAAATGATAAATCTTATCCAGCTGCATGCAACGAATCTGTTGTTCCTTTTTTTCCTCTTAGTCTTATGTCTGCTTGTCTCTCTCAGTTCTTAGTTTTTTCTCTAATAATCCAAGCTTTCGGATTCGCCATGTTGTCTTTGTTTTGATTTATCGCCCAGTACCGCATAAGATTTAATGGCTGATTTGTCATCGATCATATAATTATCAAACTTGATCTACTTTTTTATTTAACATTTTTCTGTTATCCTTATCGTTTCATTTTTATTTTTCCAGTTTTTTCTCTGAGCATCTTAAAAGTTTAAAAAATTCATTGCTTCCTACACTCACTTTTGCTAATTTCTTTAACCTCTTCTTAACTGAACATGTAAAAGAAAAACAAGTATATTCAGCCAGTTTCGTTTGTTGACCTCGTTTTTCCTTGAATAATAAAAAATAAATTGTAATTAAAAGAAGAGTTATCAATTATTTTTTTCATTAATCACTTAAGATCATTAATTCATTACTTATCTCTTTTTGTCAATGATTTTAAATTTAAAAAAAAAATTAGTCAATAAAAATTATTTTTTGATCATGTTTATGAAATTGCTGAACGAGTTTGTTAAAATTAAAAGATCTGGAAATTCAAGCATCAAGAATTTTCTTTGAGCTTTTAGTTTGATTTTGTTTTTAATTGTTAGATCTTCTATTACCCTTCATAACGAAAAAAAAGTCTTTCAAGGCTTTCTTAGTTTTTTTATACTGTTTTAATATCAAGGGATGATAAATCTCTTTATATCGAGATAATTGATCTAATGATTGTAGCGCATAGAACTTCGTACTTATAAAAAAAAAATTAAATATTTAAAAAAAACTTTCGAAGATACGTGATTTAAGCTTTCCTCGCTGTTTTTAGTTTATTTCTTCAATTAAAAAAAAGTTAACTGATAGGATTACGCTACAAAACCGTTCGAATTGAAACCCGAAATTTTAATTTTAAAAAGTCTTAAAGGAAAGACTCAACGAAACTTGAAAAAATGGTTTGAAAGATTAGGAAGACGAGCAACTGCTAAGTTATTGGTAAGCAAAAAGAAATATTAGAGAGGGAAAGAGAGAAGTTCCTATTACAAAGACAACCATTTTCCTCTTCTGACTGCTACTCTACCAGACCAAAATATTGATGCTACCTTTTGTGTAGCTTCCTTTTAAATAGTCTTAGACTAGTTTTATCGTCAGATTTTTGTCTTTCGTTCTGATAGTGGAGTTTTATGTCCGATTTTTCACTTTGATGATCCTCATAATTTCAGAAAATGACTTTATTTTGGTTTATGTATTTTTCTTTTTTTCATTTTTTTTTTTTTTTTTCAATATGCTTTTTATGGAAACTGGGCATTATAAATATTGATTGTTGAAAAAATTCTTTTGAAGAAATTTTTTATTCTGAAAAAATATTGGCGTTAATTAAAGATGGCATTATTTTCCTTCAATAGTGCCATTCTATTAAAAAAAAAAATGACATTTGAAATTAAGTAAATACATGTTTAAATGCAAAAATCAGCAGTTGCTTCAGAGCTGCATTTTAATCAAATTGCCAAAGTTAGAAAAATTATAAAATTAATAAATATACCTACCTAGACATTTTTTTCTTCAAAATATTGCAAGAATTTATACCAATTTTGACATAATGGTTGGCTTTAGAATGAAGAATTTTTCTTTTCAGTATTCTAGACGAGGTCGGAAACATTTTGATGATGGACCCGACTCGGAGAAATTCCGTAAACTTTTCATTGGTGGTCTAAGTTATGATACTAATGAAGAGAGTTTGAAGAAGCACTTCACAAAATGGGGAGAGATTGTTGACTGTGTGGTCATGAGGGACCCTAAAACTAAATGGTAAATAGTTTTATTCTATTTTTTCTTAATCTGAATATCCTTTTTGTGTGGGTTTCATCAATTTTCAGCAGGAAAAAATTCTCTTTTTCATAAGCTTGTAAATTACAGTTAAGACTTGTTTCATATGACCCTTTTCTTAAACCATTTGTTTTTGTTTTTTCTTGGAAAGGTCAAGAGGGTTTGGCTTTATTACTTACAAGAATGTAAGTGAAGTTGATGAAGCTCAAAAGCACAGGCCTCATGTTCTTGACAATCGTGAAGTTGAGACTAAAAGGGCCATGCCGAGAGATGTAAGTATATTTGATTTACAACCAGATTTATTTTATTAAAAAATTTCTATTTTTATCAGTTTTTATTTTATTAGTAATGGTTTAGGATACTTTATGCTTTCAGTAAAAGTGAAAATAGGTTTGACCACTTTTAATATTTACAATAAATCAATGAGTTTCTTTATTGATTCTTGCTTTTCCATTTAGATTGTTTTATGATATTATAAATTTTAGATTTTAAAAAAATGGCACTGATATTCAGAATTTAACAAACTGGGTTACTTATTTTTAGTTCATTTTATTTTCAATTATTACCATTTGGCACAAACAATAAATAGCAAGTGTATACAGATTATCCATAATCAACAGTGCCTTTTTATAGCCATTTCTCAATTATTTTGTCAACTAAGATTGTTATTTTTTTTACATAAGTAGTAAAATAATTGTTATATAAGTAACACAGTTAATGATAAGTGCTGCATAATTTATGTAAAAAAATTGATAATCTTTGTATTTTCTATGTTTACATATAAAAAGTAAATAAGAATAATTTACTTTTATTTACAGGATGCTGAATCTCAAGCAACTGTGAAGAAAATGTTTGTGGGTGGTCTCAAGGAAGACACCACAGATGAACAGTTGAGAGAGTTATTTGAGCCTCATGGCAAAATTTCTACAATTGACTTGATTAGTGACAAGGCCACTGGAAAGAAGAGGGGATTTGGTTTCATTTCATTTGAAGATTATGATACCGTGGATAAACTAGTATGTAAGTAATCAGTGCTGTTTTGATTATCAATTCTTGTTTTTGTTGTTGCAAGATTTTAGCCTATCCATTTCACAACTGCCTTCAAGTATCCAGTGACTAATGTAATTAATATTTTATCAAATAAATTTTAATCAATTTCTGTCAACATATTTCTCTTCAGATATTTTGCATTTGCTGAATAACTTTTTGTGCAATATTGAAAATAAAATAATTTTTTGTTTTAGTGAAAAAATACATGAGTTTGAATGGTAAACAAATTGAAGTGAAGAAAGCTTTATCCCGCTCTGAAATCAACAACAGCAGAATGGGTGGTCCTGGATTTGGTAAGACCCTTTCTTTTTTCTTTTTTTTAAGCTGAGATTTTAAATTAAAATTCAATATATCAATAATTATCTTAAAATATTTCACTCCATCTATTTATTAGCTGAAAAAAATCCCAAATTCTATAATATGTGTGTATTACTACACTATGCTATTTTCGTGTATACGCTTGTTAAAGCATTTCAACTTCAAAATCTTACAGGTCCTCGAGGTGGCCGTGGGGGCATGGGTGGAAGAGGTGGTGATGGCCCTGGTATGGGTGGCGGTATGGGTGGTGGAAGAGGTAAGTGATTTATTTTTTTATTGATTTTTTTTTTTTTTAATAATTTGCTTAAAGGCAAGTATATAGATAATTTCATATTTATAATTAAAAGATCAGCAAACGTTCCAATAATACATTCATTGTGAGATCTTGTAATGGATGCATTGAGTGTACAAATAATTATTGCAAATTTTATTAATATTCTGATATCTTTTTACATTTATAACAACTGTTTAATTCTTAAATGTTGCCCCTCTACATTTTGTGAAAATGTTAAATGCATTAAAGCATCATATTTTATTTGTATGCTTTTGAATATGCGTAATATTGACGCCCCACTTTCTTTTAATATATATAAGTTTTTTTTTAGATGTTTCTCAAATTGTACCTTTTTGTATTTATCTGCAAAGTACTGAAATGTCCACTGTTAGTGTCATTTTGTAATAAATAATAATTCCTGGGGAAAGCTGCTTTTAATTATTTCATTTTTATTACAAAAAATAATCTCTTGTTTTCTGTTATTGGCAGACAAGATGGTTTAAAATGTTAAAATTGTTTGGCAAAGCAGTTTACTTTATTTTCTCTTTATCCCCTTTCCCCTCTCTCTTTTTATACTAACATCTGTTGATCTGGGTATTTAGTAGAAAATCTACAGGTTTTTATGGTTGCTACTCCTCCTATCCCTATGCTGCTAATATGATTGTTATTCAATTAAAATCATTCTTAGTATTTTTATTTTTTAAATGCCTTATATTTAAAGAGGATACGGATCTTTACAATTTAGCTTTTCAATGATTGACCTCTCAACATGATTTCCCTTCCAAAATATTAATCAGAGTAGTTTAGTTATAAATGAATTATTTAAAAGTCAATGAAAAGTCTGGTCGGCTTTATTACTTACAGGAGGCCCTGATGGTGACTGGTCACCAGGTTTTGGCGGTGGATATGGAGGTGGAGGTGGTAACTTTGGTCCTGGCGGTGGATATGGAGGAGGTATGAAATTTCTATCTCCCTTCATCTTTTAAGATATCAGTGACATGCTTTGCTATTGATCCTTACAAGCTTTAGTTTAAAATAAATCTCTTAATTGTTAAATTTGACTGCAAAGCATTTCAACCCGTTAGAATAAAACTTAAAACAATAGTAGGGGTGCTCAACAAAGATTATAGATTGTAATTTTTAAATTCTTTTTAACAAGGATATATTAAATGATAATTTTCTGAAGTTGAATGTTTTATTTTCTTAGTTTTTCTATAACCAAATTGCAATGCAGTCATTGAGATTCAAGATGTGTTCTTGTGTCCCTTTACTGATTTCTTCTTTTAGGCCCTTTTAATTTAAATATCCATTCTGGATAAATATTTCACCAATCAGTCATTTTTTGACTATTGAGTTTTATGAATTCTGCAGGCCCATCTCGAGGAAGTGGTGGTGGTGGTGGCGGTGGAAACTGGGGTGGTCCACCTGGTTAGTATTTCCCTTATTCCCTTTCCTCTTTTTAACTGTAAAAGTTTTTTCTAAAAACTCACAAAATTATTCCTGTTCCCCTCTCCAAAAAAAAAAATTTAAATTGTATTTGCCAAAGAACGTTGACTTTTCCTTTCACTCAAGTGTCTATTTTATCTCATCTAAGCCTTTTCTTTTCTCTTTATCTGCAAACCTCAAGTAATAATGCTTTTAGTTTCTGATAAGTTTGAATTTTCTACTTTTACAACAAATGTAACAATAAATTGGGAACGGTTTAAATTACCACATCGACCCCCGTAAATTATACTGGGGTGTACTGTTTTATTGAAATATACAAATATGGCTCTTCCTGAATTTGTAGTTTTTTTTTTTTTTTTTTTTTTTTTTTCTTCTTCTGGTTCTATCAAGATGAATTTTCACCAATAGGCTTGACCTGTTGCTGTAAAATTATTTATTCATATTTTAACATGTATTTGTGTATTTATTGTATACAGTTCTTACAGACATTTTTCTTACCAGATCTTTTTTACTGTTTTATTCTATGTTCCAGGAAACTTTGGTGGGGGTGGCTATGGAGGTGGTGGTGGCGGCGGCCCAGGTGGCTATGGAGGTGGTGGTGGCGGCCCAGGTGGCTATGGAGGTGGTGGTGGCGGCCCAGGCGGCTATGGAGGTGGTGGCGGTGGCCCAGGCGGCTATGGAGGCGGTGGCGGCGGCCCAGGCGGCTATGGAGGTGGTGGTGGTGGTGGCGGTGGTCCTGGCGGCTATGGTGGCGGCGGTGGTCCTGGCGGTGGTGGCTATGGAGGTGGCGGTGGTGGCCAAGGCGGATATGGAGGTGGCGGTGGTGGTCCTGGTGGCCAAGGCGGATATGGAGGAGGTGGTGGCTATGGTGGTGGCCCAGGTGGCGGAAGTAGTGGTGGAGGCGGCGGCTACGGTGGAGGCGGAGGAAGTGGAGGCGGCGGCTACGGTGGCGGAGGAAGTGGGGGAGGCGGCTACGGTGGCGGAGGAAGTGGAGGCGGCGGCTACGGTGGCGGAGGAAGTGGAGGCGGCGGCTATGGCGGTGGTGGTAGCGGAGGTGGAGGCTATGGCGGTGGAGGAGGTGGAAGTGGTGGTAGCGGAGGTGGAGGCTATGGCGGTGGAGGTGGCTATGGTGGTTCAGGTGGTGGTGGCTATGGTGGTTCGGGTGGAGGTGGCTATGGCGGTGGTGGCAGCGGCTCAGGTGGAGGTGGCTATGGCGGAGGTGGCTCAGGTGGAGGTGGCGGAAGTGGGAACAGTGGTTATGGAATGGGAGGTGGTGGTGGTGGTAGCGGTAGTGGAGGTGGCTATGGCAACTCACATGGCAATGACTTCCAAGACGGATTTGGAGGTGGCAGCAGTGGTGGAGGTGGTGGAGGTGGAAGTGGTAAGTATATAACTTTTGAACAAATTCAAATATTTTATTAATATTAATTTAAATATGCATGTTAAAAATTTTAAAAACTGAAATAAAATGATAAACTAAGATAAGGGTTTCCTTGTAAAATCCTCAATAACAACTCATTGACTTTTAAAAGTTCTTTCAATTTGTGAATTTTTCATTTGTGATAGATTAAAAGAATTGATGAAATGCTGTTAATTATTGGTTATAAATTAATAAATCTAATCCTGCAACTGATTTTTGCTATTTCATAAAGTGGGGAGGGAACTAAATCCATTTTAAATTGCCTCTTGTTTATATAAATATATTATATTATTTGGTTTTTGAGGAACTTAATTAAAATTGAAAGATATAACAAAAGGTACATTTGAATCACTTTTGCTTTTTATCCTAGGCGGTGGCAGTTGGCGAGGCAGCAACAGCTATGGCAACAGCTATGGAGGTGGCCCTATTAAAGGCAGTGGTTCTGGTGGTGGTGGTAGCTACTCCCAAAGAGGATCTGGACCTTATGGAAGTAATTATATTTACATACATATCTTTCTGTGTGTGTGTGAGAGAGAGGGGCATTTTAATTTAGTATCGATTAACTAAAATTAATGGCATTAAATAATCACCTGTATGTGGTAAGACAGTTGAGTAAGGTAATAATGTTACACAGATAAGTCTCAACTCTTTAACTTTTGTAAGCAAGATGAAGAAAAACTACATAAATACTGGGTGTGATGAACAAATTGTCATCTTATTTTAACAGATATATTTACCAAAATTACAACAAAAATATCTTAAAATACTAAAGAGTAAATTTATTCAATAAAATTGCCATTAGTTTCAACCATGTCCTTCAGATGACTTGCATCTCTTTTAAACGCTCTCATTGTTTAAGTTGGTGAATACTGCCATATCCCTTGCTTTCAGCTCATCTTTGGTGTTACAAGGAGTTTTGTCGTTCTTTTGCTCAACTGTTCAAAACAAATGATAATGAAGGGGGATTACAGTCTGGGGAGTTAAGTGACCAGATGTACAGGGTGATGTGGTTGGAGAAATTGTCTAACCGGCATGGCCGGGTTCTCCTGCTTGTGGGGCATGGTATGTAATTCTGTTGCCATGCTGAGGATCTTTCAGCAGCCAGCCTATTGGCCCAGGGCAGCATTATCTCCCCAAGGCACTTGACTAAGCTTCTGTGTTGAAACTTGAGTCCCTGTGGGGGGATGAATGGAGGCATGATGTTGCCATCACTAGTGGTCATTCCAAACACCTTTGAAATCGCTATAAGATTCATTCAACTGTTTCTGAATCCTCTACGCTATACTCAAGCGCTCTGAAATATTTGTATTGGAGCTTCCGGCATGAATCCCAAGCAGTACAGCATGCTGTTTCCAATATTGTCGTGGTGGGTTTTTTTCACTGACCGTGCTCAACTGACTCTCGAAACAATGCCAATGCACAAACTAATATATAGTGGTGACAATTTACCCATCACACCCTGTATGAACAAAACCAAGAGTTTCAATATTTAGAATTTATAAATGAATCAATTTAGTATTTCATTAATAAAAATATTTCCTTCTGAGATCACTATTTAATTTAATGTGGAATTATCTTGAAATTTTTTTGTAGATTTGAGAATGTCATAATATTAAAGAAAAATGCAATTTAATCTTGGATCATGATTAACCAGTTAAAGCATCCAAGTATATTTAAAAAATATATATATATTATTGATCATAAATTTTTTATTTTAACAGGTGGTTATGGTAGCAGTGGTGGTGGCGGCGGTAGCGGCTATGGAGGTGGCGGTGGAGGAAGTGGTGGCGGCTATGGAGGTGGTGGCAGTGGCGGCGGAGGAGGAGGAGGAGGCGGCGGCAGTTACAGGCGATAATAGTGCCTAATGGGAAGCAGCTCAACATTCAGGTATTTGACCATTTTCCATAATTCTGGCTCCACCCAGGTGGAAATAGGTGTGAATGTATGTGTGTGTATTTGCCAGTAATTTTATAAACAAATTAGGTAATAAAATTTAATCTATTTATGACAAAAAAACGTATAAAAGAATATTTATATATTGGTATTTGTAAATGCTTAATCCTGTTAGGATTTTATAGGGTTTTGATACATTGAACATTTTCAGAGGAATTATTCTCAATTTCTAAAGGATTCTTATTTCTTCCACAAATAATCTAAAATTCATAGTAGTTGACCTTAAAACAATTTTCAGAAAAAATAAAGTTAACTTCTTTACCGCTCAGTTTATTTTTTAGACTTTAAATTTAAATTTAGTCCGGAGTTTAGTTAGATGGTAGTGTGAAAATTTACTTGTTTTTTCTCTTTTCACTCCATTCAGTTAGTAGAGTTAGAAATGTTAACTTATAAAATGTTGGATAAGTGTGAATTTTTATACATGTCATTATAGTAGTTAGTGTGTAGTTTTCCAGAGTTGCTCTATTTTTAAATGCTTATACCCACTATTAATCTGTTTTATTTGATATGTTTAGGCAGGCTTTACAGTGCTGAAAACGGAGGCAGCTAGCTTGAATTGTACTTAGTGTTACCATGGAGACAGGCAAGAGGCACTATAGTGTTACTGAGGAGACACAGGAGGCAGGATTGTACTTAGTATTACCAAGAAGATGGGCAGCAGGTGCCTTGTTGCTCCCAACAGTGAGCACTGTTAAACTACATAGCAGGCATTGGTTGATCAACATTCCACATCATTCTATGGCATCCATACTCAGTTCACGGTAGAGGCTAAGGATCCCAACCAGCTTTAGGATTGTCTTCACATCACTTGACAGACAGCATGAGATTTTGATCAACTTGTTCACTCATCATTGGGCACAACATGGGGTTAGAATGGAACACTGATCTAATTAGATTGAAACAAATAAGCACATTCGCAGATAACCGATAGTGGTTGGGCACTTATATAGAAGTGCCTTTAATGGGCCTTAAATTTTTAGTTTATAGATGCAGTAATTTTTCAATTGATTAAAGGAAATCATTGAACTTAATTTTTTTTATATTTATTAATGGATAGATTTAAATGTATGAAACATAATTTAAAGAGATTTATTCCATGAGTTAAAGCATCTTATGTTTTTATAGTTAGCTGTTAAGAAATTTAATTTAAAAAAAAAACAAAAAAAAAACAACAAAAAAAAGCTTAAAATAGTCATGCTGTATTCCTTGGTACTAATAGGTAGACAAGGTTTCCCTTCCCTGAATTCTGGTCAAAATGTCGGATTAGAATGTGCTCATCACTTAGGTAATAGGGAAACTGGTATTCAAGGGTTTCTAAATGATTCTTGTGTTGGACACTTGTGCTTGATGTTGATGGTGTGTTTGATTTGGACTGTGGCTGCTGTAACCACCCACAGCACTAGGACCTACAATACAAAGAAGGGTGCTAGATTTAGTGCAAGGACTCTATTTATGCCAGAACTGTGCCAGCCTCGTTGAATGTTGAGCTGAGCTGGGGGCCACAAACAGCAAACAATGGACTTGTTTTTCTCTTTTATTTTTTCTTTCTTTCCCACCTAACTGTTGTGTTCTTCATTCCTTTTAGAATATGCGATGAGCCAATTGTCATTTGTAAAGACTCCATGTTTGTGAATCATCATTAAAAAGACAAAAAACAAAACAAAAAAAACAAACCAAAAAAACAAAACTAGGTTCCAGTCTTTCACTGCTTTAATACAGCCTCTCATTCTACAGGTTCTGTGGACAGTGTCAGTAGTTATATTCTGCCAGAAAAGCAGAATGTCTATACATCAAATTTAAATGGACATTTTCAATGAATTTTTAAAGCTGTTTCTTAATAATCAACCATTATGTCATAGCTGAATAATTTGCCTTTCTAGTCAGTTTCTTACCAAACTACTGTCATTTTTTATCACTCTTTCATGTAAAAGGATCAAAGTAAACACTTGCATGTATATTGTTCTTAGAAGAAGAAAAAAAAAGCAAATTTGTTTCTTTTGTTTTTGTTGTTTTTTCCCCACTTTTTTCTTTTTCTTTCTTTTTTTTAAATAAAGTGTTAAAATACATAGGTCTTGAGAATGTGTTCTTTCTGTCTAAAGTATCATGTCTTTATGAAAATAAAGATTCAGAAAAGACATCCAGGCCAAATTTAATTTTGGAGTGGAATGTTCGTTCTTGTAATACTAACCATTCTTGAAGAAGGATTCCCAGAATCCATTTGGCACCATTTGCTGATCTCCTTTCAAAAGAGTCACAACGTTGCGTTTTCTCTTCCTCTTGTCAAGGTTATGATCTGCAAATGTTTTTGGACATCTTTGGAAATCTGAAGAAAAAGCATTGGGTTTTGCAGTTGGAATTTTGATCTTAAATTGTAAAAAGCTGTTCTGTATTACCGTGAAAAGTTTAAAATCTCTGGTAGTAAAAAAAAAAAAATTCTTCATTCTTGTTTTTGCTTCAGTATGTAAATGTGATATTCAAGGTGTTTTTTAGGTTATTTTCTTCAAATAATGTATCAAGAATTTGGGTTACAAAATTAGTGGTTAAATTAATTTTTTTTTTTTCTAAGGGAACATACATGTGCAATAACATGTATGTATAAACGTAAACTTTGGTTTATGTCCGTTTTTAATTACTACAAGAACGTAAGTTCTAGGAGCAAAATTATCAAACTTGTTTAATTAGAATTATATTCAGAATAATTGATATTGAATTGCAAACATGCTTCTTTGAAGTCAAAATGATTTAGGAGATATGTTTCTATCTTGATATTTCTTTTGCACAGTTTAGCTGGGCTGGTTATTTGTTCAATATTGTCATCAAATTTGGAATGAAAGAAAAATGGATTCTATCTGGAAATATTTAAATAAAATGCAGTTATATAGTTAAATGATATCTGAAGGAAAAAATTTTCATTGGTGTAGCTCTTATTTTCATTGGTGTAGCTCTTATAGCTTATTTGTTTTACAGTTTATTTTTTTTCTTTGAACTTTTGTGCCTTAGATCCCTCTTGCACAAAAAAAAAAAAAAAAGAATTTAAAATATGGTACTCACCAAACTTTTACGTCTTGATTAAATTGTCTCCAAAGTTTTTTCTTTGGCTTAGATTTTACCTTATATACATTTGTATATTATATATTTTTTATTTTAAGTTTTACTGGGAGTATTTATGGTTTTATCTTGCTATAAACATCTAATTTTATTGAAATGTTGACTTGGTCATTCATCAAAAAAGGGCAATTTGTATTATTTAGTATAAGTTAATTTTAATTGTAATCCCTTTTGCAGTTTTGTTTTTTAATGCATTTTTACTTTTGAGAAGAAAATGCTTACTGCTGTCCATAAGAGTAGATTTTGTATATCACTTTTCTGTATAATTTGAATGAAGTAAAATTTTTATGATTTACAAAACAAACCCTTTTAGAGTTAAACACGTTAAGGGAGAAAAGAAACAAATTTGATGTCCATAAACAATTTTATTTTTTAAATGTATAAATTTAAATTTTTAAATGAAAAAAAAAAATTGAAAACTTTCATGTTTCTGCTCTTCCTCCTTCAAGTTGGTTTGATTGTTACATGTGCAGAAGACATGATAGGCATTTTATCTCTTCCAAAACTCAGTGGTCAATTTGTTTTTTATTTCTCAGTAAGAGTGCCACTCAAGATTAGGGGGAACAAAGCCACATTTCTATTTTCTTTTGCTGTTGATGTCTACCAATCTTCATTTCCAAGTGCGTGTGTATATATACAGGCTTAGCAATATGAATTGTTGCTGGCTTTCACTGATATGGCAGCATTCTTCAAATGAAAGGACTCCATGTGAATTAATCTACAGTTTGGTGTGCTCACAGCATCAATGGAACATGACAGAAATTCCAGCTACATTGCTCAACAAAGTAGCAATTAACACCTCTTCACTGTGACTTTCCTTCCCTCCACCTTTTTTAAAATAATACTTCACCAATTTCAAAGAAGCCTCACTGAGTGTACTTCATTCCCTGAAAAGTTAAGAAAAACAAAAAAAAATGCACCATAAAATGAACTGTTTTCATCCAGGAATGAAAGATATTTTGCCCAAAATATATTTCATCTGGGCACAATGAATGTGAGTTTAAGTGATAGACTGTATGTTATATATATTGTGTGTGAGAAAAACAATGGTAATATTATTGAAAATTCTTTTCTCCTTAACAATTTTTCAGAAATGAACCTCCTCCATTAACATAGCTGTCTTGTAATCAGAATGCCTTAGAATTTTGAATGTACAGGGACTTAAATTGATCTAAAATGCTTCAGTGCATACCTCACATTTGTACTATATCCTCTAACTCTTTGTATTTATCAAATTCTTTGGTTAGTGTTATTCTTAGAAAGTAAAGGCCAAAATTTTCATTTGCCATTCAATGAATGTATTCTGCAAAGTCTTTTATCATAATTTCTATGATTTGTATAAAATGCGTTCTCAAACATCAAGATCTCTAAAGCCTGTAGATAATTATGTTGGCTATAAAAAAAATTTACTGTCCTGATTGCATTCAAGCATTTAGTCTTTGGTATTTATCTGTGCGAGTGTGTAGTTAGCATTTTTGTACAAAACAAGACTGAAGTTAAGCCACACCTCATCTGCAAGATATCCTTCCACAACCACAGAAGAGTGAATGGCAGTGTCTAGTTAGTTTCTTCCCTGACACAGAATATGGGGACATATAACACTTCTGCTGACAGATAGCTTAAAAGTATCAACTCCCAGCCATGGAAAAGACAGCTTTAAGAGCAGGTAAGATAGGATTTGAGTAAATTTTAACTTTAGAGTAGAGATATCAACAAAACTTATAAATCTCTTTACCTATTTTTTTTTTTTTTTCTTTTACTTTTTTTCTCTAGAAAGTATAAAAGATTTTGTAGTGTAGGGATATTTTGTTATAATCTTGGGATTTATTTTTCTTTTTGGCTACTTGCAGTGTTGGAAGCTTTTTTTCTTTTGTCTTTAAACTGAAAGTTTTATTTGAAAACTACTGTGCATTCATTCATTTTTCAAATTTTCAACATTTAAGATTTAAATATGGCCATAAGGTTGAAAAGCCAAACAAAAAGTTACACTGCAATTGGTCCAGTAGATAATTTTTGTTCTGTTTTTGTGAATATTTTTTTTCTTAGGTTCTTAAACTTATAATAAATGTAAGCTAATTAGATAAAATCATTAACTTGAAATCTTTTAAATTTCATATCCACAGTTAGGAAAGCATGCTCTGCGAAGGTCTGTCATAAGATTTATTTGATACTGATAAGAACAGGTTGGATCAGGATTGATTTATAATTTTTTTTTAATATTATGAGTAGTTTTTATTAATCATATATACAATCAATTTTATACTTAAGATATTTGTATTCTTGTTTATTTTGTACATTTTTTTTCTTTTGTCTTGTTTCGAAAATGTAATCATTTTGATAAAAATACAACTTTCCATGTTAATGTTTTGTCTTAATGAAAATTGATTTGTCGATATTCACTTTTATATTTAACTTCAATATGTTCATCATTTAAGTGTTTAATTATCATTTAACTAAAGTAAACCAATCTGTTAAATATTACAAAATAAATCTTATGTAACTTTAAAAAAAATGTATGTATTGATGTTTTGCTTTTAAATTATGTTGGCTTATAAATGTTAGATAATCCTTAAAAATTAGTTTTCTTTTCTGACCCCCACATTTCTTTTTCTTTACTTTATATTAGAAGAGATGGGGGGTTTTATTGTTGTAGTTCATAGAAATTCTTTTCACTATTTTCATTTTCCTTTCTAGGTGAATCAGCCCTTCATACGTTGGCTAACACGGGTTACTTCAAGAATATTGCCCATGTGTGCAATCCATTCAATCAATAAAAGGTAGGGAGATTTTTGCAAATAACTATTTGGAAAAACAAAAGAAAATTCATGAAAGTAAAGAAAGAACTAACAAATAGGGTAATGAAGTGAAAGTCACCAGGTTTTAAGTTCAATCCCTAATAAGATGTAAAAATAACTACTTAAAAATACAGGCTAAATCTAATATTGCCAGTACCAGAGAATATTATTTAAAAAATAACTAGTTCATCTAAACATCTATTGTGCAAAATACTACAAACACATTTAGTTAATAAAAAATAACCTCCTTCTCTAAAGGTTAAGTGTTGTAAATAATTTTTGCTTCTAAAACACGTCTTACAAGGGAATAAAATCCAATTAATTTAGCAAGATTGTATGTGTGTATAGAATAAGATTGAATATTTCAATTCAGAATTCTCTATAAGCTCCTCAATTCGTCATGCACTTGACGGCTGGAGGACAATGACTGAAACAACAACAAAGTACAATAATTCAAATGTCAGTCAGTTAAGTGCCGTATGTGATACACGCTTAGGCGATCATGTCTCAAAAGAGACATGACTGACTGCACAGAAAATTATCCTGCAGTAGGATTACTAAATCTAAGGTATGAAACTATAGCAATTGTAAACATTTTATAGTATAAACCTTACTATCTTGATAATTCACTTTAACTATATGATCTCTATGTTAATTTATCTTTATTTTCTAGTACAAACTGTGATCTATTTATTGCCTTAAGTATTTTTTTTTTAATTCTATAATTACTGTTAGTAGTTTTAGCCATGTCTGTCAGTTAAGGGCCATATGTGATACACACTTGGGCAATCGTCTCAAAAGAGACATGACTGACTGCGCAGAAAATTATTCCGCAGTAGGTTACCATTACTTTCTGCGGTAGGTTGATTGACAGCCAAGACTATAGAACCCAATCTGTCCAATTGGAGAGAAGAGACAGATTAATACCTTTCCCAAGGGTATTTGCGCGTAAGTGAATGCAAATGATTCAACTGGAATTTGAACTCGGCTCCCTGATTTCTCGTTCCTAGCCGATATCCACCGTACCATGACGCACAATCAAGTGTAAATAAGAGAATTGAATTTTTGGTTGGGCTGCATATCCTTTTTTAATGTGTTTTCTTTTTCTTTCTTTACTTCTATAAACACTTGTAGAACAATGATTAATTTGAAACCCTTGTGTAATAAATATTTGAATCCTTTAGTACTTAAAATTTATCTGATGGTAAACATTGCCTTAACACAAATTTGATGAGGAGCAATCTATAGAAACCTAAAATTGATGGTACAATGGATCAGCTTTAAAAAGATGAGTCAAGTTGGGAATAATTTTCATTTTCCATTGATAAACTTTAGTAACACAATAAACCATTTTAAAAACATTTTGACAATTGTGTCTCATCTTTTACTAATAAAGACAAACAAAATATGACTTCATTTACTAAATATTTTTGGAAGTTAAAGAAGGAGAATAAAACATCCAAAAGTTAAATAGAAAATTCTCAAACAAGCTAGAATCTCTAGATAAGTGAACAAACCATGTTTCCTTTGTCTGCAAGAGAAAATAGAAATTATAAAGTACATGAAAAGTGACATATTACTAAATCAAAGGCATGAAACTACAGTAAATTGTAAACTTATTAAAGAATTACCTTTACAATCCTGCTAGTATTACTAAATCTAAGGTATGAAACTATAGCAATTGTAAACATTTTATAGTATAAACCTTACTATCTTGATAATTCACTTTAACTATATGATCTCTGTTAATTTATCTTTATTTTCTAGTACAAACTGTGATCTATTTATTGCTTTAAGTATTTTTTTTTTTTTTAATTCTATAATTACTGTTAGTAGTTTTAGCCATGTCTGTCAGTTAAGGGCCATATGTGATACATGCTTGGGCAATCATGTCTCAAAAGAGACATGACTGACTGGGCAGAATATTATCCCGCAATAGGTTGCCATTACTTTCTGTGGTAGACTGGTTGCCAGCCAAGGGTATAGAACACAACCTGTCCTATTATTTAACCCATAACTGGAGGAAGAAGAGATTATATTACATTATTATATTAAGTATTATTAGTGGGGAATCAGTTTATTACTTCATAATTTCTTCCTGGTAGAAGTTTTAATTATGTTTCCAACTATTATATTCAGTCAGTCAGTCAAGTGCCATACGTGATACACACTTGAGCTGTCATGTCTCTTTCAAGACATGACTGACTGGGCAGAAGATTATCCTGCAGTAGGTTGCCATTGCTTTCTGTGGTAGACTGTTTGCCAGCTAAGGATATAGAACCCAATCTGTCTTGTTATTTAGCCCATAACTGGAGGGAAAAGACAGATTAATACCTTTTCCCAAAAGTATTTGCACGAAGAAATTAAACCGGAATTCGAACTCACCTCCCCAATTTCTTGTTTTGAGCCGATATCCACTGCACCACCCACACCCCCATCCTTATAGCCATGTACTAGCTTATATTTATATTTTTTATATTATTATTTTTATTTATTATACATTTTATATTATACTATTTTGTTTTAATTTTAATATTAGTTTAATTTATCTAATTTTTTATTTTAAATTTAAATTTATGTCTAATAAATTTATATCTTTGTTATTTTTTTTAAATATCCTTTATTTTTCATTTTATGAATAATTTTTCTAATTGTGTATGTGATTTCGTCATTTTCTTTAAAAATGCCAAAAGATTTAACTTAAAATACTTTAACCGAAGTCTATATCTGTCTGTAATTCACTTCCAGCCAAAATTTAAAATTCTCTCTCTTGGCCGTTTCCATTGGTTCTTTTTCCTCTCATATATTTTCTCACTTATTTTCCTCTTCAGTTTCTATTTCTTCTGTATCTTTCCCTTTCCTCTTTTTTCCTTTTCTTGATTTCTCATTTTATTTTCTGATCTTTTCTTCCTTTTTTCTTCCCCTCCCTTTTTTAATCTTTTTAGCTCATACAAAAAAAAAATCCAAAAACAAAGGGAAGTGTTCTAAAAAAAAAAATTTTTTTTTTAATAAAACGTTTACCATCATTAACTACCTGATGAAATATTGTACATTTTGTTTCAACATTGAAAGAACGATTTTGTAGTAGTTTGCACATGTTCTAACATAATAATAAATATATATACACACACACACACACAGGAAACTCTCTCTCATATATATATACACACACACACACACTTTACAGGAAATGCTTATATTAAAGAAAAAAAAGGGGTGCTCAATACACAGTTCAGAAAATAGTAAGTGTAAAGATAGTTAATATCTAAACTTATTTATAAATGGAACTTTGTGTGTCCGTTAGCTATAGACTCCGTAACGGCTGAACTGATTATCTTGAAAATTTACACAGTTGTACTATAAGCGTCTGCAAGTTTTCTTAGCTAGGTTTTGTGTCGAGGTACCCTCGATAAATATCGATAATCGAAAAAAACGGGTTATAGGAGTGGTCCGATTTTAATCAAAATTGATACACGCATAGACAAAGACATAAGAAACAATATTCAGAAATTTCAAGGTTGCAGTTCTTACAATAGTGCAGAAAATCAATTTTATATATATGTATATCAAAGGCAAGATGTTTGTGTGTGTGTCTGTATATCTGCCTGTATGTCTATTTTTTTCAGCCCTTTTATTATAGTTTTTGCTCCGGGTTTGGCTCTAAGTAGGTATAATTGTAGTTCTTAGTCTCAGCCTAGAGAACTTATTTGATATTGATACCAGGAAATCAAAATTTGACTTACATCCATTCATTTTTCTTTCAGTCTACGGTTTCGCTTTAACTGGAAACAACTATTGCTTTTTAGTCTTTCGTGCCAATGTGCAAAGGACCATGGATTAGTTTTAAAGCTTTCATTACACCCGAGCAACGCCGGGCTATACTGCTAGTTTTAAATATAAGGAATACTAACTTTTTCTACTGCCCTGATGACTGAATTGCATTTTTATACATTCATGAAACAAGTGTCATGGTTGTAGTTTTTCCTTTTTTTTTTTTTTTAAGGAGAAAGTATATTGAAAAAAATTAACAGCATTACTATAAACACTTGCTTAAAATATTACATCACGTCATCTTTGTACAAATCTATGCTTCATGAATACAAATTATATCCACCAATAGATATGCACTGTTTTGTATTATATAATATATTTGAGTATATAATAAGCAATTATAATAATGTTCTCTATATGCACTATTTTCTATATTACATAATAGAATGTTATGTTTTGATACATAATGTTTTAGATATTACATTTAAATTGGCAATTATGATTCCAACCACACACACACACATATATATATATATATATATATATATATATATATAACTTCTGAACATTATGACATAATATTCTATACTTTACATAAATAATATTGTTCTAAGAATTAGTAATTTAATACGTACAAATAAATTCAACTTTAATGCATCCAATTCATAAAAATTAAATATATTTTCAAATATTATTTATTACTTAAATATATTTTTAACATATAAATAATACATAAAAATTAATTCAATGAAAGATTCTGTCTGCAAAAACTTGCTTAAATTTATTTCTAAAAAAAAAAAAATTTGGCTAAACATGACACTTGCATACATTGTTTCACTACAAGTGTATTTTCTTTTATCATACACACATTTTTATCATTCAAAATCTCTCACACACACACACACACACGTAAAAAATCCGTCCTTCTAATACACTTGACACGTGTTATTATGCACACATACATATAAACAAACGTCCCTATACATACATCCTTACAATTTTAAAATCATCTATTGTTTTATTACACATGCGACATATCTGACCAATAAGAATCAACCCCAAACAACATTCCAGTATACTGTCTCTTTGTTTTTATTTTAATTTTTCATCTCTTGTCTTTAACCAAATCTCTGAAGAAGCTCTAATAAAAGTGAAACATGATAAATTATGACACATTTCCGACTTTGTTCATTTTTATATATATATATATATATATATACCACGGGCCCTGGTAACGAAGAGGCAACGAATTAAACTCTAGTTTAATTCGTTACCTCTTTGTGGTACAGTGGGTATGATCAGCTTAATAACCAAACTGTCTGGGTTTCAATTCCTGGTAGTGGATGTGCACTGCTGAAGAGTCCCAAATATAGGACGAAACAGCTGTCCAGTGCTTTCTGCATTCTGTTGAGGTCGAATACAAAGCTCAATGAATTACTTAATAATTATTCAAATCCTCCTCCTATTTCAATCATATATATATAGTTATTGAAAGTAAATCCTCATTTTAAAATACTTATAGTTTATTTATTAACTGAATTTTACAAGAATTCGGTATGGAAGAAAAGTGACAGTTTATTTAAAATTTATAGGCTCTAGATTTCACTTGAGCAGCCCAAGAATTGCATATACTGATTTCCTAACTTCAAAGTCTTGCTTTGGTATAGTTTACTTGCTTCTTTAACAATTCCAAATGAAAAAAAAGTTAATGTATTATGTCAGGTCTCTTGGCTGACCACTCAATCATAAAATATGAGTTACTTTTTAATATATTTCAAAGTTAATATAAAAATATTGAATTCTTAAAGCAACATAATTTTTTATATATTTGTTTTAATTTTTCTTCTTCACCTATATAAAGGCAGTATTTAAATTCTTATTTACTCATGCTATCAAAAATGAAGGAATAACTGAAATTGAGATTTTAAATCCTTGCTTATTATGTTTCTGCATGCAAATCTTTTTCTTTTTTTAATCTCAAACCTCTTTTCTAAATTATTATTGTTGTATTCTGCTCTCTAATAGAATCTCTCTTCAACTTCTGGATTTATAAATATTTTCTGTTTTTATGATAAAGATCAGCTCCAGTTAGTGTCATCAATTCAAGGAAATAACCTCTTGTAGAGTGAAAAGTTGAGACCAAATATTAAAAACTAATTGAAGAAATATTGTATCTGTAGAATAGGTTATATCAAAATACAGAATTTTAATTTTAGAATTGCTTCTGTTATTGAAAGCATTAAATCTCATTTAATTGTTTATATGTAGAGAACTGCATTTCAACACTTGATTTGTGTGGGAACAAGTTTGTTCTAACTTCAGGGATAACTTCTATCAACAGTTTGGGCAGAATGATTATACATATCCACTAATAAAAATACTGAAATTTCAACTTGAATATCTGCTTTTTTTTTTTTTCTCCCCCTTCCTTTTTAAATGGTGACACTTCACTATTCTTCATTAATTCATTAGCTTCAGGTTCATATAACTTTTTGGATGCAACTTTCTACTTTTTGACTGCCCTAAGTTTGGTCATTATTCAGCAAAATTTGTCTTGTGCTATCAACTTCAGTAGAAAGCTAAGGGTTTTTTATTATTCATTCAGAGACTCTTACCCACTTCTCCTTGGAAAATATGATGCTATCAGCAACTAATGTGACATGAAGATTTTCGACTGTAACAAGAATGCTAAATCCCCAGATTATGACAGTAAAACATGAAAATGCCAGACAACTGTTAAGTTCTCTCTATTATGAAGTCAGTAAAGTTTTTTAGTTTGAAGCAAAACTTGCACCGTCAAATGTGTCATCTTTATTTTTGTTATCACAGCATTTTGGTTATTGTGTCTTCTGGTCTTCATCAGATGTATGTCACTCTTTGTAATCTACAGGGAAATTCTAACCCTAACCCTCGTAGATAAGATAAAGGGTTCAGTTTGAAATTGCCTGTAGGTTACCAAAATTGACATACATCTGATGAAGGCCAGAAGGTACAGCCAAATTGTCGATAACAACAATAAAAATCAGGACAATCATCTGCATGTAAATAAATGTAAATAGAGAAATGGTTGATTCTGTGACGCATGCATGCAGCTGTTTTCATAAAGATAGTATCACTTGAGGTATTTTCCAACTTCACTCTTATTTCGCCTGTCTATTTACCAGTCTTTTTATACTTTCTCTGGAAAGAGAAACTTAACCATGTCTCAATTTAAGCTGAAAAATAAATGGTCGGTTGTGCGCAAGCGAAAATAGGGAAAATACTGTCTATTACTGGTGGGATTTTTAAAACTTTTCTGTCATTGTTCATATATTTTTTTTCTTTTTAACTGTATTGGACCTCCAGTAGATTCTTTATTATTGGATGAAAACACTTCAAGTGCTTTTTGTTTTTAACCAGTAAAATCATTGATTTTTGCATAACCGGCTTTTTTCTTTTCTTTTTTCATCCGCATAGAATACGTTGCCAATATTTTGCATCTGTTGTGCTTGTAAAGTGTTTTTTAACTGTTGACGTTGTTGAAGCTATATTATACTCTGATTTACTCGGGCTCATGTAGAGTCCTGAAACTTGTTCGAAGATATTTGAGATGCTGCTTAATTGTTGAGATGCTTGAAAAAATGGTCATTTAGAGATCTGGCAAGTGAGCTGGTTGTGATATTTTTGTGGGGTACAGTTTGTTCAATTTTTGCCTAGTCGTTTGCAAAACATGTGGTTATACATTTTCACTGAGAAAGATTTGGTCTTTTCAATTAAGTAATGTTGTATGTAAACACAACCATGCAGTTCTTGGCACATTTCCTGGCAATATTCAAACAACTGTAGTAGTGAATGATCCACTTGTGCTCATAACCTTTATTTCACCCAGTTTTGATTTAAGAAAGTGTTTTGCTACTTCACTTCTGTCAAGACCCTGTAAGGATGCAGTTATTTATTGTATCAAATCCATTTATCATTGTATATTGCAATGTGATTAAGAAATGCTATGTTTTTGTTGTGCAAGAAGAGCAGACTTCATCATTCAATTCGAGTGACACTCATTTGTTGAGTTTTGCATTTTTCAATTTTATGTGAATGTTAAACAAATGTTGAATGTTGTTTGTTATGAAATTTTTAGAATCACTGTTGAACTGTACATTTCTTGACAGTGCTGAATTACTCCTCATTTTGAATTTAGACAAAAACCAAACAGCTTAAATCAATATAGTGAAATTTGCTCCATAAAATATTATATCAAGTGGACACAGATAAATAACAGTTCGTTCCAGAATAAGCTTCAAATTTGAAATTGAAAAATAAAACAAACGGCAATTATCCTTTTATCAACCTAATGTTATATTGCAATTTATATGTGGTTAGTTGTCACATTTTTTACCAGTGCTTCTCTTAGGTGCTGTGTCTTTTCAGGACATAGACAATAATGGTTCTTCACAACTTCCTGTCCTTTGTAGACCTTAGTGAAGCTTGTCTTTTTGCTATATCATGTAATCAATGTTCTCACCTATTTACACAATCTCATTAGGTAGATTATGTACTGCTTTTCTTTATCCCTCTTGCCTTCAACATGTCCTGTGAGTATTAAATTTTCTAAGTTTTCTTTCTTCATTATGTGCCCTAGAAACTTCAACTCTCTTTTTTTGATGGTGTTTGTTATTTGCTTCTGACTCTAAGGTAACGTTGAGGAAAAAAAAAATTTTATTTGGAAATTAAAAATTTTTTCTATTCAAAACTTTTTTGCAATATGAAAAAGAGCTAAGTTTTTTTTTATAACAAATACAAAAATGACTTTTTTCATATAAACATGTGAACATTGTTTGAAAACTTGTTTTATTGTTTTTAGATTTTTTTATTTGGGTTTGAATCAGAACCAAATGCACTTAAATTTCATTTTTATTTTTTTTTAATAAGAACAAAATGAAACATAATTTAAATAATCAATATTCTAATACATTAAGATTCAGTTAAAATTATCGCAATAAGTCAAGCTATTGTACAATATCACTTGTCTAGTATTGAATTGTTCATTACTGTGAGTATCAATTGTGGCTCATATTAAAGAATGGCTAGCAACAGTTGGTTGTAAATTCTGTGAAACATTTCTCTATTGTTTTTCTTTGAAGAAATATCCTAACTGCAGCCAGTCAGCCTTTAGCTAGCTGAGTGCTGTCTGTTTCTTTGAAACAGATCGCAACATGTCAGTTCTCACCTTCCAGATACCTTGTCATTTCCTTGTCGAATCCTAGAATTTGAAGGTTACAGAGTTTATTCATAGCAGGCCAAGGGAATGGTGTTAGTGTTAAGTCAGGTGATATTTCCCATTGAGTATATGCAAGAATCCAGTTCCAGATTTATTTCAAGGAAGTAAATTTCAATAAGTGAACTTTCTCTCAATTTTACAAGAGATTTTATAGTTTTCATCTTCATTCTCATTAACCCCAACATGATAAAAAGAAAATCAACTTAATGGAATCTTAAACAAAGATGAAGCTCAATGCATGAAGTTACCACATCTGACTTTGCATTTTAAGAAAATTCATCAAATCAACAGAAATCAAGATGCAAACCAGCCTCCTGGGGAAAATGGAAAACAATGGAAGATGTTTTAACAAAGAAATCTATAGAAGAGATTTCAAAATTTACTGCCATGGATGGATTTTCTTTCAATTCAGTCACCAAAAGCAAATCTATACAGAAAAATCTTCATGATCAGATGGGCAAATATAATAAATTACCGACAACATCTCAAATGGAGCCAGAAATATAATAATGACTTACTACATCACCAAGAAAGAACTTCAAAAAATAATGCTGGGGATTTGTTACTCATTGACATTGGATGAATACGCATCAATTCAAAACAAGCGAGATATATATATATATATATATATATATATAAACATGATTGTTCATGTGAAAAACAACTATTGGTTGTTGGGTCTTATTGAGATCAATGGTTCAAAAAGAACTTGACACAATGCCACCCCTCTTAACTTTAAAAATAATACACTTTTTCACAATAACCTGAATATGTTTGATGTCTAATCAATATCACTTTTTAAAAATAAAACAAAAAAAAAACACAGACATGAAAGGGGGTCTGCTCTAAGTCACTGGTTTTGAGAATTATCTTTTTTTTTTTGCAAGCTCTAGTTTTAACATTGAAAATAACTAAATAACTGGGAAGTGTTACTTCAAAGTTTAAATTTTTTTTTTTTTTCTCTGGATCTGTCATGATGTAGTTGCCAACCATCCCTCTCATGGCATCAAAATTTTGAATGCTGCTTTTCAAGGCAGTCAATTCCTTTTTTTCAGTAGATTTATGCAAGACAATTTTCCAATGCATTTTACACATTTATAACTGTTGAACTAAAGTAAATTTAGCAATATTATTTTCTTGTGTGTGCTAGAATCTAAAATGTTGCTTAATCTAAATTTATTTGAGGTGATATTTTTTTCAAAATTACATTTTTTTCCAACTGACTCTGACTTTGTAGTAGATCTTAAGTTTTATTGTGTTAACTTGTCTCTAAAACAATTCGGCTCTTTCCTAGACCTCAAATCTTTCTCTTTTTAGTTTGCTTATCAGCAAATTATAATACATAGACAAAATATTTATTTTGAAAAATCCAGATCTTCAACTCTTAACTCTTTAGGGTGTCATCTTTTGAATCCCCAGATCATTCTTTCATGTGCTTCCGCCTCTCACTTCTCAGCTCGATTAGCTATCTCTTCTTTCTGTACCGCTCTCCTTCCTCCCCTGACTGTTCGTTACTTGACATCATTTCTGACAATATTGACAAAGCCATTTCTACCCATCCCTCTGCCCATGTATTCGTGTTTGGTGACTTTAACGCCCACCACACCAAATGGCTGAAGAACGCTGTCACTGACCCTGCTGGTGTCCACACCATGAACTTTTCAATCACCCAATCCCTTATGCAAGTAGTGGACTTCCCCACGCGTTTCTCCGACAACCCTAACGGAAGGAACTCACTTCTAGACCTCTGCTTCACTTCCATCCCAGACTCTTGCACTACCAGACAACTCTGCCCACTTGGAAACTCTGACCACACTGTAGTGTCCGTCAATATTTCACTCCACTCCCGCCCGACCCATGAAACACAGACAAGTAGAATATCATACTGCTATCAAAGAGCAGACTGGGATTCGTTCCGAGACTTCCTCTGTGACATCCCTTGGAACAACGTCTTTAGTCTTCCCATCGAAGAATGTGCATCCGAGGTCTCCTCCTGGGTTAAGGCTGGCATCGATGCCTTCATCCCTGCTAGGAAATTCCAGCTTAAATCTCATTCGTCTCCATGGTTCTCACCCGCTTGTTCAGCTGCCATTGCCCACCGGAATCATTTCTTCCGACTTTATCGTAACTATGCGTCGGAACAAAACAGGCGCCTTTTCACTTCAGCTCGTAATAAGTGTAAAAGGATACTTAACGAAGCTAAGATGTTGTTTGCTGCCAGAATGAAGCAACGCATAGCATGCTCTAAATTCGGCTCTAAAGACTACTGGCGACTCTGTAAAAGAGTACTTAACAAGAGCAAGTCCACAATACCCCCGCTAATCAACAAATTTGAGGTCCTCACCTCCCCAGCAGATAAGGCTGAATGTTTTGCCCGCAGATTCTCGAACAATTCGAGTCTGGACTCGTCTGGAGTTTTTACACCCGACTTCTCACCTAGAACCGAGGCACAACTGAATGATGTCCACATTACACCTTCGCTTGTCTCTCAGATAATCTTAAAACTTGACCCTCACAAAGCGAGCGGTGGTGACGGAATCCCAACCATAGTCTTAAAGAAATGTGCCCCTGAACTATCCTCTATCCTTTCTAAGCTCTACAACCTCTGCCTATCTGCTTCCTGCTTTCCTGCCTGTTGGAAATCTTCCTCTATAGTTCCTATATTTAAAAACACTGGAGAACCCTCTGACCCTGCAAATTACCGCCCTATCAGCCTTCTTCCGATCTTTGG
The DNA here is from genome assembly GCA_037127315.1 of Ascarosepion bandense. Taxonomy (NCBI): domain Eukaryota; kingdom Metazoa; phylum Mollusca; class Cephalopoda; order Sepiida; family Sepiidae; genus Ascarosepion; species Ascarosepion bandense. Next base: position 3,232,851 of record JBBBDQ010000490.1, on the reverse strand, counting down.
CAAAGTGTTCGAAGCCATTATCAACGCCGAGGTGGTTCAGCATCTCACAGCACACAGGCTCCTCTCGGACAAGCAATATGGTTTCCGCTTCACCAGGTCTACTGCTGATATGCTAACGACCATCACCGAGTACATATACCAGGCACTCGACAGGAATGGCGAAGCTCGAACCGTTGCATTGGATATATCTAAGGCGTTCGACAGAGTTTGGCATGCTGGCCTTCTATGTAAACTGCGGAGCTATGGTATAACTGGCCATTTGTTTGAACTAATCCAGTCCTTCCTCTCTAACCGCACAATGAAAGTGGTATTAAACGGACATGCCTCTCAGAACTACCATACAAACGCAGGTGTCCCCCAAGGCTCCATCTTAGGTCCTACACTCTTCCTGATATATATTAATGATCTCCCTGATTCCATAAGAACCCAAATAGGTTTGTACGCCGATGACACCACAGTTTACTCTCGCCTCCAACAAAAATCTGGTGTAGGCGTCAAAGCTAAACTCGCAGCCGAGATTGAAAAAGACCTCCAATCCATATTGGACTGGGGTAAGAAATGGCTAGTAAATTTTAATGCTTCTAAAACGAAGCTACTCTCAATTAACCATCATCGACAATCTCACCTACCTCCCATTAGCATGGACCAGGCTTGCCTCCCAGAGAGTAAAACACTACGCCTCCTTGGTCTCACACTTTCAGCGGACCTCAAATGGAATGACTATATCGAATCCATTGCTAAATCCGCTGCTATGAAAGTCGGTTCTCTGTGTAGGGCCCGGAAGTTTTTTCCGTCTAAATCTATCCTGCACATTTACAAATCTACCATCCGCCCGTGCATTGAATACTGCTGCCATATCTGGTCGGGTGCCCCTGCTGTTCTCCTCGGGCTTCTCGATAAGGTTCAGAGGAGGGTCTGTAATGTGATAGATACCGACTTGGCAGACCGCCTGCAGTCTCTCTCCCACCGGCGAGACGTGGCTTCGCTGTGTCTCTTCTATAAATACTTTCACGGCTTCTGCTCCGATGAACTTAGATCACTGGTGCCCCCTAAATACGAATTTGCACGTGATACTAGATTAGCAACTAGATCCCACCCTTTTACAGTGAAACCGATAAAATGCAGCCGTAACTTCTACTCCAACAGTTTCTTTCCTCGCACTTCCCGACTGTGGAATTCTCTTCCAAACGATTGCTTCCACGACGGCTACAATCTCCAGGAGTTTAAATGTAAGGTCAATAGACACCTCCTAACACACTAACCTGCTCCCATTCTATCAAGCACTCTTCCCATCTGCCCGACACTCATCCTTGCTATCCTTACTCATCTATCACCTTTCTCCTGACATTCCCTATGTCTATCCACTCCTTCTCTTTACCTTCCCCTATGTAGCCCCATGCGCAATAGTGGCAGTGGAATGCCTTGCTTGGGGTGAGATGATTAAAAAAAAAAAAAAAAAATGGCCAAGTGCAATGATTATTTATGATTTGTGTTTTTACTTTCCTTAGTATCAAAAGTAGCACATTTGTTGGGAAATATAGAATCCAATTACTGCAAGTTTTTCATTATTTTCTTTGGGCTTTTTACAAAATAAATATCCTTGTGTGGAGCAAAAAAAAAAAAAAGATTTGCAGAATCCCTGTCAAACGGGCAGTAGGGTCTCATCAAACATTGAAAGCTGTTGATGGCATGTCCATTATATTGTTTAAGGGAACCAAACAAAAACTGTAGAGCTCTTTCACTAGTTTACTGATGTTGTAAAAAAAAAAAAAAAAAAAATTTTTTTTCCATTATTTACAGTTGAATTAATATCTTCATCTTTATTGATTTCACAAAATTTTGGCTTTTGTGTCTCCTATCAAATAACTTGTATGGAATTTTGATACATCTTTCAGAAGTGATACACTTAGATAGATTGTTCTTTTTCCTTTGTTCATGTCTATGGGGATATATTTTATTTTTAGTATTACTTGGTTATTGTTCGCCCTGTTTATACTCTCTCAGCTTATACTACCTTGCGCAGGGTTTGAACTCACAATTACTATACCACTATAATATACAAACTAATGTTTTAATCCACTAGGCTGTTCTCCCGTAAAAATTCTCTGAAGGTTATCTGGATCAACAGATACATGAAGAAATTTGGGAGTGCATAACGACCAAAACGTTGATAACAAATATGAAATATGGTCCAAATGTAAACTCTACTCGTATCCCAGAAATTCAGATGAACTTTTCAATTATTATCAGTCCTTTCATGGTGATTAGCAAGCTTACTAAATTGTATGATGGATATAGGAGGAAAATTGCAATCATTTTAATCTTGTTTCAACACAGGAGGTTGAATTCATGCTGTTAAGTACTTTATCGCTGTTTTTATTTATCTTGTGTTTAAGCAGACAACACTTTAGTAATAATTTAAACTTTAATAGATTCTACTTCACAGTGACATATGAGGTTTAACAGACAAAAATGAATTACTGAGAGACAGAAAAATTCTGTTTTTGTTCATTTCTTTACAAATAAACTAATCCATGTAATTTGGAAGGTCCCATAATAAATTTGATGTTTAAAATGTACAATGAATAAAAATAAACGCTTAAAGTGTTTTACTTCTTTCAAATGTTCAGCATTTGATTATTAATTCATGATTTTTTTTCCAAATAATAAACAATATTCTAAACTACAAGTAATAATTTTTATAATTATTAATGAGATTGACCATTTTAAAGAAAGATTTGAACTTTATCTTGAGGTTATCAGTTTGAGTCTCTAACCAATGATTTTTGACATGTGTCATATGCAAATCCTTCAAAATATCAAAGGACAATTTTATGAGTAACAAATTGTTGTTCAATATGTTTGGTATTATTTTCTCAAAGCAAAAAATGTTAAGTCAGGATCAGAATCCATGCCAAACAAAGTGCTTTTCAGAAATTAAAATAGTTTCTGTCAACACAGGATAAAACTTGACAGAATATTATTTTATTATAGATATAATTGTACCATGAATGTTTTCTTTACCTTAAATGTCTCTTTCGTTGTCCACCTCTAAGGAAATCTGACCTCATTTAGTCTTATTCCTTCCCTCAAAATGCACAATTTTTTTTTTTTTTTTTTTTGTAAATAAAATTTATCTAGTGAAGCAGTAAAAATTGTAACATTCAGTCAGTCAGCGAACCAGATAGATAAGTTCTTTTTTCTTAATTAATTGTAACATTCAGTCAGTCAGCGAACCAGATAGATAAGTTCTTTTTTCTTAATTAATTGTAACATTCAGTCAGTCAGCGAACCAGATAGATAAGTTCTTTTTTCTTAATTAATTGTAACATTCAGTCAGTCAGCGAACCAGATAGATAAGTTCTTTTTTCTTAATTAATTGTAACATTCAGTCAGTCAGCGAACCAGATAGATAAGTTCTTTTTTCTTAATTAATTGTAACATTCAGTCAGTCAGCGAACCAGATAGATAAGTTCTTTTTCCTTAATTGTAACATTCAGTCAGTCAGCGAACCAGATAAGTTCTTTCAAATGAGCTGTGGTTGTGAATAAATATGGAGAAAGAACGTTGTTGACGGGTCCCATGCCCCACTTCAACCCTCAATACTATTTCTCCTGTTTTTTTATTCTGAAAATGACGCTGTACAAACTTCAATTAACTATTGTTTGTGTCTATAGTTATCCATCTAATCATTACAATTCATTATTGTCCACAGAATTGATAATCAGGGCCTAACCTCATTTACTCATTGCTTTTACCATCTTCAATACAAGATTCAGACAAAATCTTTTATTGTGATTATCTTTTCTTTGTATTCTAGATTGCAGTTTTCTCTTTTAAAAACATTAGTCATCCTCATTACAGCTTTAACATTGATACAACTTTAAAGATCCTTTATATTTATAAATCAGTGAATGTTCCCCTTTGACTTTGTAAGGTTTCTGTAGTAAAATGTAATGAAAATTGTTTTTCTTGATAAGTTTTTAATGCTCAATGTGTTTTAATTTTTCATTACATGAAATTTAAAATTTTATTGACTCCTCCGTTAAGCCAGGTTTAGATGAGTGAGGAAAAAATGGAAAAGGGTGACCACAAATGGGATGATTGTTTATATCTTGCTCACCTTCCTCATTGAGTATTTCTGCCTTTCACCTACTACACAATTGTTTGTGCTTATTGTAATCGGAATAAAGTTTACTTTTTTTTTTTTTTCAGTTGAATGCTAAATATTCTTTTTATCAAAATAAAGATTTTGTCTTAATCCCTTCATATTTATCCTTTTGAAATAAAGACTAGTAAGTTGTAGGAATGTTAATTTCCAAAGTAACTAATCAAAAGCCTTTATGTTTTTTGGCAATTATTCCTAGTGAACTTGTTTTTCATGGAGTGCTCTATAAAAGTGATTTAAAGGAAAAGCTTGACAGTCCAATCAAAATGTTTTATAATTCTTTATTTAATTCAGCATGACTTTTGAAGTTATGTCAAACACTGGAGCATTTTCTATCTTGAGTGGATTTCAGTATTTGCTGAGTGTTACAAGGATGCATTTCTATATAAAAAATATTAATAAAGTCAAGAAAAAGGTTAAAATTTATAGTAAGTGTTTCTACTGAGTCCTACAAAAAAGTTTTCATTTATGAAGTAGTTGTAAATTAGAAATAGGTTTGGAAGATTCTAGATTAGGTACTTCCAGTCATTTTTCGATACCTAAATTAAAATTTTAAAAATAGATAGCTAATCTTAAAGCTTTAAAATTAGCTTTAATTGAAAGCCGAGGAATTAAATTTAGTAATTCCAGTAAGCAAAATACCCTGGTGTATTTTAAACTGAAATTATATTGATCGGAATAAAAAAAATTTTAGGTTTAAAAAAAGTTTTTAAAATTTCAAATTTTCCACCATTTTTCATCGATTGTAAACAGAAGCCAATTATCAGTTTTAAAAAAATCTTATAAAAATAAAATACACCTCTCTGACACATTATTTTTTTTCAAATTACCAAATTTAAACTTACCTTAAGTTGAATTGAACCAGAATTGCTTGCTTACTGTCTGAAATGTTTCAAAAGAGTGTTTCTTAATTACGATATCCTTATCACATCTGTCATCGCTTTATTTCACATTTATTTTTTTTTTTTTACAAAATTAGAAAATTAGGAATTAAAATGTAAAAGTTGCTTTAATGGACAACAAACCAAACACAGGTCGTAAAAAATATAAAAAGGAAAGCTTTTTCAATTTCTGTAAGGTACCTACATGCACAATTAATATAAAAGATGAACATTTTTAAAGTTTGATTTGAGATGCCTCTTGCTGAGCAATTCATAAACATGTGGACATGAAAAGAATGGGAAACCGTGTAGAAAGTTTCAAGTAGAACTTTTTTTTTAATGGTCAGTTAGGTACTTCCCAAACATTATATAAAAAGTTATACATGATAATTCTTCAAATTTAATAAAAGCAAACTTGCAAAAAGAATTTTCATAATTGAACTTCAAAATCTTCACAATTTTTTATTTTATTAAATCTTCACATTTTCTTGTGCTATACATGATTTTTTAAAAATTATCATAAATAGTTAATGCACCTACAATCACAATGAAAAAAATTGAGGAATTAAAAAATTACTTACTTTAAATGTTTAAGGAATGATTTGCAAAACAGGCTGTTGAATTTTATAAACATCTTGAAGAGACTTGAATCAGAATCAAAGTGCAGTTTCTGTCGTTTTCCGTGTAAGGGGAATAATCCAAAACACTTAACTTCTAAAATCAATATGACCCCTATGGAACATTGTACTTAATAAAAATGACATTTACTCACAAGATAATTTTTTTTAATTATTTTAAAAATATAATTGGTGAACGATTTTTTTTATTAAACTTTTCAATTTTTGATGGGCAATATACTCATCAATTCTTAACTAAAAAAAAAAATTAGGGCAACAGTTCTTTAAAAGATTTTAAAAATATTTTTAAAACTTTATGAATTATTATAATAAAAAAAATGTAAACAATTCTTTTAAAATAAAGTAATCAAAAAAAATTTTTTCTTTAGACTATAATGTCCTTAATTATTATTTATTCCAGCAATTAAGATCTTATTGAATTATATCAGTTTTATTGCATTTTTTATTTTACTCTTCAGAGCAGATTTTCGGATAGTGTTGTAAAATTTAGAATAAAAAAAATAGATGATTCATATTCCCTGATGAGTCCTGCGTTTAACTAATAAAAAAAAAAAAGTTTGCAGCCAATTGAAATTTATTAAAATTTCGTGGATTTACGTGGAGTTGGGGAGATAAGTTTTAAAAAAAATATTTTCACCAAGATTTTTTTAAAAATAATTTTAAAAATAATTTCATTTGTGAATGACTACTGAAAGTTTCATTAAAATCCGAGAATTATTGGATCTTTGTGAGAAATTCCAAATTAATGTTTGTCACCCCAAAAAAAAAAAAAAAGTGGGTGATACAATCATTATATGATCCATTGTAAAACAGTCATAAGATTTTCTGCCACACTAACTCAAATCAAGGCAAAATTTCGAACATGTTAGAAGGGATTAAAAAAAATTTTGAAATAAATAAAAATTACTTTGATCTTTCCTCTTAATAATATTATAAACTTTTTGATAGAAAAAGTTTGTTTTAAGTTTTGGACCTTTTTATTCATACTATGCTGTTCTTTTTTTGTTTTTATTTAAAGGAGGTACCTATTCTAGATCATTCCAATATATTCGAGAAAAATCAAGAAATATGCTAATTACGTGGTCACCCCCATAAAAATAGTTTTTTTTTTTTATGAGAGTTGTCAGTTGGTAAAATAAAATTTCTCATCTTATCAACTCCGGCTTAGATTCACGGATTATTATGTCCAGCTGAAAGAATCTCTATGAAAAGATAGCAACCAACAAAATCCTTAAAGGGAACCGCCTGGAACTTAATTGGTAAATAGAATTTTTGAATATTTTTATTGACCAAACTAAAAGTTAATCTATATGTAGACATTTGAGGATTTCCAGTAATAGCACTTAGATTACTTCGCTAACCCTAACGTGGTAAAAATACTCGACTTCCTTCCCTTCTCCCTTTGTAACACTTTGCCAGTAAACTGTTTTCTCTTTTGAATGCTACAATTGTATATTTGTACATATTTTATGTTTTTATTTGTTTGTGATTTAGCTCTGTTTTGGTAAATTCTTTTCTTACAACTTCCAATACGTAACACTGAGAAAAATATTTCTTGGCACAAGCCGAAATCAAATTGTTGTATCCAAAATGGCAAAACTAGCTCATTTATTATATATATATATATTTGATTTTTTGCTTTTCTTAAAATATTAAAAAAATCTCACTTACTGAAAGTTGTGTATGAACCTGTTAAGTACTAATACAAAATACTTCAACGTTTTTTTGAGTGTTTGGGATCAAAGATCGCAGACAAAAATATACTGAAAATTCCTCATTTTTGCAAGATGTGGCTTGAATATTAGTGAGAAAACCAAATAATTTTAGTATTTAAATCAGGGAATGTCATTTTATTTTATAAAAATGATATTAATTAAAAAAATATAATGACTAATCTTCAAGTTGAACCCCCTCCCCCTTTTCATTATCTGCTTTAAAAAACTGCCTTTTAACATTATGAATTAAGCAGTGATATTTGAATACCTTAAATGATTATTTCCTGTTATAAGTGAAAATATAACAAACAAACACTATTTTAATAGAGCTTAATATATAGTCAAATTGCTCCATATAAGAGCCCTTAGACAAAAATGCTGGTCTCAATTTCTGACTCAAAACTTTGGCTGTAATATGTTGATGCCTTGCTTCAAAACTGTATACAGTTTGCAAAACTTCTGTTGTTAACTTGACTGCCCATTCCATGCCTTGGAAATGTGAGAGCAAATTTGGCAAGTCAAGCTTGATTCCATTTAACAATGATTCCTGAAGTTCAGATTCAGAAAAATCTTTCGTCATTGGTGGTTCAAAAATGTCACATAATGATAAATCTATCAATTGTGTCCAGTTGGTATTCTTTTTAACCTTTTCTTGGTTGACTCCTGAAAGAATATAAAAATTTATTTGATTCATTTAAAAACTTCCAGTCTCTACTATAATAATTATGGTGAAATTAGATAAAAATCTTTAAAATGATTCTATAAATTGCAATAAATAAATGAGTCATTGATATATAAATAAATATTTACTTACCTAATGGCCAAAACTCTTTTTAAAGCTTCTTCTCTTACTTTGACTTTATCAGATTTGACCATGGAATATAGGTTTTCAGACAGTAAACAAAATGTACTTCCTTGTATATTTCTTAAAGTGATCTGTTGGATTGCATGAGGCTGCTTCTTGATCTTCTGAATCATTAAAAATGTGCACTTGCTGATTGTGGAACTTATTTCTTTTAATTTCAAACCAACAAGTGGCATACACATTTACAATAAAACTTATTAAACTGTGGAGTTTTGTTGTGAGCTTTTGTGGGTATGTGCCACGACTTCATAAATGCATAAGCCTGATGGCCAAAGTTAACTACCTGGTTTAAAGGACCAATTTTCTAGGAGGCATATCTAGTCAACCTTACCTCTAGAAATATCCACTGTGTATTCATACAGGAGTCTTTGATCACAACTAAGATCATGTATTTCATCAATTTTCAAAATTGAATGCAGAGGACTGCTAATAGTGGAAAATGATATTTGTGGTAAAGTATGGCAATCATTTGAGCATAATTTCCCCAGAGGACCACTGAATGCTGTTGGGCCTTTTGTGCAACTATCTATGTTTTTGAAAAGAGCTCTGAAAGGTAGTTCATTATAGTGCAAATAGCAACCAATTGCATGAAGATTTTTTTTTAATTTCTTTTTTTCTAAAATTGCAACCATTCCACCTTCACAGCCTGTGTTGGCATTAGTGTTGTCAACAAGGATAGCCTTGAGAGTGTTCTCACTGTTGAATTTATGCAAAACATTCACTACTTGCTCTGCATGAACACCTGTTGTACAACTATTAGGAAGAAATCTATGTATCAGATATTGACTTTCATGTGGTGCCTCCTTTGTAAAAGTTAAATGGCGTTTTGGTTTCTTAGTTTTTCATAGTTTTCTGTCCATTTTCCTCCACAATTTCTTCATACAGCAATGTGTCCTTATTGGTTCTCTCATCAACTGCAATACTTGTAAGGTTTTCCACACTTTCATCATGTTTTTGTTGGGCAGTTGTTTTCACTTTAAACATTGCCCTATCAACTTTGCATTTATCTATAATATCTTTCATATTAATATTTGGTATAAGGCCCATAGCCTTCAAATCCAAGAGTAAGGCCGGCTCTAAGATTAGAAGATATGCTTTCAAGTTAGTCAGGGGGAACATATCTATGAAATTATAAGGAACTTTTGGATGACTCCTTGGCTGCAAATATTCTTCTGGGTTTTCACTTGGAGAAGATGAGTAGGAAGGGGAAGAAAGATTAGCCTGAACATTTGACGTTGAAGCTGTTGGTGATGAAACTAAATTTTTTCTTAACCTCTCTCTTTCCTTTTTACAGTACTTTTATCAACAGGTCCAAACTGGAACGTGCCCTTAGGCCCTATTTTGCTCCTCTGATCCTTTTAGGTATTCACGATCCTGAAATACTTGAAAAAAATATATCCACTATCAGAAATGAAATTCCACAAATATTTTTAAAATAAATTTGATAAAATTTGAAATAAATTGAAAGTAATATTTACTTACTTTTAAAGTCGTTACTTCCAAGATTAGCTCATAAACAGGCTTTTTAATAAATATATATTAACTTTAAAAATATAAACAAATCAGAATAATTATAAAAGTTGAATCTTTCATTAAAACAAGGCTTAACTATTAAAAAAAATACAAGAGATATTCGTGATAATTAAAACTGTAAAAGAGTAAAAACAATCGTTTAGTGGGAGGTAATTTCAACAGGTGGAATACCATAAAAAATAACAAATAAAATGGCATATGTAAATAGCTATTTGTATATTAAACTAAATATCATGGTGTTTTTATTCCTTTTTAATTTTGATGTAGTCATTTAATTTCTAAAAAAAAAATACTAAACTTAAGAATATCTATTATTAAGCATATTGTATTTTTTCTTTTTGTTAAAACTCGGGTTTTATTTAAGCGACACATGTTCCCGCTGACACCTATATCGTGATAAAAACCCCAATTTATTTCGTCTTTGTACTTATTCGAGCATTTAAACTTAAAGTTTTGAAGAAAAATATTTCTTGTAACTCTTCACATTATTTTGCAACTTTCTTTAAGTGCGATTACTTTTTTTTTTTTTTACAGTTCCAAAATTGACCTACCCTAATATATATATATATATATATATATATATATATATACTTTGTTCAGACTACAAAATATAATGTGGCTGGCCAATAATAAAGAACACCACACCTTGATGTTAGCAGGCAGATGTAGATTCTTGTCTCTTATTAGGAGTCGGCATTTGTCCAATAAAGTCAATTGCTTAGCATTGGGGCCCGTATCACGAAAATTACATTTGTTTTATGCTTATCTGAATGATGGGGAGTAACTCTTGCTATATCTATAAGTTATGAAAATCACAATGTAGATCCTATGAGAGACCGAGATCAAGGGCATATTTTAAATATATGATTTGTTATGAAATATCTACTTAAATTCATAATGAGCAATATTAATCTGGCATTTTATAAAAATCTTGGTCCTCTCTTTGTCGATAGTACTTTGTAACCATTGTGATTATATTGAAATATAGGTTTTCACAACTTAACATAAAATGACATTTTTTTTGTTTTTTTGCATACTTGAGAATTCTAATATAGAGAATGACATTTGGCTATTGATCTGCATTCTACATTCTCTCTTTTCAAAACCTGAATGATAAAACCACTTTGACATTTTTCTGCTGCTCACATATTTTGCAAATTTAAAAGGCTGGCTTAATCTTTTTTAAAGCAATCTGAAATACAATTTCTTCTTGCAATGTGTTCTTGTTTTGTGAATACTTCAATTATGATGTTTATTTCTTTAGTTATCTGTAAAGTTTTGCAATTCATTAACGCTAATCCTATGCTTTCCTTGTGAACCAAAATGAATACTATTCCCCCGAGCTATTAATTCCAATATTCACTAAGTGTTCCCGTGAACTTTGTCCTGTGTAAATCTATGAAAATATGCTATTAACAACCACTCATCTTCAGGGGAAATTCATTAGCATGTCTGTAAACGACATTTGTATAGTTTTTCTCGTTTTAAATAGGCTATAATTAAATGTTCCGAGTGAATGGTTTCATTAGTCTACAAGATATTCAAACTAGTACGTTCATTTTTGTTGAAATTTTTCAAATGAGAAATTATGATTTGATATTTGAACCTGTATGCTAATAATGTTTTGATTGTTTTACCTTCTTTAGGTGTCTTGTTATACATATTAACTATTTTGGGATTTCAAACGGAACCCATTATTTATAAGTAAATACTATAGAGTCAAAGAATGGGCTATTTAAAATGTTTTTTTATTAAGAAAAAAAAAACTGAACAGAATTTTAGTTTTTTTTTCCTTGTTATTTTCATTAAGAAAAATATTAGATAATCAGTTTGTGATACTTTTTAAATAAAAATAACAAGCAAATTTCTTGATACTTTAGTTGCTTTTCTTTGTTTGATAATTTTGGAAGAAGGAACTTTAATCCAAGACAGGTTAATTAAAACTTTGATGTAACATTTAAAATTCAGGAAAATGGTAGTTTTAAAAATGTTCATTTGATAAGTTGCATTATATATTCCCATGTTCTGTTTTTGAATGAATTGTGCTCATGAATAAAAGATTTTGAAAACCCTTGTTTGAAGTTATGAAGCAATTTAGATGTCAAACACGAGTCTTTGAATCCTTTACATTTAAATATAGTGACTCTTCTTTTCAAGACCATCCATTGATTTTGTTGTTTTCACTTCAAGTTTAATTTCTGACCTGGTAGGTTTAATTGCTCCACATAACTCTGCTTGGCTGTTTTATTGTTTGCCACTTTCATGTAATTTCATCTTCACAATTGACAGATTTTCAATTGGATTCAGATCAGGACTTGATGGTAGCTATTCCCTTACCTTCTCTCTTGCAAATATTTTATGCTCAAAGAATTCACAGATAAGCTGAGATACATGGAAAGGAGCATTGTCATGCATAAATACACACTTCACTTTGAAATTGCAAGGCTGGGACTTGAACCATGCAACAAAAGTCTTGTTCATAAAATCACAATAGTTAGCTCTGTTCAATCTAACCCCTTCATTGATTTTGAATGGTCCAATAATGGTTTGGTCAACAATTCCAGCCTATATCATAGCACTACTGCCTACTTGTTGCAACAGGCATGTCTGAATTGGATAAAATCCATCTTTTGGCCCATTCATCAGGTTCATCACATGTCACTCAAGATTCATCTGTGAAAATGACTTTAGAAAAGTCGATTTTCATGTATTTCTGGGATTAATTTTAATGCTTTAAAATATTTGCTTTAGTGAGACAAGGTTGCTTAGGAGACTTTTTTTTTTTTTACATATCCTAATTCACAAAGTATTTTACACTTTTTGTCATTGTTGACACCCTTAATTCCAGCCATTTCAAAGATCTGAACACTGGTCAAGTGGTTGTTTCACTATAACTTGCTTTAGTTTATGTTCTTGAGGAAGTGAGTTTTTAAAGCCTTTTCCTTTGCTTTGAGTTCTAAGCTTAGTTATATTTTTAACAGCTTTTATTATTTCTGCAAACCAACTTTGATATCTCTGATGTCGACATTGCCTCACTCAATAACTTAGATCCCCCCCTTTACTAATGTGTTCCAACATATATTATGGACAAAAAGAAAAATCTAGTTTTTGTTACATTTCAATTGTAATTTGGATACTAGCTTCAGTTAATTATTGTAAAATTTCAAAATCTAACCCTTGAAAATGGCAGAAAATTTAGTCATTTTACTCAAGGTGAAACTGGACAAGTTTAAATTAAATTGGTTCAGAACTTTGAGTTATTGAGGTTTATTTGATTTGCATAATAGCTTCAGACATGTATGCAAAATAAATTAATATAGTTAAAAATATTATTAGAGGAAATATAACATTTTTTTTCTTTACTTTCTCTTTTCCAGATGGAATCTTGGATTTTCTATGGCTTCGAGTGATTTCTTACCACAACTTTTCAATATCGTGCTACTCTGTGCTAGCATTGAGAGAAGAAAAAAAATGTTTTTTTAATTATCGGTCTCCAAGAAATTCAGACTCCAAAAGAAGGTAATAAAAAAAAAAAAAAAAATTCTATATGTTGTCAGTGGAAAAGGATTTTACATAAACTACTTTGTCTAAAGGACAAAGTAGTTTCATGATTGACAACTAGAAAGAGGTTCATCCTTCAAGAATTCCACTGATTGAACTGTTTGGGTTTTCTTTTTTTCTTAAAAAAAGAAAAAGATATCTGTCCACCTGTGTTTTTAGAAAAGTTCTTGACACTTGTACAATTTCATTACTAAATAATATACAAGAATAGATATTATTAGTGATTTTAATACCAGTGTCTCGAGAGAAAAAGATATAAAATTCCTACATGACCCACAGTGGTTGTCAATAAAGAATCAAACTACTCTTAGGTTCCAAATCTGAATCAGTTATGTTACAATAACTCATGTTGCCTTATCAATTCTGTTGTTGTTGAAAGCTTGGGGAGAAGTGATGAAGTCGTTCTGTTGGTGTTGAGGTGAAAGCTGTGATTGACCAAACATCAATTACTTGGTTCTTTTTTTACACAAACACACACAAATACCTATTACTGTTTGAGTGCCTCTCCAAAGGCTCTCACATCCAGCTGTGTAAGAGAGAAGCCACAATAGATACATGGCGGAGGGTGATTGTGCAGGAATTTGCACAGTGTAATCATCAGGAAGACCCAAGTGGGCAAAATTGTATATTTCATATGTAAAACATGAAGTAAATAATAATAAAAAAAAAAAAAATGGTTTTGATAATGTGTGTGTGCGCATGTGTTTTTTATTTTTTTCTCTAATTAGTATGATTTTGATGCATTGTAGAAATTTGACTTGAGGGTGATGTGCAAATCTATCAATGTTGAATTTTAAGCCAATAAACAATTGAGCTTAGAGATTTTGATTTTTAGTTAAATATACATGTCATCAAAAATGAGAAAGCTTTAATAGATACAATGAAACAAGCCTGATCCAATGTTTCTGATTCAATAAAGAATTTACAGCTAAAATAGAGGCAAATGAACCATTTAATTAATCTACTTTGTATTTTTAGATCTTCATTGGTATCTATAATTTATTAATTAAATTTTTACATAAAATAATATTGAGCAGAAAGTGATTAGGTTAAAATTTTTGTGCTTAATGATATTGAAATCTTTCTTGGAAGAAGAAAAAAATTAGCAGCCGAACAACACAGCCTATTTCAAGACCAAGTTGAAGCAAGACAAAAATATCCAAGTGTCTCGCATGAAAGGCTTGAATAAATAAAATTGCAATCTAAGAAACGAGTAAAGGAACTGATTAATTAATTCATTTTGCTCAGGAATTAATTTTGTTTAAATGCAGATATTTTATTTTCATAAGTATTAAAGCAACTAAGGGAAGTAATCACTCAAATTTACTAACACAACTTGATTTATTTCCCTTATCACTACAAATAAGACGAAATATATAAATACTAATGATACGGTTTAATGATTTTATATAAATAAATTTCATTTTATTCAAAAATAGTCAAGGTAAATAACAACAAGAGAAAAATAGTAATATTCAAAAATTAAATATTGAATTCTTTCCATTCATTGTCTATTTGATCACTCTGATTTACATATTACCAGGTAATGAATCAATTTAATTAACTCTGATTTACATATTACCAGGTAATGAATCAATTTATTGCTTAAAGGAAACGTTATGTTTCTATTTATTTAATGAAAATTGCTCAATCTATTGCCTATAGGTTGTTTCCACTTCATTTTCATATATATTTCATACTCTCTCATATATAATACACAAACATTTTCCAGGAAGAATATTAACAAATAGTTCCTAGTCACATAGGCAATTGCAAAAAGTGAAAATCTCATATACAAATGTTACTAAATAGCATGTATATAAATTACTCAAGTATTAAAAACAAAAAATTCCTTTATTCCTGCAGTTTGGATTATTCTGACCATGCACACATTCTTTGAATGCCATGTTGATGTCTGTATCCAAATTTGATTACTACACTTGAACTTAAAAGTAAGTCTTTCATCTGTAAAAATCCGGTGTGTTGCTTAACGGTTGAAATAGGGTTTCAATTCTGCAGCTAAAATGTAATTACTTCAACCATTCATTATTGATTCGTACGTTCTCATTTAAATTGGATCCTTACATGTTTCTGATCACCAGTCATTGATGAATTCATGGGCACTTATTGATTTTTGACATTTACCATTGGTGGACCTAGTATAATAGTACCTTACAACACTCGCTTGATCTAAAGATAAAGCCCAATGTTACATTCTACCACCAACCCAATGAAGAGGTTTGTTCTCAGCAAATAAATCCAGCAGTGGTTTGTGTACAGCATAACAAAATTGCCATACAAATAGTTTTTAACTGAACATGAGAGCGATCCAATATCTGCAATAATGTGGGTTGGTACTTATGTATAACATACGTTGTGGCTTGTAACTCATCCCATTCCATTTGCTGATAAGCCTTATTCAAGTCCTGAATATATTCACAATGACTAAGGAACCCGTTTCGATTCACGAAAACACATGCTTTTACTGTGAAGGTTCATAAGTCTTTGAGGACACTTATCGTTTCTGCTTAGATTATATCTGCTTTAGTAGAAGGCTTCTTTAAAGTTAAAAATAGACTCCTAAGACAATGGGTTTAAATGGCTATCACTAAAATCGTCTTATTTTAATAACCTTTTTTTGAAATTGGTTTTGTTGAAAAATTTCCCACTGAACACAATTAACCTGCATTATTAATATTACTTCCCTTTTCATTCTTTTTCGAGGCTTCTCAATTGCAGTATCCTTATTGTTAATTTCACTGAAAGTCATTTTCTATTGCCATGTAACACAAGTATGAAATTCAAACACACGATTGTACAGTGACAAGATCAAATATTTTTATGTGGCTTCATTTATTGTACAGAGTGATAAAGATTAAAAAGAAATTTGCTTTAGGGGCTCTGAAGTTTAAACGTCATATCTCCGCCATTGCTCATTGCTCTCTTTTTTTTTTTTTTTTTTTGTCTTTAATCAAATGCTCTGAATACATGTAAAAGAGGAATAAAAATGTTAAAATTTTTTGCATACTCCACAAAGAAAGATGACTTAATCTGAAAGTAATAACTCTTCACTGGCTGTAAAACACATACAACAGTTGATCAAGAAGTGATGTCAGTTTAATTACAGGAAATTCAATAGTAGTGGACAAAAATCTGTTTTCCAAATGGAGAAGGAAGAAGAGTGTTTTTGTTTTGAGTGAAGGCATAGCCATGTATTACATTCAGAGAAGCTTCTTGGCTGGGGTTTTTTTTTTTTTTTTTGGTCATCTGCAAAATACCTTATTCCAGGAGAACTGCTGTCCTCTGGATGCCATTTTCATGATCTCAAAAGTTTGAGGCTGACAGGTCAGGACTGTAGGGTTTTGATGAAGCAATGTCGTTCAGCAATAATCTTGAATTGTTTGTTTAAGCTACTGGGGAGGTCTTGTATTGTCGTTTCAAAAGAACATCATATATCTTTATAATGGTCTCTATTAACGCTGTTGTGAAATGCGATTTCTGCAGTAGTCATTAATTTTACATATTCTCTTCTGCTCTCCCCCTTACTGCTTGGACAATAATCTAGTCTCCATACCTTACATAGTGATTTGTATATCACTACAAAGTTTTAATCTGTTTTGACAATTTGCTTAATTGAAATTAGATATAAAAAACTTTAATAGTATGTGGCCATTGCTTTCCCCGTGAATCTGCATGAGTGTCGGCCACTCTACTATAGGTTTTTCTTTTGCTTCCTGAGTCAGAATTGGTAAAGCCAAATTTTCTCTCTTGTGATGATCCTGCTTAAAAAAAGATGCCATGTTCTGCCAGTCACTTTCTTCTAATGCAGTTTGTCAGCATTCTGAGAACTGACTTTGTATAAGACAAGAGACAAACTGCAGATACAATAAAGTTTTACAAATATAGTAATTCTACAGTGTTAATTGAAATGACATAAACAGCCTGTTTAGTTACATTTATGGCAACAGCTGACTTCTCAGCAATTCCTCCATTTTTTCTTGGATTGTCATTAACTGATTATTTCTGTTTACATTTCAATGCTGCATTTCCATAAACTTATTACTCGCCTCCAATTTTGTTTTCTACATGGACCCAGAAGAGCTTTAAGTCTGAAAAAAAGTAATTATGGCTAGCAAAAGAGAAAGTAACTGCACAATTTTTTTGCTTCTCGACTTTACTTAAAGAAGCCCACAAACGTAGAATTCAAATATGTTTAATTATATACAAATTTCACCTCATGCAAGAGATGAGTTAGTGTTTTAAAAGAACTAGAATTAAAACATAATACACATTAGATCCAAACTTTTTGAAGACAGCTGTAGAACATTTCAAGAGATAAGATTCTGCACTACAGAAATTGGAGAACACACATGTTGAATACAACAAATATATATAAACTTCTACCCTGTACAACACAGGTATTTATTTTTTTTTTTTTTTTTTTTTTTTTTTTTGGTAAATGGTCATTATGGTAACATTTGCACAGGACCTCATGGCTACATCTACGTGGTTCACACAATTTATCTATCTCATAACAGGTTAAGAGGCTCATCCATTGTTCCCTGTTTAGGATGTGGTTTCTGGCTTTCTTTTCCAATCTTTTCACTATTATGTCGCCCCCTGCACAGCAGTGGCGTTACTGCCTTGCCTGGGGTGATACGATTAAAAATATATATATATATATATATATATATATATATATATCTTAATTTTTCTAAACTTAGAAGTATTTGATAAAAAAAATTTAAGAGCTTAAAGAAACTTTTGCTCTACACTTATGAACACATTCTAATTGTCACTTCATTAAATAAAAAAGTACATTGGTCACTTTTTTTTTTTTATCAATTCATCCTGAGCAAGGCAGGACTGCCACTTGTGCACAGGTTATTAAAAGAATAAGAAGATAGCAATTGATATTGCAATTTAAATTTTTGGAAGATTGTATCTATGAGGGAAGAAAGTAAACAAAAGGTACTTCCACAAGTGGGGAGTGCAAGAAGAACTGTTGTGTAGAAGTGGCAGTGACATTTAACTATTTCAATGGTAAAAGGTGGGATCTACATGCCAATTTAGCAGCACAATTCAGTTCAGATTTTAGAGAAGCTCATCAGAGCAGTTGCCATGTAAATATAGAAAAACAGAGGGAAGCCAAGCAAGCCACATCCCATTGGTGAGAAAGTGGCTGAAGTCTAGATTGGTCACATTGCAGATCCCTGAGACGAATACGCAAGAGCACTTGACTAGATATGTTAACAGCATTCGATGCACGAATAATGGATTCTGACGAGAAAAAAAATACAGAGATCCAACTTTCCTAGCAATAAATGCAACTAAAAAATCAGTTGGAAAATTAAAATAAAATGTTCCAGAATAAGTCTTCTGTATAAACTGAGATAAATGGATTCTACTTAAGAGCCCTAAAAAAAAAAAAAATTCCAAAATAGAAAAGAATTTATCTAAACAAAATGTCACAACTATATTTAAATCAATACTTAACACAAATAGTAAGATAAAACTGAAAAAAAGGAATTATAATTATCACAAGAAACCATTGCGGCATTTAAAAGATTATACAAACAAAATTCAATGCATTATTTTAGGTACTGATACGTAAGTTTTCTTTAAATTGCATTTTTAACTGAAAGCTAAATGAATTTACCATTTCCAGTAAGTAAAATACTCGGATGTATTTCAAATAGAAATTATATTGCTTGGTTTTTTTTTTAGTTTTCAAAATTCACTTTCTGACAAGTTTCCTTGCAAAAGTTTTGTATATATATATATATATATATATATATAAATAAATGTATGACACAATATTTTTTGGGAAATTAGCAAATTTAAATTAATCTGATTTATACAAGTACTGCTTGTTTATCACCTGAAATTTCGGTGGTCATAGCTTTCTATGTGTTAAGTTGATTGATGACAGCCAGCTACGGTAATATAACTAAGTATGGTTGACAATTGTCCATATTTTTTTTCTGTAAAAGAAAGAAACTCCGAAACGTAATCTTTTTAAATAACATACAAAAAATTCTTTTGAAATCTCTTGGCTTAAAGATTTGTATTAAGCTTTTTAATTAGTAAATATAGTTTTCACTTAACCTTAATTGCCACAAGGCTTTAAAATATATTTTTAAAATTTTTCAAAATTATAATTGAAAAAGTGAAAAGGCTAACTGGTTTAAAAAAAACCCAACAAACTGATTTACATTCCCCAAGGTGTCCTGCGATTAGCTAATAAAACAAATTTGATATAAAATTTAATTCCTTGAAATTTAATGTAATGTAATGTTGTTGTTGTTGTTGTGGTGGTGGTGGCGGTGGCGGCGGCGGCGGCGGCAGCAGATGTATAAAAAGAAAATTTTCATTCATTGGTGAATAAGTCCTGAAAGTTTAATTTGAAAATTCAGATTTTTAATGAACGCTTTTTACTGAAAAAAATATTACATTATCCATAGTGAACGATGGTAAAAATTTAGTTACCAAAATTTTGAATACGTTACGATTAAAAATACTGTAATCTTTCCTCTTGGCATTAAAAAAAAAAAATTTTATTTTCAAGCTTAGGTTTTTTTTCCAAGTGAATTAGTAGAGGTACTTACATTAGTTTGTTGCTTACATCAAGCATCAAAGAATCCTTTCTTTACACTGTACGGGTGGTAGGAGTTGAAATTGAAGTATTGTCTGGTGAATGTTGGCTTGCAGTACATGGATGTCTTGAACACCTGCTCTGTTAAAGATAGTAAAGGATCACTTCCCACTTATGGCGTACAGGTAGTTCTCACATTACAGCAAGGTATCTAACATATAGTGTCTCCCCAAAATTCACAAAGATGGTATTCTACTCAGGCCAATTGTTAGCTGCCACGGCTCTCATGTGTCACTCGATAAGTTACTTCCTTGTGGATATGACTGAGTCATTAATAAACCAGTCACCATATGTCCAAAATTCTACTCACTTAGTAAAATTAATCAGATGCACCAATCCAATCGAGTCTGGGCACGAGTTTATTTACTAAGGTATCCACAGAGGAGGCACTATCAGAGTCAGGGACAGATTTGTTCTTGGTCTGATACAGAGGACAATGTATTAGTATACCAATAGATAACCTGATGGAGACTTTTGGTACACAAGCAACACTTCAGAATGGGATCAGATATTAATCCGCAGGATGAAGGTTTAGCAATGGCTAATATAGGCATGGAATACTTTTGAAGAGATGGCTTTAGCGATACAGATTATAAGGACAACTCTATGGCTGAGATATGTAGATGACATCGTCATATTCTAGCCACACCAGGAAGGGAAGAGGTCCAGCTACTAGTGGGCCACGTGAACTCAATCATTGATAAAGTTAACAATGGAGAAAGAAAACAACTTGCATTCCTGGTGGTCTTGTAAGATGAGGTTGAAATAATAGACAGAAAACATTAGAAAATAAGAAACCTAAAAGGATCGGCATAAATGCTAGGCCACAAAAAAAAAAAAAAAGTTACTGAGGTTTTATAAGTACATAATAGTTTTATTCATACACTGATGTGTACAAGGACATGTGGATAAGTGTTGGTCTGAACCTAGTGACTTGACTCAAGAGTTGGGTTCTAAAATTTGGTTACAATAAAAAAAACAAAAAAAGACTTAGTATCAGTTTCCTGCCTTAACTCTGTAAATCATTGGAAGCAGCATGTGGAACTAGAACAATCCGTCCTGGTGGATGAACTAAAGGGTTCAGTTCGAACTTCTAATCACATGAAGAAAGCTGGAGTGTATAATGACCAGAACAATGTTAACAGTCCATAGATTATAATAATATCTGTTGAAAAATGTAAAAGCTATATTTACTAACTATTGACACCAACCTATAAAAGATTTTAAAACTTTGTAAATTATTCAAATTAAGTTTAAAAAGAAAAAAAAATATGAAAGCAATTCTTACAAAAGTTCATTATTACATTGAAAAAAAAAAATTAAGATAATTATATCTTTAATTCTTACTCATAAAAACAAAAGGTTTCTAAATTTTGGCTGTTTTATTGCATTTTATCATTCTGCACATTTTTCACTAAGTGGGATCCAGTTTAGCAAGAAAAAAATTATAAATTAAAAAGCAAACAGAACTCGGAGAATTTAAATTAACATCAGTGAATTTCTTAAAATATCAATGAGTGGCAAGGGGGGGGGAGGGGTATAACAGATGTAAAAAAAAAAAGTCTTGACAGTTTCATTAAAATCCAACAATTATTTAATTTAGTAATTCTTGAAAAAAATTCATGGTTTTCCCCACCCCACTCAACCCAAAATAAACCAATATTGTTGATAAGCTGTAATATAAAAGCAAAAAAAAACAAAAAAAACTGATTTTCTAAACTTAGCCATATTTTATACAGAAAATTAGTGAAGAAAATTTTAATCTTATTACAAGATTTTATGATACTATGGATTTTACAAGACTTAAGGATTTTATACCTTGCTTTATAATCATTTTTGTTTCAAAGCTTGCAAAATTTTGTCACATATTCATTACAAGATAAATAAATGCTGTAATATTTGCAAAGTAGGATTCAGAAATTTGCTTTGCCAATTTTTGGACATCAAATTCTACTTGGCAGCTGGAGATCAGTCTATGATTTTCATATTCTTCCTACAAATTCAAACAATTGTTCATTTTGACACTCAAGGACAGTCATTCTAAAATTTCTAACTTTCATGAAGCCAGTAGATATAAAATATACGTACTTGTATTGGACTTTGTATCTGAAACCGGCAAGACTGAATGTCAGATAATTACCTCCCTTGATTTAACTTTCCGATTACAATTATTTCCATCAGTATTTTAAATCTTAAATTAAAAAATAAGTCGCTCTATAAAAAAGGTTCAAGCCAGACAATAAATTGATTTTTTTTTTTTTTAAGTGACTTGTTACAGCCTTAAGATTTTGTGATTAACATCAAGGATTAATCCCAAGTTTTAGGCTTTCAGGAATCGGAGCCAAAATTTGAATCCCAGTCAGGTCTGTTACATTTAAACTTTTCTCAACGGGATTTGCACATCTTTTCTCTCCAGCTGCAAGTTAAATAGAACTGGTAAAAATAAAAAGAGAAAAAAGTTAATGCAATATTTACACATAAATAATTCTTACAATCCAAAATTGAAGCTTTAAAACAACCTGCAAAAGGTTTTAAGTCATAAAATGCCTGAAATAATGAAAATTAAATTATAGTTAAGGAATTCAGTTTGAACTAAAAAATTGTTCAGTTTTTACTAAAAACAAAAAATTAAAATTTTTAAACTTCATATATAAACTGACTAGCAGTATAGCCCGGCATTGCTCAGGTGTAATGAAAACTTATATATATATATATATATATATGATCAATTTTCTGCATTATTGTAAGAACACCAACCTTGAAACTTCTGAATATCGTTCCTTACGTCTTTGTCTATGAGTTAAATTTGATTAAAATCGGACCACTCCTGATTTTTTCAATTATCGATATTTATCGGATGTACCTGGATACAAAACCTAGGTAAAAACTCGCAGACACTTATAGTACAACTGCATAAATTTTGAAGAAAATCACTTCAGCCTTTTCGGAGTCTATAGGTAACGGACACACACACACACAGAGAGGCAAAGTTCCATTTGTAAATATAAACTGATATAAAGTTAGGAAGTATTTCCATAATGACTGAAAATGTTATATTTGCTATCATGCAAAATAAACATTTTTTCTAAATTGGTTTACCTAAAAAGTTTTCATATTAAAAATAAATGCAAAAGGAAAAAACAACAACATCAAAATAAGTGTATTTCAGTGCACTTTATTTTTTTCTTTCAAAGGATGAACATGCATTTGAAAAAATGGACTTGTATTACAAACATTATACATGTCACAGCTGAGAATTAATTTTAAGTTAAAACTCACACCATTTGAACTAACATTTATTTTTTTTTTTTGCCCTTACATTTGATGCAGATGATGAAATGATATTCCTGTCCTGATCAAGTATCGTGTAATCATGATGACTTGAAAGAAAAGGTTAGGGTAAGTATCTGTCACAATGTCTTCTAGTTCTAGCTACTCCATCTTTGTCGTACCAAATGGTAACTTAGCTATACAGTAGCTCCATTTCTAACATTAGATAGTGAGATGGATACTTTTCCTGGATAATCAAGAATCTACATCACCGGCCTAGCTGAGCAGGTGTCCCATGATCCTACTACGATCAGGAAAGAGACACTTCTCTTAATGTAAGGCTGCTATATTATTGAATTCTACTGTTAATATTTAAGACAAAAAGAACACTCCATTTAAGCAGTTGAATAGGAGACTGGATAAATGATTAGCCCTACTACCAGTAGACCCAGAATATTGAGTTGGGGGGAGGGGAAAATTTGTGACCATTCTACAGGGTAGGCCATCAAATAGGAGATAAATGTACTGCATAATAATAATAATAATAAGAAGAACAACACTAAAGAGCCGACCTACGTCTTATATTCAGCTGATAGAGAAGAACCTTTCCAAAGAAACACATTAGGATGTTCCTAAATCCCACCAAACTAGCCCTGGAAAGTCTCACTTCTTCTTACCTAACTGAACCAACAGCTGCTAAAGTCCCAACTAACGGCAGAAAGTTATATAAATGTCACACAGTAGTACATAATCACCAATATCTTTAATATATATATATATATATAGACTGAATACAGATTTCAAATGTTACATATGTTTCCTAAACTGATTTACAACAAATTGTATATTATATTTTATATATATATCTATACATACATACATACATAAATATGTATGTATATACATATATATAAAACTTTGTTTTTAAATCTTACCATAAGACTGGTTTTGCAATCAGTGTTAAACACAACAACTACTAATATGTGTAAATAGAAGTGCAGTCTTCTAATTCATTTAGTTACAATAACAACATCAATTTTTTTTTTTTTAATATTTTACAGCTCAACTGGAACCTGCTCCAAGATGAAGGAAAAGCTTACCTTTCTAAGCTGGTGGCCAACACAATAACCTGACTTCAATCACTGAATAAACTTTGAAATAATACACTTCTTGTCATAGCCAATAAAGTTTTCTACCAATATCTGAATGTCTGTCGTATATATAATTTTTTTTTTATTTTTTTATTTTTTACTGAGCACTTGGAACGTAGTTTGTGGGATTGCTGGATAATTGGGGGAGGAGAGAGAGAGAAAAAAAAATTCCAACTAGATTTTTTTTTTTTAAATTCTTGAAGAATTTTTTTTTTTTTGTTTAAACATAATAGGCATAAAGCCTTGATCTACTAAATTTTAATAAATGGATCCCATATTTTGACAAATCCCCACTTGTAAATTAAAATCCTAATCTGAGTATGGGAAATAAATTTGCCACATCTTATTCTTGAATCATTGCATTCACTGTGAGGCAAATTAGTTTCACAGAATTTCAGATTAGTTTTTTTTTTCTTTTTTTTTTCTCGCCTATTTGCAGCACAAAGTTAATCAAAATCTACAAACACTAAAACATGGCTTCGTACCTGACAAACAACTTCTACAGCTTTTTGTTTTTAAAGTTTTAATACTCGTCTTCTGTATTTGTCTGGCAGTTATCCTTATTGTTTTTGTCTGTAATCTTTTTTATTTTTTGCATAGAAAGGAAATAAAAAGCATTGGTCACAGAAATGTTAAAACTTTGATCATGAATCTTGCCCACAAGATTAAATAGTTAAAAAAAAAAAAAAAATTTTTTTTTTTTTTGGCTTGCTGTGTTCCTTTGTATGCATCTTCCTCCTATATTATAGACACACACAAGATCTTTTAAAGTTTAGCCAAAATCCCTTAAGCGCACCTTAAATGCACAAAAGAGAGATGGGGGTAAATTATCTTGTTAGGCTAAGGAGGAGTTTGTATATTGACTTTGGTAATAACTGAAATGTAAACTTGGAAGCTACAGCTTAATGCCCAGGATGTTAACTAACAACTAGTCTACAAGAATCAGAAAAGATTGTCTGGAGCTGAATAAAACTTTTTTTTCTTCCGTTTGTTTCCCCCCCTTTTCTTTTCGTCCTTTATAATAATAATTTCTTTTTTTTTTTTAAGAAAAGAAAAAAAGCCGAGTGCAAAAACTTGCTGAAATTTCCTGGACAGCTTGGCAAACAATATCTACAGCAAATGTGTAATTAATAAACTGACCACACTATCCTCTAATTCTTTTAATACCCAAGGAGGGGAGAGGGAGGGAAAAATTACATTAATTATTGTAACAAATAAAGTATCATGATTAATCTACTTTTTGGAAGGAGTTGGGGAGTAGGGAATATTAGTAACCAAAGTGGCCATTTCTTTTTTCCTGTTCAGGCAGAGTTACAGATAGATATCTATTTTTTTTTTTAAATACTTTTCATCTTTCTTGCTTTTTTACCTGAGATTTTTTTTTTTTTAGTTTTAATAAATTTACGGTAGTACTACCATTTTTAAGACCAGACATGTTATTTTCTCTAGAAAGAGAAAATCTTTAAAGAAATGAATTTAAATTGCCAATTTAAGGGATTTTAAAACCTGCACATATATCGTGTTTCTCTTAATGGAGAAAGATCTCTAGAAAAGTGAACAGTTGAATATCAGCAAATAATCGTATATTAAAAAGAAAAAATACAAAAGAGACTCGTTATCTTTACATCGAGTTAAGTACTTTTTTTTGAGGGGGAATACTGAAAAAAAAAAAAAAAAAAATTAAGCGAACCTCATGGAGAGCTTATGACAAAGTCAAGACATTAAAAAAAATCTTGAGAAAACCTGTTACTAATTACTAAGTGACCATAAAATATTTAACTCGCTTTTCGTATAAAAAACTTAAAATTTTAACTGAATTAGTTCTAGCTATATAAGTAATGGCGACAAAAAATATAGGCAAGATGCCACGTTATTAATAACAACCTTTAAGTTCATTTACTTTACCAGTAACGGTAAAAAAATACTGACTAAAGTAATGTAAAATAAATAGAAAGCCAAAAATCGACATGGGGAAAATGTAATGGCTAGACGCCATATTAAACTTTTAGAACACTCTAGAAATTGGAAGGAAGGAAATGACGTAAGCTTCGTAATGAAAAAAAAAAAAAAAATTTTAACTTGCCTAATGTATCTTGTAAGATAAAAATTAAATTCTGTTTGTAAAATACTAATCCTAAATAAATTTCAGAAGAAAGAAAGATCGGCCATTTTTTTTAAAACTCGAGTGCAACTCTCCTTATGAAGGTGGCTTCCTTCACTGCGACGTACGAAGAGCTAATTACATATGCACACGTCATTATAAACTGGCCAATCAGAAGCCAGAATTGTTCTAGACGGAGGCGTTGCTTTTTGCCTCTTTTCCCGTTACAAAGGAATAAAGAGGAAAAAAATTAAATGGTCGAGAAGAATATCACTTTTGACTGCCATTACTATATTAAAACAAGTATCGCAAACAGTAATTGATTAGAAACTTGATTATGGAATAAATACCATTATTTCAGAAACTGATTTTTTTTTCTGTCGCCCCAAAATTCTCAAACATCACAATTTTGATATTTTTCCAAGTCAAGGTCAAACAAAAGCAAACAAATACTATTAGCTCGATGAAAAATACTTAAAGAAAAAAAGAAATCACGTTTGTAAACTTGCAGGATAAATTTCAAGAACCTTCCCTCAAGATCTCTCTGTATACAATTTGTTTTTTTGTTTTTTTTATACAAGCCGAGATAATTTACGATTTAAGAAAAAAAAAAAAAAATCCAGTCTCCTTTTCTGGGTATATTAAATTATCTACAAATACACATAAGTCTTGGGGGTGGGGGGACAGAAAAAAAAAATTTTTTTTTAAAATTAAAGTATTTTTAAAAAATTTAAAAAAAAATTTTTTTTTTTAAAATAAATAAACTACAGTTAAATGGTAAATTATCCTTCCACTAATGAACCAAACCTTTTTTTCTTCTCCTGAAGGGAGAAATCAATCCTCAAAGTTATCTTGTTTATTTAAAATTTTCTGCACATTAGACTTATTAAAATTTAACTAAATGCATTCCAAATTTACCTTTCCGATCAAAAACCTTTCTAGTGATGAATGAACATTTTTTTTTTCTATTTGGGGCAGTGTGTCTCCCTGCTGCGTTTTTTTTTTGTATTTTTTTAAATTTTTTTCTTTTTTTTTTTCTTTTTCATTTTGATAAATCTCAGGCCCACACAAGGCCCAAACTGTACATTGGTCTGAAATGGTATTTTTTTTTTTTTTTCATGGGTTTTTACGAAGAAAAATAAAATGAAAGAAAAGTAAAATAAAGTCGGGTGGGAAGGGGGGGAAAAAAATGAAATAAAAATAAAATTAATAAAATACTTTGGGAACACAACAGGCCGAGCCAGGATAACATCTCCCAGACGTTTTTCATACACAATGCAACATTTCAGCTGTCACCCTTTTTGGATTTTGCTTTGATGTACATTTTAGAACAAATGTATTAGGAGGACGGATCAAAGCATTTATGAAAATGTCCAAAGATATTTAGGAAGACATTGCCTGCTACAGCCTGGACTTAGATAGTTGCCTTCTGTCGTGAGGGATATTTTTTTTTTCGTTTTTTTTTTTTTTTTCAGTAAGTTCATTACATCAGCTCAATTTTCCTTTGGTTTTCTTGTCTTTTGGACAATTTTTTTTTTTAAATTTTATTTTTTGTTTTTTTTAACATTTTCCGTATTTTACTTTTTTTTTTTGTTTTCTTTTTCCAACGTTAAGATTTTTTTATAATTTTTTTTTTTATAATGATTTGCTACAAAATGGCAGCTGCTTTAAAAATGTCAAGCCTCACAAATGGTCGAGTGAGGTAATTTTTCTTTTCTTTTTTTTCTTTTTTTTTCTTTTTTAAAAAAAAGCAGTTCTAAAAATGGAATCCCTGCAAGCATTCCTAAGAACCATACGGTGATGGTAACTTGAGGGTGGAACTCTAGTGGGGAGCCGTTCGTTCCGCAGTGCTGTCGGAATATGATAGTTAGACACATGCCCGCTTTTGTCAACTACCACAGACATACAAAGTTTCGGTAGGCCATCCTCTCTGGAAGCGACCACGTATCCAGCTAAAGGGAAAATTTTAAAAATATGTGTGTATGCATGTATATATATATAAAAATATATCTATTGAGAAAGAAAGTGTGTGTGGGGGGGGGGGGGGGCAGATTAGAGTTAAGTTTAGAAAAATTTCTAAATCTTGGAATTTTAAATTGTAGCAAACCCAATCTAAGTTAGAAAATGTTTTGAAATAGGAAAGTATAATAAAAATGAAGTGATCATTGATATGCCAAAAGTTAACCATTGCTCAACCCAGCATTGATAGATTATATACATACACACTAATATTTGACATTTTTATTCCTTGCTTCTCCATACAAATTTCAAGCTGACTATGAGGCCATTGATTTCATCATCTTTACTTTCTATTTTATAGCTAATGTCTACACGGTAGGAGGTCCAAAGACTTAACTGAGGTAGAGGGTTAAGGAGTCAGATGCAGTTTATGGGGAAAATAACAGTTAACCCTAGATTTGAACAGATTAAAATGGTAATGATTGGGGAAGCATTGTCTCATTTTCTCAAAGCAGCAGTGTTTGGGAAGAAGCTGTTCAAACAGAAGATAAAATGCTTGCACGAGAAGTAGTTGAAAGAGGTAAAAATATCTTTAAATCAAGCAAGCAAGAAAATCTTTTTTAAGATTAAAGTTATGAAATTAGACTAATTCTAATATAAACTAGTTATTTAAAGAGGTTTTTTTTTTTGTGAAAAAAATTTACATTTTCGTATCCTAAAGAAAACATGTAGACTTGCATTGCAAATCAATACACTAGTTTAAAAAGAGTCCCAGTGACATGCCCAGTTCCTATCATAACATGTTTCACCCTTACCCCAAAAGCCACCTTGATGCTATAAAATGTTTTTTTTTAAAAAAAAAAAATTCAAAGTTGATAATTCTTACACTTCTCATACAGTCCATGCATACATAATAGGTGTGTGTGTGTGTTTTGTTCAATAAGAGGGTAGGTAAGACAGAAAGTTGGGTAGTGAGCAAGAGCACTTTTAGCATGAATATTAGTTACCCAGTTAAGTACCATACATGATACACATCTCAAATAAGACATGATTGACTGGGCAGAAGAATTTCCCACAGTAGGTTGCCATTGCTTTTTGCAGTAGACTGGTTGCCAACCAAGGCTATAGAACCCAATCTATCCTATTATTAAATCCATAGCTGGAAGGAAGAGACAGATCAATACCTTTCCTAAGGGTATTTGCACGTAAGTGAATGCAACGAATTCAACTGAATTTCGAACTCAGCTCTGATTTTTTTTTTATTCCAAGCCAAGGTGAATTTTAGGATATAATTTAAAGTTCTTTAAATACCATGTTTAAACTATTTGAAAAGCATCAAATATATTCTTAAGACAAATTAAGTTTTGCACAGGTGCTAAATTTTACAAAATGTCCACTGTTTATTGCCAGCAAAGTAGTTTTATATATAAGCATTCACCATTTTCGATAGATCACACACTTGGAATTATAGATTTAAAGAGCATCCCTGACTTACATGACTTACCTAATATCATGCAGAGATCATTAGAGCTAAAATTGCTCACTTGCCTTAGAAAGCTACTTTCATCTGTGGCCAGTCAAAAATTATCAAGAGTTATTCTGACATTAAAATTTATATTTATTTAAAAAAAAAAAAAAAAAGTGCCACTATATATATATATATATATATATATATATATAAAACAAACAATAGTTTTGCAATATATGAAATTAAGAATGATTTCAGTTAACCCTTTTGTGAAGACAATGTTTACTAACATATAGCATAAGTTAAACATTAGTAGCCAAATGGCTAAGAAAATAGGCTTTATTACTAAAGAAGCAGATTAGGTGCAACATATTTTCCTAATATTTAAATACAAAAGGGTTATATGGAAAGTGTTTCAACTCAATTTTGTCAGAATAACCTCATGATACAAAAGGTTCAAATGAAGCACATGTAACTGCTCCATCCTTACTAGTGCTGACTTGTAAAAGTTACTCCAAATGAAACATAATTTCCATCTCTGAGAGAGAAAACAAAAATCAAATCAGCATTTGAAATCTTGATTTATATGTGGGTCCAAGCATCAAATACTATTTGACTCCATCTTGCAATTTCAGAAAATTGCTAAAAATTTCTAAATAAGGAAAAAAAAAAAAAAAAAAAAAAAAAAAAAAAAAAAAAAAAAAAAAAAGATTGACAAGCATCAAGGTGGTTTTAACGTCCTTCGGCTTTATTCTGTGTAAACTACATTATACATTAAAAAAAAAAAATTACATAAAACTATGGACCAAATAAAAATAGGAAATAAAAAGATTTGCTTTTTCATACAAGGATCAAAATCTGCAGTCTTAGGTTAGGTTTATTCTTCAAGTCTTCTTCACCTTCAAGCCAGGTGGACAGGGCTTTCTCTAAAATGTTTCAACTTGTTCAATATTGAACCAGGTGATTCTCAGATCAACACGACTAAAATTGCACAGCTTCATCATTCAGTTGTAGTAAAGTAGATTTAAAAGTTTACAATTACTTCTCTTTAAAATCAGAAGAAAAACGTATTAAATG
Source organism: Ascarosepion bandense (assembly GCA_037127315.1). Taxonomy (NCBI): domain Eukaryota; kingdom Metazoa; phylum Mollusca; class Cephalopoda; order Sepiida; family Sepiidae; genus Ascarosepion; species Ascarosepion bandense. Next base: position 3,201,809 of record JBBBDQ010000490.1, on the reverse strand, counting down.
AATGAAGGAGAAAAAAATGGTTTAACATGAGAAGTTTATAAGTTGGACAAGTGAAGAACTATGATTATGAACGGCAATGGATTGAATCATAAGTAGCCATATCGACTACAAGCCCAAGTTGAGTAAAGACAATAAGGCTATCATCTACTTTACTTTACATCTGACCACTGAGCTTCCAAAATAGTTGTCACTGGTGCCATTAGCATTAGATTCCATGTACAAAAGAATCACATGCCATAACTTCTGCGCAAAACTATGTCTATATAGCAAGCTGCCAGGCTTGAGTGATCAATACTGCCATCCGTCCCTGTTGCCTTAAACTGCACACATAAATCCTGCCTAGATTGGTTGAACAGAAAGTAGGGAAATTAGTTAGTGCATGTATTCACGAAAATATGAAAAATAAAAATTTATAAAAGAGACAATTGACAAGAAATTCATAAGTGGAGAAAGCCTTTGACGGGGAGGGGGGGGGAGTGGAGAAAGAGAGAAAAAAAATCAAATCAGCATTTGAAATCTTGATTTATATGTGGGTCCAAACATTTCAAGCATCAAATACTATTGTAATATTTTGGGGGTCATCTGAAGACAAAGAGGAAATGGGACTAACTTAACATTGATATAGTATCACAAATTACATGAACACCGCTAAAAGGCATCAGGGTTTTACCACTTTTAGTGTGATGGTTGAAATCATCAGGGATCAAGCATACTTCAGTAGATTAGCACTGCTGTGTTGCCCTTAGACAAGATATCCTAGCTTATAACCATTTTAAATATTACCAATTATGGAAGCAAGGCAATCCAAAAAACACTAATCAGTATGCCTACCTCACTGGAAGTATATTATATGCTATACTACTTGGTATCCAAGCTTCAATATGAGCATTTCAGAGCGTTTTGGAGTCAATCTGAGAACAATGCAGAGGATTAGGAAAGAGTTGAACGAGTCTAAATGGTGATTACAAAAGGTACGGCAGCTCAGAAAACTCACTGATAAGAAACGAACTCCGGAATGTGTAGCGAGGCTCTCACAACACTGAGGCCTACATCAAGTGCCTTGAGGTAGTGCTGCCCTGATGGAAGGCACTATGTCTGGCAACAGGACGGAACCATGCCACGCAAGTAGAAAAGCTCACTGGTCGGTCACGACTGTCAGACAATTCATGTGATCACATCATCCCTTACATCTGGCCACTTAACTCTCCAGGTTGAACCCCCCCCCCCAATTATCTACGGGGCACAGCTGAGCAAGACAAAACTTAAGATGAACTGAAGGCAGGGATTATGACAGCATTCACCAACTTAAACAAGGAGGCCATGGTTGAAGCTAATGATTTTATTGAATAAGTTTACTCTTATATATGAAGATGTTTTGTAATTTTGGTAAAATGAGATGCCAGCGTTATTTTTTTTAATAATTTAAACAATTTTTCTAAAACGTGTGTGTGTGTGTGTGTGTGTGTGTGTGTGTGTGTGTGTGTGTGTGTGTGTGTGTAATAATACACTGTAATGCAGGTCATGAAAAATAGGGTATCCACATTCCAGTGATTAAATTTTCTCTTACAAATTAGTCACTAGAAATTAAGTTTGACCAGACAACTTAAAAATAATCAAGTGTAGTGCCCCCCCCCACCCCGGCCAAGTGGGTGGATGGGGGTCAGAAACCATATATGTTTATCCTCGTTAAAACTATATCAGTAGATCATCTTTCATTTTCAACACTACTTACAAAAAAAAAAAACAAAAAAAACAAAAAAAAACAGCCAACAAGATTTACAGCGCCATACAAATATAACTACAATAATGTTACTATTCAATTTCATTTTTCATGAACACATTGCTAGTGAATAACTGACATTTAAAAGTCAGTTATTCTGAACGCATGAAATATTGAGAGGAAATATAGGAAAACAATTTATTAGTACATACAAATGTGTGAGGATTAATTTTAATGAGGATATATTCCTTAAAATCCATCATAGTTTACCAAATTTTGAGAATCTTGTGCAGGAGGAAAGTTTTGTCAGCTACACACAAAATTTTATTTAGTTTAAATGAGTTGGTGTGTGTGTGTGTGTGTGTGTGTGTGTGTGTGTATATATATAAAAAAGGAAATTACCTGATTGATAAGCCGACTGCAGACTCATCGTCTATAGCCACCACCATAGCCACTTCCACCACCACCATAGCCACCTGCATCAGAAGAGAGAAAAAAAAAATTAGGAATCGTTATTTCAACTTCTGTAATTTTTATTTAGAGGTTTGCAATACAGCAACAAAAATTGATTAAAGGATTCCTATCTCTATACCTAAGAGAAACACTGGTTGGTACAATAAAAATGAATTCCAAACTTAAGAGACCACATACTAACTTGAAATTGTAAATAATTTGATATAAAACAAAACAAAAAATTGAAAAAAAAAAAAGTCACAAATTTACCTCCGAATCCTTCATAGCCTTGATTCCAGCCACCCTGGCCATAGCCACCGCCACCACCACCATAGCCTCCATGTTGGTTTCCATAGCCACCATGGCCACCGCCGTAGTTGCCTTTAGAGATGAAAATAAATTTATAAACATAACCAAGCATACAAAATCAGAAACAGTCAAGAAAAACATGCAAATTTAAAGCAATTTTAATCAATAAGGTTTGCAATTTAATATATTCTCCCCACTGTTGTTTTATAACAGGAAAAGAACTTAATTTAAAATCACCTTAAAAGAACATCTAAGCTACCCTAACATATGTGTAAAATTCGGCTTACAAGTAGATTTGGTAAATCTTTCAATATTTTAAAATTCTTCACATAGAATAGATATACAATTGGGAGGGGCATTTGGTGCAAGGAATGTATGACCTTTAGAATTATTCTTATGAGCTACTGGGAAGAAGAACAAAAAAAATTTGTCCATTTACAACAAGGAAAAATTCACAATTTTTATTTAATTCTATCAGTTTCTCCTTTAATAGCAAGCAAAGAGTAAATATTTGTCGGTAATCAATAAGAAATTCAGTACAGTTAAATTGACCCCATTATATGCCAAAACTTCTGCAGCCATGACCTAACATTGTCAGTCAATACATTGAAAGCAGTCATAGAAGGATTTGTCAACTCTTTATTTGCATTTTTTTTTTTTTTTTTTTGAGACAAAACAAAAAGTGGTTTAATGGATTCAACAGCAAGCAGCAGCAGAGAAAAAGAGGATTCTAGCTAAAGTTTAAAAATCAAGATTAAGTCTGGATTTTTAATAAATTAAAATTACAACAGTTATCACGCACAACTAGCTTCAAAATGTAGAGACATGATCAATTAATAGATCACTACACTATATTTTTTTGGCAAAAAATTGCACAAGACAAGTGTTATTTTATTAGATTTACATCTGGATTATGAAACATCAAACCAAGTAATGTGTTCTGATAAAATCATCCTTCCCAAGGTTTTAATCTTCTCAAATAAGCTAGTTAGACAGTTATCTACTTTTAACAGATAACAGTGAGAGAAGGGGGGGGATCAAATTGTTATCTGAAGCAGATATCACTTGTTCTGAATAAAGCACTTCAAAACCAAGCCCAAAAAAAAGTTCTACAGCAAGGAAAGATTTTACTGTTTAAATACATTTTAAGTATTTAATCAAATTGGAACAGAAACATTACAAAATTTAATCTAAATTTTACAATTTATTTCTCAAAAATAAATCTCATGATCAGTTGATGCCAACATCATGAATTTTAGAAATATTTAAAACTAAATGTAACTGATATCAATGTACCATTTTACAAGGGAAGAACAGTTCATTACAAAGTCCCACTAATTCATGTTTAACTGTTCCGTAATAGCACCGAATGAAAATGCAAAACAAGTGGTAAGCTTACATCAATTTTAGAGTGGCTGCACTTTTACTACTAATACTCAACATTACTTGGCAACATTCCATATAAACAAATCAAACACCACACATACACGCAATAAACTGATAATTATAAGATTCAAACTGAGCAGCTTAAGTCAGTAAAAGTAAACCACAAATTATAGCACAAATCAAACTCATGGATAAGTTAATTGAGATTTATTGTAAAATGCAATGATCCTTCAATTCAAAACAAGATTACTGAAACTTTAAGCTATAGAATTAGCAACCATATTTTTATTAAATCAGTCACACATAAGATGAGAAACTATTGATTCATTAGGCTAAGTACATAACGTTTAAGTGCAACTTAGAAAGTCTCTGCAGCCAATGACAAATTTAAAAAGGAAAACAAGTGCCGGATTTTAAGTAAACCATCATGAGATTGTAATGCATATAACTTAGATTTACCTTGATGTCCATAACCACCATATCCTGGATGACCTCCACGACCTCCCCAATTTCCAGGTCCTATGTCAAAAAGGACAAAATATGAGCTTTGATATTTTAATGGAGTAAACTATTTTTATTGCTTATTGAAGTATTGATGAAAACTATTAAGTGAATTTTATTTATAAAAGTGTTCTTGTCTTTTGCACCAATTTTTATTTTATTATTCAGAAGCATACATTTTAATGAAAAGTCAGAAAGCCAGTCTTTTTTTCTTACAGTCAATAAAAAAGTACGTTTAGCAGAAAGCCGTTGAGAAGTATGAGGTAAAAAAAAAAAAAAAAAAAGCTCAGAGAGCAGTGCTTTAAGGGTGCAAGAGATTCAAGAACCAGGCCCTTGCAGAATTAGCTAATCTCTATAAGAACAAGCAGGATTGCAGGTTTCAAAACAGCTTAATCAAATGTTAGAATATTTAGCTTCTAATCTTTTGTATAAGGAAGTGTGCAAACTAATTTTCCTTAAGTTTATTCCTAGTAAAATTTTCATGTTTATGGTTTAATCAAAAAGTAGGAATTACACAACTGAATTAATATACAAACTAAGCAATTAAATTGATATCATTTAATGCTAAAACAGAAAATTCATTAGACTTTAATTTTAACTAGTGTTAATTCTAATTCCACTGAACAGTAAATAAGTTATTCCAGTTAATTATCTTGGTATAATCAAATATTTATTTTTCAAGAGCTATCATTAAATTTAAGTGTTTATCCTTAAGTTGTTACAACATTTGATAAACAAGCTTTTTCAAGACTTTCATCTTAAAATCAATGACAAATCAGTGCAAAGCATTACAATGTATTTAGTTAAACAACTGTTGTCAAGAGTCTTAAGGTTCTTGGAAAAAAAGAGTTTTAACCCTTTGTTGCATATTGGTTACAATTGTAACCAATATGCAGCAAAGGTTAGAGAAAGGTTACAATTGTAACCAATATGCAACAAAGGGGTTAAAAAGGATGGTAAATGCTTTTATTGTAAAATTGCTGGTTTGTTATTCATAGGTGCCTGGATTAGGAAGAAAGTGCTTTTTATGCAAGTTGGTATTTAGCAGAGGCCAAACTAGCAGTGTCAAACAGAGGCATAAGTTCAACCCTGTCAGTGTTAGTTTTGCATGCCTAAGTTTCAACCTTCAAACAATGGTAGCATAAATTGAACAATTGCTTTATTTACATCAGGAAGGATTTTAGTTGAAATGGAAAGAAAAACATAAGCATAGCTTGCTCTACCGTTTCAGTTTTAATACAGTTAGTAGATAAAGGACAAAGAAAAATAGACAAATAAAAAAATTGCCAAGTTAAATTTTTTCTATGACTTACTAGCATTATTTTGTAAGCAAACACGCACTATTTTTTAAAAGTCCACTTACCTAAACTAAATATTCCAGCAAATCGAAACATTTCCTAAACTGATTTATAAACCATGTTTAAAACTTGAAAATGTCATGTTATAGTTCTTCATGACTGCTTAAGAGAATCAACTATTTTGACCAACCCAAACAAAATATTTTTTAGAGGGAAAGAAAATAAAACAGAGATGGAGTTATTTCTAAATGAAAAATGGTTCAGGTAACAGGTTTGCTGCTTACCTTGGTGATATCCTCCATTGAAGTTACCACCACCACCACCGTAGCCGTAATTACCAGGTGAATTATGCCAGTCGCCACCTGCACCTGCACAGAACAGTAGCAAGTTTCAGACAACAAAGAGTGATGGACACAGGGTCTTAATGGGAATAGCACAGAGCATCAAGAGAGAGAGATAGAGATAGATAGAGAGCAAATTGCAAGACTGAAAATATCAGTCCTCAGTAACAGGTCCAGCCAATTCTATTTGGCCCACAAAACAATCCAAGGGTCAGATGGCCTCCATAAGACAGTAACAAGAAATGAGGGGAGATAAAGTTAAAGTTCTGCATATTTGTACTTTCATTGTATTGAGCAGACCCAAAGGTAAAGCCTGACAAGCTTCTTTTTTCTTCATTTTCTTCTTAGAAAAAACTGGCAAAAGTATGGATTAAAGCAAAGATTTTATGAAAACATTTTACTATTGAATAACTAATAAAATGAGCAATAATTTTCTTAATAGCCATTCCCTGAACAAAATTGAATTTGAATCATTCATAATGTAGCAAAACAAGTTAGTGTTTTCTGGTTAACAAAACAAAATGCAATCAAATTACATTTTTATCAAAGAGCTTAGCTATTATGTACAATTAGTTTTCTTAAATAGCACTAAGTATATCAAACCAATTATAAAACATTCCAGTTTTTAAAAGGTTCATTTTCAAAGAAGGATAAGTACTCAATTTTTAAAATACTTTATGCAAACAGCTAAAAACAATTTAACAAAAGCCATGCATATGCAACAAGAACAGTTTATATAAAAAGTAAAAATCATCAATTATGTAATACTGAGCTTTTTGGCCTTTTTTATTTGCTGTGGAGATCAAGTAGAATTCCTCACACAACAATCAGCTAAGTTTCATTTTGATATTCCAAATCAAATCCAGCTTCCAAACCAATGTGGAGAAAAGAATTAAGTAGATCCACTTTAGGTTGTCCCTTACAGAATAAAAGGGTTTCCATATTTAAATGCTAAATATTCATGAACTAAGTTTTCTTTCAAGATTATTCAAGAAACTTTCAATGCACTTTGGGAAAAGTACTATTTCATAACAGCATCAAGAGTTATATTTGTAATTGAACAAAGCAGTATTCTACCTTAAAAATCACCAGCAAGCATTTTAGTTGAAGAAAATGCCATCAAGCCAAGAAAGCGTGCAAACCAAAAAGCCACCAGCCCCACTGTTTTCTGAGGAACTGCACACTAAAGATGGTTGCTACTTGATGCATGCAAAATATCTAAAAGCAACTTATGGTCTGGACTGACACAAATGCATGGATGAGAGATGCAAGTCTACAAGACAAGAGAAAAGTAGGCTACAGTTTAGAGGACCTATTGTGAGATGGAAGGGGGGAGGAGAACTAGGTGAGAAAACTGCACATTAGAGAAAAAGAAAGGACACTTTACCTCTGCCACCACCCATGCCTCCTCGACCACCTCTGCCTACAAACAAAAACATAGCAAGTCAGCATTTGCCAAGCTTGATAATTCACTTTGAAAGACAATAAAAAGGATCTACTTCACGTCAGCAGCAGAGTATTTTGTTTTTGCGTTTCCTCATTGGTAATGACAAAAGCCTACTCAAATTTGGATTTGATGGTCTTTGGAAATTTTGACTAAGTTGCTAAGAATAGCATCTAAGATTTTACTATTTAAAAACTTCCAGATATTTAATACAAATTCTTTAAAATCAAATTTGCAAAAAGTTTGCAGTGTTTTAGGGGGGTTCTTTTTTATTTGATATGAATAAGGCTCTAAAAAAAATTTGACTAAGATTACAGGGGGGGTAATTACTTTAATTAGATGAACAAAAGCAGCAGCTGCAGAATGTGAATGTTTCACATGGTCCTTTCCATTTTAAAAAGGCAAGAGTTGGTATTAATATTTAATCTAGAAAAGCATGTATAAAATTTGAAATGCACATACCTGGAGGTCCTGGTGGTCCCATGTGTGGCCCTGGTCCCATAGGTCCACCCATGTGGGGCCCTGGTCCCATTGGCCCAGGCCCCATTGGTCCTGGTCCCATTGGCCCACCCATAGGTCCCATATTTATTTGTTTATTGTGATTCATTTCAGCTCTTGATAAAGCTTTTTTTACTTCCACTCGCTTGCCTTTGAAGTCAAGATATTTCTTTACTGCAAAGAAAAGAAAACCGTGAAAATTAAATTGATCTATACACTAGCCATAAAATGTTTAAAAAAAAAAAAAAAAAAAAAAAAAAAAAACTATTTTAAATTAAAGAACAATAAAACCCTTTAACCAAGACAATATTTATACTTTAATAAGAATTTACATTTTTTTTTTTTTAATTATTTGGATTTGTTTAAATGACAGTATCTTTTAGACCATAGTTGTACGAATGAATAAATCAACTCAATTTTCATAGCCTTGTATGCAATAAAAATGTAAATATTTTCTTTACATTTTGAATCAAAACCCATGTGTTATGTACATAGCAGTTGGAGTAATACTCACGCACTAATTTATCAACTGTATCATAATCCTCAAAAGTAATAAAACAGAATCCTCTTTTTTTCCCAGTGCCTTTATCTGTGATCATATCTATAGATTCAATTTTCCCTTTGGTGCTAAAGAATTCTCGAATTTCTTCTTCACTTGTATCTTCTTTGATTCCCCCTACAAATAATTTTTTTACTGTAGCTTGAGAATCTGTTTCCTGGAAAAAAGATTACAAGTATGGATCAGGCTTTCAAAAACCAATTCATGGAAATAAACCTAAATATTGACAATTAAAAAACAATATTTTTTAGAATTTTGGAAAAAAAAGAAATGCTGATATTTCAGTATTTACAAACTAATCAAGTTCTTTACAAAGCCCAAAAAAAAAAAAAAAAAAAAAAAAAAAAAAAAAAAAAAAAAAAAAAAACCCACTTCATATTAGACGGACTTGTTACAAATGTACTTACATTTCTTGGCATAGCCCTTTTAGTTTCAACCTCTTTATTGTCAATATTGTGTGGCCTGTTTCGTTGTGCTTCATCAACTTGTTCTTCAGTTTTGTACGTGATGAAACCAAAACCTCTTGATCTATAACAAAAAAAAAAAAAAAAGAAAAAAAAAACAAAAACAAGAACAACTCAAACATTATTTTGGAAGTTAGTGTGCTATTGAATAATTCTGACTAAACTTTGAAGTTTATTTCTGAAATAATTTGTAATTTATTACTTTTTAAATTCAATCAAATTTAGTTATGCTAAATAAAAATTCAAGAGTTCTCTTTATAATACAGGTACCTCTACTTTTCATGATAATTTGCGATACCTAAGAATTAAAATAAATTTTAAATGAAAAAGCTTTTCTGAAGCTTTAATTTTAGCATCAATTGAAAGCTTAAAATTTACCATCATTCTGTAGTGTATTCCTTGAACAGAAATTATATTGATTGGAATGTTTTAATATTTTCTATAATAACTGATTAACCTTCTTTCATTGTAATGTAATTTTCTCCAATTAATTTTCTAAAAACAAAATATATTTTGAAACCTTTTTCAAAGAATATTAGTTGATTTAAAGTATAATGGCAGAGGGGATAAAAGAAAAAAAAAAAATTGTAAAAATAATTTCATAAATTTATTTTTGAAGTCGAAGTTTTATTACAATCTGACAATTCGATTCATGCAATAATTTTTAATGTGTCTTTCACCAGAAACAGGTGCTAAAATTCTCAACAGGCTATGATCTCATGCTAACTTAAAATATTTTGGTCTTTCCTCTTAATAACAGACATTTTGGCAATAAAACTTTTTCATCAAGTTTGGGGCAATTTTTCTACATATTATGCTGTATTTTAACTGGGGGGTGGGAAGAACGACAAAAATACCTAGGAGGTAATTACTAAAATACTTACTTTTTTGAGGTAGGGTCTCTCATAACGACACAATCAACAACCTCACCCCACGGCTCAAAATATTCCTTCATGGCTTCTTCATTTGTGGTGTAGTTGAGCCCTCCAATGAAGAGCTTGCAGAACTTCTCTCCATCGGAATCGCTGTCCCGGTACCTTCCCCTTGACTAAGGAATAATAGGAAAAAAGGAAAAAGGAAAAAAAAAAAAAAAAAAATCAATCAACTTAAAATACACCAACATTCTTAGAATTAAATTTTTCCTTTTTTTTTTTTTTAAACATTTATAAAAATTGTCGGTAAATTTTTGTTTTGTTCCCCAAAGGCCTTTACCCTTTCAAAAACGCCCTTATTTCCGTACATATGTAAATGCTGAACTCAAAACGATAATTGTTTATTGACGAAACCTACCTTTTTTCACGTTTACAACCAGAAAAATATCGAACTACTTTTCGCTGTTTATCTCACCCCGTAACCACGCTTCAAAAAATGATTCATTGCAGAATGACTTCACGCGTAGTTTGCCGATTTTTCGACCAATTTACTTCCTTTTTGCAATTACTACGCGGAAATTGAGTTTCGAACCCAAACAAATCGCGGAGTATTTGCTCAAAGTAAACAAGCCAAAATAAGTATCCTACGCCTCCAGTCATTCAGCGGTGAATCAGATATGAGAACGGTGGTAAGGGGGAGAGATATAGTCCGATTTTTTTTCTGTTCGATAACAGGAAAAAAGGTGTTTCTTCAATAAACAATTGTCGATTTGAGTTCAGCATATACATTTGAACGTAATTAAGGAAATTTAAGAAAAATTTGACGGAGTAAAGGCCTTCGGGGAACAAAAAAATTTAAATTGTCATATTGAATAAAGTTTTGTTAAACCGGTGACAATCACTTCACAGCAGAAAAAAGAAACGTTAAGAACAGCAGCAATGAAAAATATGGTTACTTAATAAAAAAATAAGCCAGTTAAGGATAAACCTAACTGAAAATGTCTACTAAAAATGGAATCCATCTTTCGCAGTAGCGAAAGCATTTTTTTCTTTTCTTTCTTTAAAATTTCGGCAACAGAAAGAGTAAAATCAATAAGTGCAACTGCACTGAAGGAATCAAATTTAGTAGCAACGACTGAAGATTTCATTTTATTAATTTTCATTAAATAGCTCTCTCCTCCACATTCCCCTTTCGGTTAAAAAGAAGAGCATGGCTGACCATGAAAAAGAGTCGAGAGGATGGGGGTTGGATCAGCACATTTCTACAATGAAATTTAACAATCACCAGAGTGCCAAACCATTTAATGCATTCGGTCAATAAAAAGGAAGTGTAAAGAAAAAAGTTTTGTTTTTTTTTAATTGGTTCCAATAATTTGAGAAGTACGAAAAAGCTATTAAAAATATTACATCACGATTTTTTAAGGGGCTTATGAAGTTTTGCCGAACGGAAATTAGATTTTATAATAGCTGACCTCAATTTTTAACGCGATCACCGCAGCCCCCGCTATAATATTGTATAAAAAGCCTTTAACAGTTGGAGGGGGTGGAGACAAAAGAATTAGGTCGAATAATGCTAGAGAGTCTGAGTAGAAAGGCGGTAGAGGAGGATAAAGATGTTTAAAATGGAATTAAAAATAATAATCATAGCATATGACAAAAGTGGATTTAGCTTGCTAGCTTAATTAGGACATCCTTAATAAAGGGGGGGGGGTCGAAATACCCTGAACTGATTTTTTTTTTTTTTTTTTACTACAAACTTGCTAATTTCTCATTTTGGAGAAAGGGACTTACAAGGGAAATAAAAAGAAATTGGCTTAAGTAAATTAAAAAAAAAAAAAAAAAATGCCGCCATAATTTTACAATTTAGTAATTACTTCATAAAGAAAAAATGCACATGGTTATTTTTAATGCATTTCTCTTCAGCATATCCCGGAAGTGTAAAAAAAAAAAACAAACAAAAATACCTATTAAAATGTAGAAGAAAAAATACAGCAAGATATTTTTTACTAGTTTAAAAAGCAATAAAATACCACCCACGTCCTCCCTTTCTTCCTTATTCAGCAACGTAAGGTAAAGTATTTGACAACATTTTTTGCCGGTATTTAATGGCAGAGATCAGATCTTATTAAAATTATCGTTAGTTTTTTTTTTTAAATCTACATAAAAATAATCGAGTGCCTTGTCAAAAAATATAAAGTATTTTTTGTTACAACGGATGAGGATTTAAAAAGTCCAAGAACATGTCTTTTTTTTTTCCACTTCAGAGATTACTTACTGCTGAAGGATTTAAAATTTTGAATGTTTTTTTTTTTCGTAATGATACTTTCAGATCAAAGTGAAATTTTTGGCAACTGTTAAAAAAAATAAAAATGAATATAATATCCTCATCTTCAAAAGCATCATTCTAAGCGGTTTTTTTTTTTTTTTTTTGGTAGTGAATAAAAGGTTCTGACGAAGTGGAGGAAAAATACTTCATTAAAGCCGGCTTTAATCTCGTAAGGGAAAAAAAGTACGGTTGCTATATATTAGATTTTTTTTTTTTTTTTTGGCTGATAAGAAATTTAAAAGAATAAGTTTAACAAATTATTGCCTTGACTCGCGGCTGCTGCTGCTTTATAAGAAGGCACTCAGTCTTAGTCTTTCTTCAGCACGTCATGACGAAAAAACACTTTAAACCGCCACCAACCACACAAAGAGAAAGGCACCCGACCAACAAATTTGAAGCTTAAAAAACATCAAAATTAAATCATTTCTTCCTTAAAATTCTAACCGGCATATTTCTGTTAAAAATTTGTCAACTACTATTATTCACCGATTCATCATCATGGCCAACAGGAGATGAACAAAAATCCTAGGGCAGTTCCGAAACAAGGTCAATCGTAAAAATGCAAAAGGTGATCGATCAAACTAGCAGGTAACATTCGACTCGTATAAAGATCAAAACGGCGATAAAATTAAATTTATTAATTAAAATAAAATTAAACGGTCATTAAATCAAATGAAAAAGCTGCAACGTGCCTGATGAAAAAAAAAAAAAAAAAAAAAATGCGGCCGTCCTAGCCTCCCTTCCTTCATCCATTCATTTTACTCTCCAACATGATTATCATACATACTGGAAAGCACGAGATTAACAGCCGACAAACGAGATCGGCAATCCAACCGGTTAATTGCAAACAACATTGTAATAAGACTTTAAAAAAAGATTTAACTAAAATAAATAAATATTGGAAGCGGAAAAAAGCCAAGAAACGTCAAAATACGACAAATTTGTATATCAGACCTTACCTCAGGCATGATAGCTCCTTTGTGATCTATTGAGAAAGAGCACTTCCGCCTTAATAGTCCTTTTATATAGGTAACATATTGAGCGCTCCCATTGGTACATTTGAATGAAAGAACTGAGGCTGTGATTGGTGAAAAAACATGAATAGCTAATTTGACAGGAACATTCACAACCGTTGGTTAGAAAAATATCCTCTTATTTATTAAAAATTTCACAAATAAAAAAAAACAAACAAGAACTTAATTTTAGATAAAATTTTCAAACAATTTTATTTCCACTTCATTTTTTTTTTGTAATAATTACATTGCCAAACTCGCTTCCTTCTCTCTCCCTCCCTCAGAGTTGAAAATGGCGGGAGGTAAGTAGAAGAAAGAGAAAAGAAATAAGAGGAGGAGGCGGCCTTTCAAGTCTTTGCCGCTACGTGGCAGCACGTTGACGGAGGACGCATTCAAAGGGGATTTAACTCTTTCTTGAGTGCAGCTAGAGAATAATTTTTTTTGGTATCAGTTGAAAATTATTTTAAAATTTCTGTGATGGAGACTGTTAACCAAAAAACTCCCATAGACAAAATGAATCGTCGCTTAACATCCCCTCTACACTATTTTTTTTTTCTTTTAATAAAATATTCAGTTAACTCAATTACACTTCTTACAATCATGGCGGATGCACAGCGGCTTCTTAACTCGTAATCAGAATCAGAATTCTGCAAGAAGAATTTTATTAATATTCACTCCATTTATATTGATTTTTTTTAGAAGCAATTATTAATAAATCTTTTCAGAGGCTGTGTCATATATGAAATTAAGCTTAGTTCGCGATAAGAATTTATCTGTAATAAGGATACGCCACTAATGAAGACCGGCCCATTTCTCCTCCTTTATGTCACCATGTGGTAAACTGAAGACCGATTTTTTTCACTGTATTTATCTACTTTTTAAGAAGCGCGGGTAAACATAATCGTAGTTCCAGCAGCAGCAGCAAAAATAGCCAGCCACCATAATTTTTTTTCTGTGACCAATGCTGAACCTCTGTAGTAGACTGATTCGTCGAAAAATATTTTTTAAAAATCATTGTAAAATAGTTTTAACGTTAAAATAATTCTTACAGTCCTGTAAATTACACTTAATTTTTTTTACTGCCTTGTAATCAGCGCCCTGTATTTTTGTAAAAAATAAAAGTACTAATAACCACTTATATCCACCACTGAAATAATAAAATGTCTAATTTTTATTATATTTGACTAAATACAATAAACTACAGCATTTCCTACATATGTGTTTTTACAGGTCTAAAATTTAAAACCAAGTGAGATGAGGATGACAAAAAAAACATAGCATCTTAGTTGAGATGAGGACTACAAAAAAAAAAAAACCATACCATCTCAGAGACGAACGAAACGCCGGAGTCATTTTGACATAGTGCCTGCCCTTGAGGTGAATGTCAAGGTGCTGTCAAACACTTGTAAGAGCTTCTGTTGGTGAAATAAATTAGACGAATATTATATAGAGGACACTGTAAAAAAAAACAAACATGCCATTTTAGTTGCTACAAAGGTAAAAATTACAAAAAACAAGTTCAATAAAAAATAAAATATGACATCAGATAATTCAGTCTAATTTACATCTATGAAGCAATTATGGGTTAATGAATGACCCTGTAGCCTGTCATCTCACTTATTATTTTACACATTTTTAGGAGTTCCTAACTGAAATTATAGGATTTAGGAAATTTTCATAAACAGCTGATTATGAAAAGAGATCTGTTTGTTTTATCAGAAACGTTCCACATTCTATCTATCAATAGACATAACTTAATATCAAATTTCAATAATTTCCTTTTTATCTATTTAAACATTTCCCTAGTGAAAATTTACTTGAGCAGATTCAATTGATATTGGAATGAGGAGGCAGATGTATTTTTGAATTGGTATGTACTTGAGTGACCTTGGTTACTCCAGCAGAACCATCAAAGCAAATCAGTGACAATTAAATTAAAAAGAAACAATGTCATAGGAATATAAAAAAAAAGTAATATATTTTTTATAGAATATGTAATACTTTTATTTAATATATCTTAATAGAATAAAATAATTTACATTGTCATTCAATTTATGGTAATGATAAAAGTAATATTAAAATAAAACTTGAAGTTACTACAGGATACAAATCCTATTTCCAAATAGGATTCAAAGGACTAAAACATTTCACAAGGTAGTGTGAAAAGCAAAATTCTGGATCCTGATGAGTTTTTGAAATGGAAAATTCATATATGAAGTTTTTTCACACCTAGATATGAAAAGGCCTGCTGGCAGCTGGGAACATGAGAAAATTCACTATTTAAACCATTTACTGACCTTTCAAAATCAGTCAACATTGGGAGTGGTTAGCTGGTGGGGACCTCATGGCAATGTAACAAAAGAAATTTCAACAGGACATCTGGACACAATTTCTTCTTTTTTATTCCAAACAGCCAAAGAGAACAACAACAGGTATTATTTCTTTATTTCTTCTTTCTCACCCTGTGGCTGACCTATCAAAAAGAGGAAGGAACATAAGACTTTACATTCTGCTACTACACAAGCATGAACTCTAAACTTCTGTGGACATTTTAAATACTTACATTTCTCTTTGAATTTTAACTACAAATGCATGCATTTTCTCAATGAACATTTTTTTTCTTGCAAATATAATATAGCATTAACAGCAAACAAAATTCCACTTATTATTTCAACAAGCTGATAATATCTTTATGCAGAGATTGTTGGCTATGTGTGGAAGTGGCCTTGTACTGGGCGTGACCAACACACCTTACATTACTAACATTTACTTTCTTAAAATATTACTTATTAATAAAAATTAAATGACATTTGTTTTATTAAGCAAAATATTAATTTATTGAAATTATTACTTATCTTACTTTTTTCCTGAAGTTTTTGTGACTTTTTCTCCTATAACAATGCATGGGTTTTCTTCTTATGACTTATTTTCTAAAATCAACAAAGATACTGTAACAAAATTTGCAAGAGATTTAAAAATTATATGAAGGCTCAAACTCACTGGGGTCAGGAAATATAAATAATATAAATTATACAAATATTGAAGTCAAAGTATTTGTACACCCTCACAAACAAACACTTATTTTCTCTTCTCTTATTAAGGACATTGGACAGTAAGCTCTCTCCAGTACCTTTGCTTAGCTACTGTCATATCAATGTCATGCCATTGAAGATTCTTTGCCTTTAGATCATCTTGAAAGGTTTCTCACCATATGTTCCTTGGTGTGCTTGTGAAGTAGGGAGCTTGAGCATGTTTACTAAAATGGCCTTGTGCCAAACATAACCAAACTCCCCCACAATTTACTCCAAATCAGAAGGTTGAAAGAATATAATTGGTTTCATTTTTATAAATAAATGAAAATTTATTTATCAAATATCATAGGATCAAATTTTAGACATGAAATGTTTTAAGAGAAAGTGTAGTGAGAAGTTTAAAAGTTTGTTTGTTTTAGCGAAATTTTAAAATTGTTTAAAAGATAAGACCATGTGTTTGCTGAGTGTAGAGAAAGTCGTAATAATGTCTTGTTCCCCTCTTTCTGTTGTGGGCCAAGTAGGTAAAGAGAAAGAAGAGATAAAGAAAGCAGCATGCAAGAGAAAGCGAGGGGGTGCAAATTGTATTCAGCATGGACTGTCTGGTGCTTCCTCATCCTCTGCTTGCATTGGCAGCTGGCTGGGAAATGTGTACAAATAGCCAACTCTGATCACGTGGTCAGCTCCCAACACAAACTCATTTTTGGGCAGGAAGAAACATGACAAAGGTTAGTGAACGTTCAATTTTTTGTTTTCTGCAAATCGCTCTCCTTTCATTGGTTAATAAATATTTTCACACTTGCTCACAAAATTTGCCTTGATCAAAAATTAGATTTCACACAAAACTGTCACATGAATTTGCAAACAGTGAAAAAAAGAAAGTTATTTTTATTTTGTATTCCCCAGACTAGTTTTCTGTCAGGTAGTACCTATCTCATGCCTGTTTTTAAGTGCTGGTGATCAGGATGTGCGTTGTGGCACAGTGGATATCAACTCGGAACGAGAAATCGGAGTGCCGAGTTCGAATTCCAGTTGAATTCGTTGCATTCACTTACGCGCAAATACCCTTGGGAAAGGTATTAATCCAACTATTCCTTCCAGTTATGGGTTAAATAACAGGACAGATTGGGTTCTATAGCCTTGGTCGGCAACCTGTCTACTGCAGAAAGCAATGGCAACCTACTGCGGGATAATCTTCTGCCCAGTCAGTCATGTCTCTTTCGAGACATGATCGCGTATCACGTATGGCACTTAACTGACTGATCAGCAATATGAAAAATTTATCCCAATTAACCTCATTCGTCTATCTGCAACAATTTCATTCAGAGGATATGCTTTGTGCTCTTCTCTAAACTACTTCATTGACAGTGCAGTCTTGCCAATTAATCTTTAAAATATTCCTCTGGCATCTTTGATGGAAAGCATTGTTTCTTACTTATTGTGGACAGGAGTTTTTTTGTTTTTTTTTTAATCATATCACCCCGAGCAAGGCGGTAACGCCACTGATGTACAGGGGGCTACGTAAGAGTGACAAGATTGGAGAAGAGAAAACTGGAAACCACATCCTAAACAGGGAACAATGGATGAGCCTCTTGACCTGTTCAAATAGACATGGGTGGAGTGTGAACTGGGCGATAGTTTAGTCTATCTACTCCAATTGAAAAAAAAAAATGAAAAGGAGTGAAAAGATTGGAAAAAAGAAAACTGGAAACCACATCCTAAACAGGGAACAATGGATGAGCCTCTTGACCTGTTCAATAGACGTGGGTGGAGTGTGAACCGGGCGATAGTTTAGTCTATCTACTCCAATTGAAAAAAATGAAAAGGAGTGAAAAGATTGGAAAAGAGAAAACCGGAAACCACATCCTAAGCAGAGAACAAAGGATGAGCCTCTTCATCTGTTCAATAGATGTGTATTTAATAGTCTTAATTTAGTCAAGATCACTAGGAAGGAAACTAGTGAGCATTAAGATCATTACACAAACAACAGTCTAGTCTATTAAGCATTACTTAAATAGATATTTAATAAAACTTTGTTTAAAAGTTACCATTATTTATATTTGGATTAATATCTTTATTTGTTATTTGATGTTATTATCAGAACATTTTGACCATTGTGCCCTTCAACTTACTTCAAGTGCTTGTAAACCCAGATAACTTTTGGGGAATTTTGAGCTGAACTCTTTATTAGGGAAGACTGTTTTTGTTCTGCTGTCCATGTAATGAGGAAGTTAGAAGCTTTTTTCACCTCAAAAGCCTTGGGTCATGACTAAAATAGTCACCTTAGCATGAATAGTAGTAACTAGGTTATTTGGTCAGGTTGTCACAAAAAAGTAGTAGTAATTGGTCATTCAGTCAGGGTTCTACCACTCCAGAAAGGAGAGTAGTATGAATTAGGTCACTGGGTCAGGTTCTACCATTCCCAAATAAAGATTAAACAGCCTGGTAACTATGGTTACAATGAAAAGAAGGAAAAGACCAGAGAAAGAGAGGGTCAATGAATGTAGGCCCCTTTTTCTATATAAAAGGGAAGAAATAGTAGAAAACCCTAGAGTTGTTGGACTATCCTCCAGACATGACCTCTCTCTGGCTATTCTCCAAAGAACTTTCCATCAAGCTGAAATTCTTCACACGAAGACCTTCCTCAACATTCAGTGAATACACTACGTGCTGCCATGAAAGGCAAAGATTGTTTTGTGTTAATTATTCTGACCAAACCCTAGCTGTGTATATATATATATATATATATATATATATATATAATCTTTAGCCGAATTGAATGACCTTTTTCCATTCTGCCTAAACTTCCTCCAAATATCTTCCTCACCTCTTATTTTTGAGTGAATATTGTGTAAAACTAGTTGAACCAGTTCTATTTCCTGTATATCACCTTATTCCTGTGTTTTTGCTGATTATAGTTGTGTTATAATAAATTTCCTTTCTGTATAAAATCATCTTGCGTTATAGTTTGATTCACTCCCTTCAACATTATTTCAACTAAATTGTATTTTTATGTGTTGCTGACCCAAACGGGTTTGTAACAGTTGGGAGGGGGCTTGTCCTAAGCTAAAACATAACAACTTGTCCAAAGATAATAGAAAATTGGGAGTCACGTCCAATGCTATCATAACAAAATTAGGAGCTCGTACATCTCTATAAAATAAAACAAAAATAAACTAAACAAAAAAAAAATTAAGGGCTTGTATAATATCGTAACCCCCCCCGCAAAAAAAAACAAATAACAAAAAAAAAAAAGGTCAATATACGTAATTCAGGAAAGAAAGTAACTGTATCTAAATATCTTGTGGTGATACCAGGGACCGGATGTTTGCCCTCAGAGGTCCAGAAAGCAAATGACCAAAACTGGTCTTTGTGCATCTGGCTCCACGCAGATGTTCCGGCAGAAAACCAAAAATAAATAAATATCAAATTCCTTTCCGCGAGCTGACATGAATTTTGTTTATCGTCCAATGGGAAACCCAGAATTAAATCTGGGTGTGAGTTCCCAAATGACTTGTTTGGACCCACAAAGACGAAATAAAAAGCCGACACAGAAATCATCGCCAGTTGAGAAAATACGAGCATAATTAGCACGTTCCTTGACCACATCAAGCAATCACACCATGCTCGCCTCTCCTTTCTCTCTCATCTTCTTTGCTGTTCCCTGAGCCACTTACCCGATCGACTGAGCGGAGGCATCAAAGACATTCCTAACTGACAAACACTCACACATACATACACAGAAACTCTTTTTGGCATTTAATACTATGAACATTTTACCAACCAAAAGATATTACTTTTATTTGTAAAAAACCTTGATATATATATATATATATATATATATGTTGTTTCTATACGCAATTTGATTTTCTTGTTTTATACCCCACTTATAGTGGGCTATCTACAAACGAGGCCAAATTCAGTTAATCTGTTTCAACACACAACTACGCTTCACTAGAATGGATAACCCACTATAATCTTTTGTCAAATATAAAAACAAAAAAACAAAATGCATGCCCTTTTCCGGAGAAAATTTTCTCTGTTTAGCTGACCTGAGCGAAAAATTTGAGACTCTACACAAAGTAAAACTAGTGGAAATCGCAGATTTTTTCGAATTAGATACAAACCTGACAATGAGAAAAGCTGTCATAAAAAAACTGTAGCAGATAAATTAATGGATAACAAACTTCTAGAAACATCTACTGTAAATGAAGAAGACAACCAAAATGATATACAACTTACAATAGAACTAAAGAAATTAGAGATACAATTAGAGTTGGAAAAATTAAAAATACAAGAGAGAATAGAGCTAGAAAGACTAAAATTGCAAGAAAATGTTTCTTCTTTTCAAGCAGCACAAAATATTAGATTGATTTCTAGTTTTTGTGAAAAAACAGTAGAAAAAAATATTTCCCTCATTTTGACAAAATAGCAACAAACTTGAAATGGCCTTACGTCAACTGACCGACATTATTGCAAACCATTTTAGTTGGAAGAGCCGCCGAGGTATACTCTGCACTTAGTATGGAAGATACCACAGATTATATATTTAAAAAAAATGCCATATTAAATGCTTACAAGTTAGTACCAGAAGCATATAGGCAGAAATTTAGAAAATATAAAAAATTTGAGCAGCAGACTTATGTCGAGTTCGCTAGAGAAAAAGAGGATCTTTTTGATAGATGGGTTAGAGCAAAAAGAGTAAATGATGAAGATAGTACTTTACGCCAACTTATTCTAATTGAAGAATTCAAACAATGCATCCCACATGAAACTTTGTAGGAAGGCTATCGAGCGTTTGCTATTCTCCCTTCTGTGGAGAGGACGCAAACATCACGTCAACAAACGTGTCTGTGTCCAGCGTCCGTGTCATAGGAGTCTGGGAATGCCGCACTTGATGGGCCACAAAGTCGCTTCAAGGTTGGTTTTTCTCAGGCGTGCGATATTGGAAGACTTATTGCTGGCGGGGGATAGTGAAGGACATGTTCCCTAGCCTTACTATCACTCCCCCTAACTCGAGGTGGTGCTGTAAGCCTCGAGGGCGATCAAGTTTTCTCCTCAAATGTCTGGCGGCCCTGCAGGCCATTCCACGGCCTAGTAACCTTTCACAGCCTAGGAGAGTCTTCTATCGTGAGTTAGTGAAGGGCGTTGCAAAGGATTCATTACTTGATGTGCTTCACTTGTCGGAGGATGAATTTTGTTCGTTCTGGTCTTGGGCGCCAGGTGCCAATTATCTCAGCAACACTGAGTTTTCGCTTACCTGGCGATTGGCTCGGAATCGGTTGTCTCTCAATGACAAGCTTTTCATATGGTGCCTGGTAAATTTACCAGATTGTGAACGCTGCAACCTTGGCTTGGAAAAAACAGCTTCGCACACCTACCATTGTTTGTGGGTTTGCCCTCTATGGGATCATGTCAGCGAGTTGACTGCTTGTATCGCGCCGCGTGAACACATGCTCATTGATTGTGCATTCACCTGTGATAATGTGTCGCCCCCGTTCTCTGGGATGAAGCGTATGGTGTTTCTGTCGCTGCTGGCCATGGCTCGAATGGTGATATGGACGACGCAAAAGGAGGAAGTCTTGCGAGCTCAGCATCTTTCACATCAGGATCTGATCCGATATTTGGAGCACCAGCTCAAAATGAAGATTAGAACTGATTGGAAACGTTTGACTTCGACAGCCTTCAGCAAAAGGTGGGTACATATGGCAAGCCTGGTTCACGTGAACTGGGCTAGCCTTGATTTTCTCTCTTAGATCTGCTATTGCCTCGGGGTGGATTCCTTTGGAATCCTCCCCTGGTGAAGGTAGTTCTCTCTTGTGTACGTAGTTAATGTGAATGAATGGGTTCCTAGCCTGTACCTGGCTCTCTCTTTTGTTATGTTACAAGTCGAGATTCCCAACCTCCCGAGTTTGTTCTTTTATCTCAGCTGGGTCAGCCTCTGATTTTCCCATTCCATTAATTATATTATCCTCCCCCATTCCCTTAGCGAGCGTGCGTCTTGATTTCACCGCTTGGTGGAATAGAGCAGCCACTTTTTTTGTGAGATGGACGGGTCTTACTAACATTGTTTAATTTTAGTTTAAAATTATGCTGTATTATAGTGTTTTTTGGGGTCCATCCCGCTCCAAAAATCTCTTTTTTCATTAATTTTTATGTATATATATATATTATATTCTTTTATGCATTTTTATTGTCATATATATATGACAATATATATATATATATATATATATATATATATATATATAAATATACATATATATATATAAATATACATATGTATATATATATATATGAATATATATACATATGAATATATATATATACATATATACATATGAATATATATATATATACACATATATATATGAATATATATACATATGAATATATATATATGTGCATATATACATATGAATATATATATATACATATATATTTATGAATATATATATATACATATATATATATATACATATACATATATGAATATATATATATGAATACATATATATATACCTATATATATATACATATACATATATGAATATATATATATGAATACATATATATATACATATATATATATATATATATGAATATATACGTAAAAAAATCACGTAAAAAAATCACAAGATCGCCAAAACCTACCGCCAAAACATATATATAAATGTGAATAACGATCGGTACCCACAGAAACCACAAATTGCTCTAAAAAGACGTCATACTTATCCCAAACCCGAGGAACCTTTCGGCCAACACTTTTCAAGGTCTTGGCAAAATTATGAATAGGGCTAGAACGAAGACAATATCAAAAGGGGAATTACTCACAGTACTGGGAGAAACGCTCGGTTGCTGGATTTTCAGCTAAATAGCCTCCAAGACCCGTAGATGATATGATGAGCGAGCACTGTGCAAGACAGAAAACCAACTGTCCTCGTACGCGGAGGCACACGCTGAATTGTCCAACAAGTGTTGGCTGATCGCTGAATCCAGGACAGCTTGGGTTGTTCTTATAGTACTGATAGGACTGCCAGAACGTATATTCGCAGGAACGTGTTGCGAGACCCGAGTCTCCAACCCAAGACTTGTTCGTCCTATATATGCCGCATCACAACAGCATTTAAATTTATAAACAACGGAACTTTTTCGAAAATAGGACAACCTGTCTTTGTCGAAGGATGGAAAAACAGGTCTAGTATGGAAAACAACACGCAACTGTACTGAATAATAACAGGACGAAACACACGCCGAAACTTTGTCACTAACAGTTTGACATTTTCTGCCAAGCCAGGGTAATTTTAAATACAATGGACAGCGACTAGGTCCTTCGATTTTTGGCTCTTTAAACCGTTTGTTCTTGTGATCAATAATCCGTTTAACCACATTGGTTGGGTACCCATTCGCTTCAAAGATACTTTGCAAGCGCAATAGTTCACTGCTCAAACACATAGGGGAACAAATATTGAGGGCACGGTGAACCAAAGTTTCTATAAGACCAATTTTGCGGGACTTAGGAACAAATAAGTTCCAATTAGTGTACAAACCAGTAAAAGTTGGTTTGCGAAACACAGATGTCACGAAAACATCATCCCGTCGCTGAACAAAGATATCCAAAAAAGAAAGACATCCATCCCTCTCTGTCTCCATAGTGAACTGAAGAGAGAGATGTAAGGAGTTCAACTGAACTTAAAAACGTTCAGCATCTGAAGCGTTGTAAAATAAAGAAAAGGTATCATCAACATAACGTTGATATATTAATGGCTCATCAACCTTTTCAAACAACAAACGCTCATGATGTCCCACGAAAATATTAGCAAGGACAGGACCCAAAGGACTGCCCATTGCAACGCCATCTGTCTGTGCAAACATGGTATCATTAAAACTAAATTCAACCCCTTCAGTGGCCAAACGCATACATTCCAAGAATACCTCCTCGAGAATTGTTACTGGGCCAAAATTCCCTCTATACAACATGTCAGCGCAGATGTTAATGGTTTCATTTAATGGAACATTTGTAGACAAACTATGTTGAAAGAGACCATGAATTTATTTCTTGAAGAGAAATCTAAATTTCTAATAAAACTGGAAAACCTGAAAGAGTCATGAACATGATACGAAGAAAGAGCATCGGATAGGGGTTGGATAATCTCAGCCAACCACTTAGCCAACTCATGCTGCACAGAACCCACCATAGATAGAATGGGTCTAAGGGGTACTCCTTCCTTATGGACTTTAGAAAGGCCATACATCCTAGGGCGCTGCGAGCCTGTAGGCCTGACCCTGCTATAGATGTCTTTAGAAACTAAACCTTTCTTGTACAAAGACAATAGCCAACGTTGAAGCTTGGCTTCAATCTTGCTGGTGTTGTCAAAATTGTCGGCAGAACCTATAATAATAAACTTGGAAGGATCATTCAAAATGTTATACATTTTTGATAGATAATCCTCCTTGTTTAATATAACAACACCAGATCCCTTGTCTGGCTTGGTTATATAAATGTCTTCCCTGGAACATAAGGATTTGAGTGTACGAAAATGAACACTACGCCAGTCCAAAACATCGTTCTCGCAATCTAACGAAGCGAATTCATTGGCAAACTCAAACAACCCAGCTTTAACTGTGGAACACTTTTCAGTAGAACTTGGAACATGATGAATAAGTTGCGAGTATAATAACTCAAACTCAGAAAGAATTTGTTCCTTGTCGATCTTAGAAGGCGGCACACAAAAATCCAACCCAAGGGAGAGAACAGAAAGTTCAACCCCCGTGAGACTTATACTGGAAAAATTGAAAATGTGTAGATCACCAGAAACACGACCGTACCTTCTAGTAATCAAGTATTGTAAGTATTTATTATTTCTCTTGGTAGCAGATTTTTCAAGAATTAGTCTGCGATTAACTAAATATCGAGAGAACCGAAAAAATTAAAAAAACTATTTCTGCTTTAATATCGTTCGTGATAGAACGAAAGGACCGTGAGACTTTAACTGAGCATTCAAATAATTTATTAAGCTCATACTTGATTAAAGAGTGTTCAATGGAGATGCCAGAGCTTTTGATTCTGGACAATCTCCTCTGGATAAAAGAAGGAACCACACTACAGGACAAACACGATCTGAGAAAGATTCTTCTAATTCTCAGACTATTGACTCTATGCCATGATCTTATAGCCTGATTAAATTGGCTAATCAAATGACTGGGGTACCTTTGACGGAAATATGTGAATAACGATCGGTACCGACAGAAACCACAAATTGCTCTAAAAAGAAAAGACGTCATACTTATCCGAAACCCGAGGAACCTTTCTGCCAACACTTTTCAAGGGCTTCGTTGGCAAAATTATGAATAGGGCTAGAACGAAGACAATATCAAAAGGGGAATTACTCACAGTACTGGGAGAAAGTAGAATTCGTCTAAAAATAAACTTTAATGAAAAACATTAAAATGTGAGGGGGGTTGTAAATTTCATTCCACAATAGTGATTTAAAAAGGAAAAATGTTACACTCACAGACTCTCCAGTAACTGCAAGGAGCGAAAGAACTGTTCCTTCTGTCTGCACAGGCTCGGTTGCTGGATTTTCAGGCAAATAGCCTCCAAGTCCCGTAGATGATATGATGAGCGAGCACTGTGCAAGACAGAAAACCAACTGTCCTCGTACGCGGAGGCACACGCTGAATTGTCCAACAAGTGTTGGCTGATCGCTGAATCCAGGACAGCTTGGGTTGTTCTTATAGTACTGATAGGACTGCCAGAACGTATATTCGCAGGAACGTGTTGCGAGACCCGCGTCTCCAACATAAGACTGGTTCGTCCTATATATGCCGCATCACAACAGCATTTAAATTTATAAACAACGGAACTTTTTCGAAAATAGGACAACCTGTCTTTGACGAAGGATGGAAAAACAGGTCTAGTATGGAAAACAACACGCAACTGTACTGAATAATAACAGGACGAAACACACGCCGAAACTTTGTCACTAACAGTTTGACATTTTCTGCCAAGCCAGGGTAATTTTAAGTACAATGGACAGCGACTAGGTCCTTCGATTTTTGGCTCTTTAAACCGTTTCTTCTTGTGATCAATAATCCGTTTAACCACATTGGTTGGGTACCCATTCGCTTCAAAGATACTTTGCAAGCGCAATAGTTCACTGCTCAAACACATAGGGGAACAAATATTGAGGGCACGGTGAACCAAAGTTTCTATAAGACCAATTTTGCGGGACTTAGGTACAAAAGAGTTCCAATTAGTGTACAAACCGGTAAAAGTTGGTTTGTTGGTTTTCATAATTCGCCGAAATACCCCTAACATAAAGTTGGATCCTTGGTCGGACTGTATCCCCTTGGGCAAGCCGACCATGGTGGAAAAGGCAATGAGGGCCTTCACTATTTTCCTGGCGGAAAGATTTCTCATGGGTATCTCTTCGGGAAACCTGGTCGAGGCGCACATGATCGTTAGCAGATATTGGCTCCCTAAATTGGTTTTGGGTAACGGGCCAACATGATAATGCCACAAAAGGGCTCCTCGTATGCAGGAATGGGATGTAGGGGTGCGATAGGGATTTTCTGATTCGGCTTTCCCATTACCTGGTAGGTGTGGCAAGTCCGGCAATGCTCAGACACATCCTTCCGGATGCCCGGCCATTAAAAATATCTGACTATCTTATCATGTGTCTTGTTAATACCGAGTGGACCCCCACCACAGCGTGATCTCATGAGCTGTACTCATTACCTCCGGTCTGTACCGTTTGGGGAGTACTATCTGGAGGGCCATCGACCAGTCTTCGGAAGCTGAGACGTGTGGGGGTCTCCTCTTCCTCATTAGTACCTCATTCTTCATAAAATATCCGGTTGGGACCTTCTTTAACTCGTCCTTGGGCAGTACGTGACGGAAGAGTGGGGTGAGCTCAGAATCTCTCCCCTGCTCTGTTACAAGTGCTCTCCTCGATAATGGAATGTCTATAGCGGGCCCAACAATACCATCGCTATTCTCAGTTGGGGGACTATCGGGAGGATTCATAAGGGTCTGTGATAGGTCGATCACCTCGTCATCTGTCCTATCGATTTGCTTGCCTATCTTTTCATCGGCTGTCTTTCTAGCCTGTGCTCTGGTCACTGCACACGAGGGAAATATGCCAGGATTCTCTTCCTCGATACTCTCGGTTTCTACCGAGGCAACTGGTTCCGGAATTATTTTAGGGTGGGGTATCACCCTTCCGCTCGCCAACTCATTTCCCAACAGCATGGATATGCCCTTCATAGGCAAACTAGGCACGATTCCAACCTCGACAGGGCCGGACACTAACTCAGACGTAAGATGGATTCTATGAAGGGAGACGCTAACAAAGCTACCGCTTACACCCTGTATAATGACAGATTCTCCAGTGGCTGAATTCGATTCACATGGCACGGAGCTTTCCACAATCAGAGACTGGGTCGCCCCAGTGTCTCGCAAGATCTTCACAGATTTCTTCTCCGTGGGGTTACCTACGGAGGATACAGATTCATTAGACACAAATGGCCTATACTCCTCCCTCACATCTTCATCATCGGGTTTCCTATCCATGGCAACGTTGTTGGACGAAATTAACCCTTGGGGTCTGTTTTGACTTAGGGCTTTGGACTCGTCTTTTCGCTTCGCCCAACAATTCGACACGAGGTGTCCTACTCTGTTGCAATAGTGGCACATCGGGAGTTTCCTCTCTCTCCTATTTATCTGCCGATAAACTGGTGACTGACTACGGTTTTGGGATTTGGTATCTCCTGAGCTGGGTGGTTGACCTGATTTAACCGATCGACTGAACTTCGAATTCGGACCAGAGCCAGACCCACCTCTTGGGCGTGGACCGCTTCTGAATTCGTTAATACGTATTCGTCAGCAAGAGTGGCCATCTCATGTAAAGTATCTACCCTTTTATCATCGAGGTAGGTTTTCAAATCATTAGAGACACATTCTCTAAACTCCTCTATCAGGATCATTTGTCTCAGCTTGTCATAATTTCCCTCGATGTTTTTTGATAAGATCATTCTATCGAAATATGTTTCCTTTTGCCTCGAAAACTCTACGTAGGTCTCTCTATCTCCCTTTCGGTAGGCTCTGAACTTTTGTTGGTATGCCTCCGGCACCAGCTCGTATGCTTTTAAAATGGCTGATTTGACATTGCTATAATCAGCGCAGTCTGTTAACGAGAGAGCAGCATACGCTTCTTGGGCTTTGCCTTTTAATGCGGCCAGCAGTAAAATTGGCCACGTTTCTATGGGCCAGGCTAGGTTTGAGGTGACCTTCTCAAAGTGTTGGAAATACTTGTCGACGTCAGCCTCGTTGAATTGCGGTCCGAGCCGGACCTGCTTCGCTAAGTCGAACTCACTACTTCTAGCTTCGTGAAGTTCTCGCCTTTCGTCCAACTCCCGAAATCGAGTTTCTGGCTCGATTCTAGCCTTTTCAATTTCAGCTTTTGCCCTTTCGGCTTCAGCTCTGACCTTAGCTTCAGCCTTAATTTTCGCTTTCTTGAGCTCGAGCTGGGCCTGTGAAAGTTCAGACGTGTCTATATTGGTAATTGACGTAATTCTCCTACGTCGTTGTCCACCATGTGTTCAGCAACTATTCTAACTAGTTGAGTTTTTCTCATAGACTTTTTTTTATCTCTAGCTCTAATTTCTTCCCTATTTCAACTATATCATCCTTTTTAAGTTTACATAATCTCTCCATAGAGGGTGATGTGAGAAAGCTATTATCGCACCCGGCTGGAAGTTACTGCCGGCTACTCAAATGTCTAAACGTGTCACTACGGAAATCAAAGCGAAGCCATTAATTTCCGGTGACTCAGTGCATCCAAAGGTAAAAACACAGAAAAATAACAACAAAACGAAATATAAACACACACAAGCACTCGTACATAAAAACAATGACCTGAAACTAATCTCAAAACCCATATGTATATTCATAAGTGGAAGGAGAATTTTAATAGTCAAACAAGATATTACTAGCTGGGCAATGTTGCCGACCACTACATGGTCGTTTTTTTTTTTTCAACCAAATCAGCTGGGATCCGGGGTCGAGCGACGTGCTCTCTCTACCACCTGCGCCTGGCCGACCCTTGTCGCTGACCATAGCAGCAGCCATCTCCAGAAGCCAGTAGCCGCCAACAGCCAGCAGTAGCAGCCAGCAGCAGTAGCCACTCCCAGTCCAGCTTGCCAACTCCAGCAGCAGCAGCAGCCGCTATCAGTAACAGTCCTTTTCAGGGCGCTCTAACTGCATATGCAACAGTCCTTTTTAGGACTTCCTGATTACATTGATATAGTCCTTTTAAGGACTCTTCAGCTACATATGCAATAGCCCTTTTCAGGGCTAACTTACTCCTGCAGCAGCAGCCACCAGCACCAGCGGGCGTATCAAGCAGCAGACGCACCAGGCAGAAGCAACAGGCGCACCAAAGCACCAGCGGGCGCACCAGGCATCAGCACTAGCCGTTTACGTATGCGACTGTACTTTTAATAACTAAACATCTCCAGCAACAGTACTTCCTGGAACGACTGAAGCAGAACCGCTAAGAACCAGCATCACCTCTGCACTACCCTGCCAGCCACTGGTCTACCGCCTTGGAACCAAGCGATCCTTTCGATTGACACTGCCAACTCAACAAACTTTCTGTAAATACGTTTGCCAGATTTTGTAAATAAAAATTTGGCTGAAACTTATAAACCCTCGTCTTCGTTGTCCTTGATTCAATCGTATACCTTTAATTTCAAGCGGGGTTAACGGCCTGCAACACTATCTACAACCGACATCTTGGCCTGTAGTTCGCCGACACCCTGAAGCTGTGTGATTCTTACTCAGTGAAAAAGACAGAAAAAGAAGGATTCCCGGACGAGCCCCCAATTTTATATGTTACGAACTTGTAGCATATAGACGAACCGCAGGTTCAAGAAAAAAAAAAAAGAAGAAATGTGGGATCCTTTCTCGGTCTTCACTCAGAAATGGACGCAACATACGAGAGTCAACGAAGAACAGACGCAAAACGACGGATTTCAAAATAAAACATTTAACATATAAAGGAAAGAAAAAGAAAGTTCGTTTAACAAAAGGGGAAGGGGACTATAAAGAAAGCAGTACGAGCGAGCGAATATATATACACAAATAAAACAAAAGATCAAGCCAAAGTATCACTTATCTGTCCGTCGTTTCCACACAAAGAAATTGTGTCGCCGAAGCGAAAGTTCTGTTTTCAAAATCATATTTTATGGAGGCCGGCCATTTTCTTTGGTTCCTTCTCCTTTGGGATTGTTCGGAGTTCACGATATCTCGGATAGGCGTTTGGTCGGTCAGTCCAGCTTCATAATACAGCAGCTTTCATTTTATTGTCTTCAATTCTGGCGGACGGGAACTGAAATCTCTCTTTTGATTTCGGCTGTCCCCAAAACAGTCACGTGGGCTCTCACTCTTTGACCGGATACCCGGAAACGGTGATGCGCGGTTCACGCGACCTTTGTGTGACCGCCAAGATTTTCATTCATGACCGACCTCCTGCTAACAGCAAGGTTTTGAGAACTAGGTCATTCTTTGCCGTGGTTGCTCCAAGTTCACGGGCATGTGGCTTATATGGGGGAGTAGATTAAGAGGGAAAGAAAGTGTGAAGAGAAAAAAAGGGTATGGCCGATCGTAGGACATATTCGCTCGCCGGTTGAAGACATTAGATTCTATCTATTTTTATTTATTTATTTATTTATTTTTCTTTTATACCTAACTGATTCTCAACTGAATTCTGGACATTTTTTGGAAGTATATATTGGCCTTAGGCATAAATCGTTAATAAAAATCGTGGATACGTCACAATATATATATATATATATATATATATATATATACCAGGCAGCTGTGCCCCCTCGGAAACTCTGACCACGCCGTAGTTTCCGTCAACATCTCAATCCTCTCTTACTCTACCCAAGAAAACCAGACCAGCAGAATATCATACTGCTACCAGAGAGCAGACTGGGACTCGTTCCGAGACTTCCTCTGCGACGTCCCCTGGAACAACGTCTTCGATCTTCCTATTGAAGACTGTGCGTCCGAGCTCTCCTCTTGGGTTAAGGCTGGCATCGATGCTTTTATCCCGGCCAGGAAATTCCAGCTAAAATCAAATTTGTCCCCATGGTTCTCACCCGCTTGCTCGGCCGCCATTGCCCACCGGAACCATTTCTTCCGGCTCTTTCGAAGCTGCTCGTCGAACCAAAACAGGCGCCTTTTCGCCTCAGCATGTAATAAGTGTAAAAAAGTACTGAACGAAGCTAAGAGGGCGTTTGCTACCAGAATGAGGCAACGCATAGCATCCTTTAAGTTTGGCTCCAAAGATTACTGGCGACTCTGCAAAAGCGTGCTCAACAAGAGCAAGACTTCAATACCCCCACTAATCAATGAATTTGAAGTTCTCACCTCCCCAGCGGACAAAGCTGAATGCTTTGCCCGTAGATTCTCCACCAATTCGACACTGGACTCGTTAGGAATACCTACACCTGACTTCCCACCCAGAACTAAGGCTCAACTAAATAACGTCCACATTACACCCTTGCTGTTCTCCAAGATAATTGCACAACTTGACCCACACAAACCGAGCGGCGGCGATGGAATCCCAATCATAGTACTGAAGAAATGTGCCCCAGAACTCTCCTCTGTCCTCTCTAAACTCTATAACCTCTGCCTATCTGCTTCCTGTTTTTCTGGCTGTTGGAAGTCCTCCTGTGTAGATCCTATATTTAAGAATTCTGACGAACCCTCAGACCCCACCAATTACCGTCCTATTAGTCTCCTTCTGATCTTCGGCAAAGTTTTCGAAGCCATTATCAACGCCGAGGTGATTCAGCATCTCACGGCCCACAGGATTCTCTCTGACAAACAGTACGGGTTTCGCTTCACCAGGTCTACTGCTGATATGCTAACGACCATTACCGAGTACATATACCAGGCACTTGACAAGAATGGCGAAGCCCGAATCGTTGCCTTAGATATCTCCAAAGCGTTCGACAGGGTCTGGCACGCTGGCCTCTTATGCAAACTGCGGAGCTACGGGATAACTGGACACCTATTTGACCTCATCCAGTCATTCCTCTCTAACCGCACATTGAAGGTAGTATTAAATGGGCATGCCTCCCAAAACTACTATACGAACGCAGGCGTCCCTCAAGGTTCTATCCTAGGTCCCACACGCTTTCTGATGTACATTAATGATCTCCCCGACGCCATTAGATCCCAAGTAGGCATGTACGCCGATGACACAACAATCTACTCCCGCCTCGATCAAAAACCAGGTGTGGGCGACAAAGCGAACCTCACTGCCGAGCTTGAAAAGGACCTCCAATCTGTAGTGGCCTGGGGTATGAAATGGCTAGTAAATTTCAATGGTTCTAAAACGAAGCTGTTATCAACTAACCACTATAGACAATCACATCTACCTCCCATTAGCATGGGACAGGCTTGCCTCCCAGAGAGTAAAACACTACGCCTCCTTGGCCTTACCTTGGCGGACCTGAAATGGAATGACTATATCGAATCCATTGCCAAATCTGCCGCTATGAAAGTCGACTCTCTGTGCAGGGCCCGGAAGTTTTTCCCACCTTAATCTATCCTGCACATATACAAATCTACCATCTGCCCGTGTATTGAATACTGCTGCCATATCTGGTCGGGTGCCCCTGCTGCTCTCCTTGGGCTTCTTGACAAAATACAAAGGAGGATCTGTAACGTGGTTGATACTGTCTTGGCAGACCGGCTGCAACCACTCTCTCACCGGCGTGATGTGGCTTCCCTGTGCCTCTTCTACAAGGACTTTCATGGCTTCTGCTCCGATGAACTTAGATCACTGGTGCCGCCTAACACGAATTTACACGAGATACTAGATTAGCAACTAGGTCCCACCCTTTTACAGTTAAACAGATAAGATGTAACCGTGAATTCTACTCCAACAGCTTCTTTTCTCGCACTTCCCGCCTGTGGAATTCCCTTCCACAAGTCTGCTTTCCCGACAGTTACAATCTCCAGGTGTTTAAATGTAGGGTCAATAGACACCTCCTATCACGCTAACTCCCAATTATTCTCAGAAAACTCTCATCTGCCCAACCCTCATTCTCGGTATCCTTACCCGCCTATCACCCACCCTCTGACATTTCCTATATTTAACCATCCTTTCTCCACCCTATGTAGCCCCCTGCGCAGTAGTGGCAGTGACATGCCTTGCTCGGGGTGAAACGCTTATATATATATATATATATATATATATATATATATATATATATATATTCATTTGGGTCCATCTTATAGAAATTCGATGTTTTTGTCTGATTTGACAAGGACCTTATCTCATTTGTGTATGTTGTTGACTATTGTGTCTAAGTGGTTTTGGAATTTATTTTTCTGTTTGTGGAAAGTTATTTTGTTTATTGTTTCGAACAGGTCGTTTTCGAAGTTAATAAGTTTGTCTGTGATGGGAGCGGTTCTTAGGTTTTTAAATCTGAACGTGTTATTATTTGGAGCTCCATGGCCTTTAATGAAGAAGTGTGCTTTCCATCTCATTCTTCTTACTAGGTCTTCAGTTTTTAGGACCAGCTTCTGAAATTATTCCTGTTTGCTCGGGATAGGAATATTTTTCAGCGAAATGTCGAAATGTATTTTATCCATGTTCAATTTTTTATCTTAATGGTTAGAGTGCTCGACTTGGTATAGGAGCAAGATTTCTGACGAAATCTCTGATATATATGTGTTCGATCTCATCCATAGAAAATCCTAAAGAGGAAAAAATATATATTGGGAATACCATGAACGTATTTAAAAAGCTCTTTTACAATCACCTCTCATCCTTCAATAACAAAGAAAAACAAAACATGACGTCTCTCTCCAAATACTTTTGGAAATTAAAAAACGAAAATAAAACACCTAAGGTTTAATGGAAAATCCTCAAACAAGCAAGAACAGCAAAATCTATAAAAGAACCATGTTTTGTTTGCCTTCAAGAAAAAATAGAGATCCTTAAATATATAAATAGTAACAAACTTTTAAACCAGAGACACGAAACCACAGTAAACTGTAAACACATTAGG